>CM061153.1:2226407-2731407 GCA_030710495.1 Labroides dimidiatus
GAACCCTGCAGCCCACTCTGAAAACCCCCTCTCTCTGGGAGGCTTTGCTGGCAGCTCAGTCACATTCCTCTGATTAGCCGGCCCTTTAAATTATAGACACACAAAAAGAGCTTAATCCTGCTCATTAGAATATTAGAGGTGATGTTTCTGTGGCCTGTTTATTGTCAAAACGGAGAGCCTTTGAATCCGTGGTGGGGGGCCGGGTCAACACAGACAGTAGTCACAGTGTCAGGTTTCCTGCCGTCACATCTCTGCTGGATCTCAGTGGCTTTTACTCTTTCCTCAGTTTTGCCCAGTTTCCATTGATTTCTTCTTCTTTGTTGTTTGCTGGCAGTTGGTCAACCATCTGTGAAGTAACAAACTGCCACCAACCGGGCTGGAGTGGAACATGAGGTGTTTAAGCCAAAGTTGTTGTTTTTTTTGTTTGTTTTTTTGAGCCAAATCTAAAACAAAGTGGTTCTTAAGTGTGACATTAACCCTCAGCTTGAGGAGGACATCACCAGGTTGCTCACAGTTAGGTGGTACATAAGATTTTCAAAGTGCGCAGTCACACTGGCCAACCATCAGTGCTGAACTCAAGCATGATTGCCCCCCCACAGCACCGCTTCTCAGCTGGCCAGTACAGCCTGCAGTCACACCACTCCAACATAAACAGACTTTAGACACACGCGCAGCCCGCTTACGTCACCATAAAGCGTCTGTTTACATGCAGCGTGGTCTCATCAGAGTCAGCACACTGAGACACAGAGAACAGGGTTACAACTGTAGAGACTTTTTGTTTTGCTCATGTTAAGTTGTTTTGGTCCCACACAGCCCTCTAACACCCCTGTTATTGTTTAAAATAACTGTTGAGAGGAGCGGTTGCACCCATCATGTCCATTTGCTCGTGCATGAAGCGTACCGTGCTGAAGCACACCTCTCTGAAGTGTGCCAAAGAGGAGAGATGAACCGCGCTCAAACATGGTACACTTATAATGATCACACTGGACAGCCAACATCCACTTCACTTCCTGCAGAACACATGATGCATGATGGAGGCCTTGAGTTTGGTTTCATGATGGTCCACTCTTTATTTGATTCAGTAAAAAGTAAAACATAAGACAGTCAAGAAGGCAGCAACAAAAATCTAAACTTTAATTCATGTTCTCCAACAAGTGATCCACCTCACATATTCTGTGTTTTATTTTGAAGTCTATATAATCTTAAAACTCTTCCCTGCACTCGGTGTTATTCTGTCCTCTCTGAGCCTCGCAGAGATCCCCCTGGATCCTCCATTATTGTCTTTAAAACCACAGAATCCCAGAGGAGGGTAAAGGTCCCGCCTGTGTGTAGTGCTGCTTGTTGCGTTACACAAGAGTCTTACATTAATCAGATCTCCAGGTTAATCTGTGGGCTCAGCAGGCAGCATTAACCCGCAGACCCTTTATGTCTACTCCAGTTTTTCTCTGTGTGTGCAGGCTCCGTCAGGCTGCAGGCCACGTATGTACATACATAACACAAACCGTCTGTCTTTGATGGGAAATTACAGCCGTTTACATCAGCAAATCACCAGTGGTCCGGTTTTATCTGCATTCTGGGATCAGACATGCAGCAGCAGGCTTTTATCTCTCTCTTGAATGTAGAGGATGAAGTGTTAGAGGATTCATTAAAATAAGTGTTAGACATTAAAGAGAGGGCATGTGTTTTTTTTTTTTCTTTTTTATTTGTTCTGTCTTTCTGGAACCCCCGTTTTAGCCTTACATAATTCACAGCTTTGATAAATCCTTATTTTAGCCTCAAGCCTGATTTATGCTTGACAAGGTCCATGCAGTTTTGTGTGGACGAATGACATCATTTAACAGCCTCACCCCCTGTCCTGTCCTGTCCGAAGTACAACAAACACATGCATTTATATGATTCACTACGCAGAGATCATAGAAATCACCATGATAATAACCATGTGATGAAAAATTACTGGCCTGGAATTGTGGCCAAACTTGGCAGGGAAGAGGAATTTGTGAAAAAATGAAGTAAACCTATGAAGAACCTCTTCTTCTCTAGTTTAGTACTGTGGTAGATGTTTGTGATACACCGCACCCTCAGTTTGGAATGGTCACTGTGAGGAGTGTGAAAAAGCTAAAAGCCACGCATCCTCTCTTGTGCGGATTTAACAAATTTCATTCCCATGCATCACCTTTGTGCAGAAAGCATAATCAGCCCTTCAGTCTTTTAAGTTGCTGTCTCTTTAAGGCCCCACAAAGGTATGAGGATGAAATGCAAAAGTATTGTTGCGTTTCGGACTCTTGTTTATAAAGAAACACCGTTTCAGCCGACCTAAAATACAACTTTTTTCACCAGACCTTGGTGTTTAAGACCAGTAAGGAGATCCTCATGCCATGAACTCATCATTTCAGCAGCACCCATGAAGAGCTGGTGCTATTTTTAGAACGGAGCTCTTTGATCAGTTTAAGGACAGATTCAGGGATTTCTACCACATAAATATGTAGAGTTTTCATAAATCTGCACACGTCATAAGTAAAAACATCTAGCATTGCTCCTTTATATCCATGTTTACGATATGGGAAAGGAGAATACCCCTTCTTTAAATTTTAAAGAGGAGGTATTAAAGAGGGGGTTTACCTGAAAAGAAGGGATCTAGTTAAACCAAGAGAAAGTTGAAGTCCAGCAGACTCAGAAATATTTATCTGTCAATCTTTTTTATTGGCTCAGTTTTCTTTCCAAATGTGCAAAATAACAACCTCACATGGTAAGTGTATCTAAAGTTATTTCTCTCTCCAGTTATACTTTGAGTAAAACAGAAAAGGCTGGAAGGTAACACAACAACTACAGACAAATAAAGGCTCAAATGAAACATCAGTTTCAGCCCAGAATCTTTACTGTTGATACAGGAGGATGTAAGGATGTCTGAATGAGGACCATATGGCTCCAGGCTCCAGCTGTTGACTCTTCAGAGGATTAAATGCCAGTGAAACTTTGTGAATTTCTCTACGAACCTTTAAAAGTGATATAGAACAAAAGTGGGCCCCATTCAGCTGACAAGAGCAGGAAGAAGGTGTCATCCCGAGATGTTTAAAGACAAAACTGAAGCCCAGTCAAAATGTAATGGTGTGATATTTATACAGAGCAGGACACATCACCAAGTCTCTATCTGCTCCTGTGTGATCCCAGCTCAGCTGAGATCCAGATCAGCAGCAGAACACATTCCTGCTGCTGCTCTGCTCTTCTCTGTAACCATGGCGTCCAACCCATCTGCTGTGTGGCTGTTAGCAAGAGAGGGGGAGGGGAGTGGAGGGGAGTGGAGGGTGGAGGGCTCCTGTGTGTGTGATAAAGCCTCACATCTTGGACTCTCTGTCTTAATTCTCGGCCTCCTCGGTGGGTTTGATTATGCGCTGTGGCCTGAAGGTAGAAGGAGGGATTAAAGTGGAGATCCTTTACAGCTCCTTAGACGTTGTCTCTACAGTTTGAGAACACCTCCATGATTATGGATTAAGAGGCTTCAGAAAGAAGGTCCTCAGCAGGATCCGCCTCTCTTTCATCCTCTCCACACACACATCATTCCATCTTCTCCTGCACACTCAAAACCAGCACAAATCATCGAGCACAGATGTTCTCAGAAGAAGTTGAAGGCATAATTCTTACACATCATATCACTGCACCTTCGGTCCGTCTTAACACATTCTCTCTTGCATTTGGTACACCATGTGTAAGTTCTGCTTCCCTGTCCCACAGAACCACCTGTGGTTCACTCAGATACAGCTCTTATTCCTGTCTCAAAAACCTCTCAGTTTGGAGTGATCAGCAAAAAAGAGAGGAAAGTAAGCAAATGAGGAAGTAAATGATTGTTGGAGCCCTCCAAACACTTCACTAATTGACTGCTTTAAAGAAGAGAAGATACTTTATATTAACAAAGCTCCAAAGGTGCTCGATGGAAAGATCTGGTTTGAAACACTTAGTTTTTAACATTTAAAGATCAAGTCTTGTGTTTAGAGAGCTCTCTTCCAGGAGGCCTTCTCATGTGATGGGCTCTGAGAGAAAGGCGAGACTGTAAAGAAATCAGTCGTGTCATTTTCACTTGCTGCCTCCTCTCATCAGAGCTGCTGAATAAAACATAAAGAAGACGTCTCGGCTCCCTGTCCTGCTGCTTGTTACACCTCCACTTTCACAGAATGAGAGTTAGAGCTGAAGAATCTTTGGATTAGCTGCAGCTTAAGTCCAAACCGCCTCCATGTTCTCAATCAAAACCCGTGCCTTCAGCGAGGTTTTTCCCCCAAAGTGGGGATGTCTGTAGGAGGGTGAAGTTGTGGGTGGACACGGTTTTTAAATGTCCTCTTTTCTGTTTCCTTCCCCCTGTAGATGATCCAGCTGACCAGCGTACTTGCCTTATCTGTGGAGATCGCGCCACAGGCCTGCACTATGGCATCATCTCCTGCGAGGGCTGCAAGGGCTTCTTCAAGCGCAGCATCTGCAACAAGCGTGTGTACCGCTGCAACCGCGACAAGAACTGCGAGATGTCGCGCAAGCAGCGCAACCGCTGCCAGTACTGCCGCCTGCTCAAGTGTCTGCAGATGGGGATGAACCGCAAAGGTAATGAAGGCACACATCACAAGTTTAAGAGTTTTAATCTGTCTCTCTAAAGGTCTGACGTCAAACAGGAAAATTCACCAACATGCATGATTTCCCTCCTACTGAAGAGAGATTAGAGATCATGCTCAGTTCTGAGGAAATGATCTCATTCAGTCCAGTCTTCTTTGAACTGGATTAACCCCTGATCATGTGCTAGTCAGACTTAGTCAAAATCCAGAGTGATTCATCCTCCTGCTACCTGCACTGCAAAAACTCAAAATCTTAGCGAGTATGTAATTCTAACTTCTAGTCAAAGTATTTCATCATATTTGAAATATTCATATTTGAGTCAAATCTCAGAAAACAGGCTTAGATTGACATGTCATGAGGTTTTTGAGCTGCTGAGCTATTTGTTAAAGATAAACCATCTCATTTCAAGAAACAGACTCAAATTGAATTTAGAAAACAATATGCAGGTCAACAACTCACAATCTGCAGTATAATGACTTACCAGCTCATTGAAGTCTCTATAACAACACCACACCGACTGACAAAGTTTAGCAGTGAGAAGAGAGATCTGTGTTTTTCTCTGCTGAAAACATTTTCTGTGATTAATTTAGTAGTGATGGTGGAGACTGGAGCTGAACTGACAGACAGAAAAAGGACAGACATACCAAAAGATAAACAGGAGAGTGATAGATCACAGGCTAAAGGCTAAAACACGAGCTAAAGAATAAAACTCGGGCTAAAGGCTAAAACATGAGCTAATCTGTTTGTGATAATGTTCATTCCAGCCCACATGCAGCAGTTATTCTGCAGTGATCTGATCAAACTTGAGAGTCTGTCAATAAAATGAAGAGTGAGGTTACGTTAGCTCTGATTGGTAGATGAGCAGGACATAAAGATTCACTAACGTTACTCGTTAGCCTACAGATACATCATAGAGCACCAGGCTTTGATAACATTAAATATATCTGTGTATTAAACCACAGAACAAACTGACAAAGTTTACTTGTTGTCACGTTTCAAACAACAGAGCTGATAAATGCCTTACCTCGTCACGTTGTGTCCAGTAAAAAGTTGTCTTAAACAAAGAAAAGTAGTGTTAAAAAGAAGATCTGATCTCCATTCATTTCCAAAACAAACACACACCTTGTTAAGAGTCATGACATCATGACAGTGTGAGCACGATTCCAGCCAAAAGGGGGCGCTGTGATCCACTTCAAAAAGAGAGTCCTCACAGACCGTTCAGTTATTGTGCTGTAAAAAGTTGTTTGAATGTCTTGAATCAGGTCCGTATTTCTACTGTGGAGCTTATAACAAGGAAGATACTTGAAGTAACAAGGGGTTGGAAAATTTTGGCCAAAAAGCATCAACGTCTAATACTTGTTAGGAATACTAACTTCAAGACATTTTGTCTCAAAATGCCAATTTCTAATCTTATTTCAAGAACTGGACTTGAAGAACAGTGTCACTATTATAAAAAAACTATTCATAAGTTTAACAGACTGGAAACAAAGAAGGTAAAACTGATGTTACTTTGGAGAGGAAAAACACATTATGAACATTTAAAACTTATGAGACAAAACTCGAAGAAATAATTTCTCTTATCTACTAAAGCTTAGATCTGTTGTCTCATTTCAAAATATTTACCAAGTGCATCTTCAGGAGGTTCTATTGGCAGATTTTAAAAAAAGTCATTTTTTTATATTTTATTAAAATTGTTTTTATTTTGCTTTCTACAAGCCAGAAATATCTTGTATTAGACTTATTTTTGGCGTGGTCCTTGGTTTGAGGTTTCCAGACACTTTTTATGAGCAGGGCTGTTCACCATTTAACCATAAATGAATCTGTTAGTGAAACTGAAACATTTTATACAATAAGTTTCCTGGATAACACGCAACAGAAGGCTAATTTAGATGAAAAACACTATAACTTAACCCCAGGTTGGATTAAATTTGCTCAGATTAGATTTGGCTTTGTGGATGCTGCGTCAGTCTGACTGTAAACCTCAGATTTCTGCTTCAAAAAGTTCTCAAAACAACAGGAAGTGCTGGTTAAATTAGAGGCATCTGAACATGTGCAACAGCTTGTATCATGATTTATCAAATCAATCCTCTGTGGGTCCTGATGGAGGCTGAAGTTTGCAGCCCTTCAGTGGCTTCAGGGCATTACTTTGGTCCATATGCATTTGCTGCCCCCTAGTGGATGAAACCCAGAAGTCTTCCCATAATGCACTTCCAGCCTGATGGCCTCATTTTGGATCAGCCTTCCTCTAAGAGTTTTTGTTAAGTGAGCTTGTCTTGGCGCTGCTTTGATAAACTATTCTAAAACCTCCTGCCAACAGAAACAGAGTGAGTCAGGTTTGAACAGGACCAGACAAGGAGCACAAAGATGGATCTATTTCAGCCACTAGGGAGCGCTACAATACTTACTGTGCATCATGTTTTCTGTGCCGTCACGTGTAACTCTGTTTTTTTCTGTCTGTTTCTCAGCAATCAGGGAGGACGGCATGCCGGGAGGGAGGAACAAAAGCATCGGGCCGGTTCAGGTGAACTTTACCTCCATCATCACCAGAAATGATGTTTTTGTGACTCTCTCTGACCCCGTTTACGTGTTCCTGTGAATCAGACCCTGAGTCCCCCTCCTCAGTGTGAATGCGTTCACAGCCCACAGCCTTCATACAGCATGAGTGCTGTACTGCTAATGATTTTCAGTGAAGCTTTAATGAGACTGAGCCCTGACCTTGCGATATAATCAGTATAATCATATAGCGGCTGAGTATTTCCCATTCAGCAGCAGTTTTTTATGAACACCAGCGAGAGAACAAATGGTCAGGGAAATGTGTGACATGAGGCTAAGTACCTCTGAGCAGCTATTCAGATCGGGAGAGCGCCAGTCGATTCGTTCCAGCTCATCTCAGCGAGTCAAAACACAGAGGCGCTGGCTTTCATTAGAGCACCTTTATTTCTCAGCCCGTATGAAAGGAGGATCTTTGTGTCATAATATAGAATAAACTGTGGTTTCGGTGTACACGCAGGAGTGATAGAAATACAGTGCTCTGACCCCAGCCATGCTTACAAAACACCACATTTCCTGGCATGCTAATGTGTTTATAAATGGCTTTTGTCTGCATTTCTCCAGCATCCACCTGCACATAGTCTTCTTCTCAGTGTGTATCAGCTCATCCGCCACACACACACACACACACACACACACACACACACACACACACACACACACACACACACACACAAACACACACATGGCCCTGTTTGGCTCCATTCTTTGTCTCTGCAGCTCCCTCTTTCATTGTGCGATTGCGTCCTTGCTCCTCGGTGTTTTGGTGAAAAGCAGCTGATCAATCGAGCTGAAACAAACACGCTGTAAGCCTCCCTCTCGTTGTGTTTTTTAGATCACAGAGGAGGAGATCGAGCGGATCATGTCAGGGCAGGAGTTCAAGGAGGACGCCCCGGAGCACACCTGGGGCAACAACGGCGACAGTGACCACAGCTCTCCCAGCAACGGGGCCTCTGAGGGCAACCAGCCGTCACCCGCCTCCACCCTCTCCTCCAAGTGAGTCGCACGTCTCACCCGCTGTGTTTTGCAGCCCTGCCACTTGCCCCCCACCATTGAGATAATGAGCTGTCCCTGACAGTCTAACACTTCGTTCCCATCTCAGCCAGACTCTGGTTAAGGTATTCATCAGCTGAGAATGTGCAGCTCCTCAGGCTCGCTGCTGATAGCAAACACAAAGAAACTGCCCGCACTATCTGCTGTTCCTGCTATGGAGACGAGCGCATTGTCTGTCTCCACTCATCAAGGACAAATATTGTCTGAGTAGTCGCATGACGGCATTTATTTCAGGCTCATTTAGAATAAACATCAGGTTTTATCTGCAGAGCATTCAGCCTGATAGCTGCAGAGAGAAATCTTTGTTTTATCGACACACATTCTGAGCAGAGATGGGCGATAATGACAGAATACCTGCCTCTCTCCAGGGTTCAAGGTGCTGTGTGTGTGTGTGTGTGTAGTGTGTCTTTTTCTGACCTCATGTACAGCCACAGCAGTCAAACATTTGCTTTGATTGGATAACTATTTGAGCCTTAAATTATTTAACCTTTTCTTGTAAGTTCGGGAAACAATCTGCTGTCAGGAGATCCCAATCAGTGGAGCAGATTTCTTTAACACTTTACCAGCACTCCAGGCGTCATTTTTCTCTTTCAATATTTTAGATTAAGACATTTTCTGGATTTGTCAGGTGAATTGAGCCTAATAAGAGAATTCATACTGAAATAAGAGACAAACACTAGCTTAGACTTCAGTTTTTGTAGTTCAGTCTCTCAGACACCGTCTGATGGTTACTGGGCTGCAGGAGGCTCCAGTAACGCTCTTCATTTGGGTCCAGGATCCTCCTGTGTCTTCATGGACAGCCAATCAGATCCTCCGGCTCAGTGCTGGTGAATTTTTTTGGGTCTTTTTTAGATTTTTAGCCTTTTCCATCATGACGTGACAGAGTGAACACCTGAAAATCACATTCAGTCCACATTTGTGTGCAGATTTTGACTTTAAAGGCTCTTGCAGACTATTTACCTTCCATCCTTGTTTTCAATTCATTTCTTACTTGTGTATTTATATCAATTCTTCTTGGAACCTTTTTAAGATTCAAAAGTGTAAAATCTAAATTTACACCATTTTCAACTGGTCTTGAGAGTTTGACCAGGTGTGTGTAACCTTTGACCTTCTGTGTTCCCAGTCGCTCTGTGGAGATGAACGGTTACACGGCGGCTCTCAGGGACCAGTACATCAACACCTCCATGTCCACACACTACCAGCTGCTGCCTCACCTGTTCAGCTACGCCGCTCAGTCCGGCCTCCTCGCCCCCCAGCCCCGTGGCATCTACCCACAGTCCCACCCACTGGTGCTGCAGCTGGTGGCAGCTGAGGACCTGGCCCCTCTGTCCACCCCCATGCTTATAGAGGACGGGTGAGTGAAAGAATGCAGGAGTCCCCACACAGAAGACAGCCTGTTAATAAACACGTATTAATGTGTCAAATATTTCACCTCTTTAACCAGTGAAGCAGAAGTAGTGTGATATCTGGTTTTGACTCATCTAATCTCTGCTGCATGTGTGAATTAAACCACGTCCTGGGAATAAAGTCTGTCTGCAGGTGTTTTGTCTCCATCAGTGAGTCAGCCTACAGAAGATTTAGAAAATCTGCTGAATGATGATCAAACTGCAGACTGGGCTCCGTGTAGACACTGAGAAACAGCCTCAGAAGTGGAGTGAAATGTGAAGAATTTTCTGGCTTCAGAAATAAAAAAGAAAAGGCGCAAAAATGAGAAGGAGAGGCGTTTTAAATCATCCATTTAGGAATAAAGTTATTCAAAGTTATTTCTGAGAGTGAATTTAACTCCGAGTTTCAGGGTCAATCCTTAAAACATTTTGTGAGCGGAGGAAAAAATTCTTGACACTTTGATTTGGTTTAAAAATGAAAAAATCTGCTGTTTTATCACAGCTGGTTTGTTGTCACTAGAACAGGGTCTCCAAGTCCAGGATGTTACAGCATATGGTGGATTTAAAGGTCGACACACTGCGAAACCACAAATCTATGCGCCTAAGTGTTTTTTTTTATTATTTTAGTGAAAAATGTCTTTTTAGACTTAATATGAGCCACATACAACAGACCAGTCCAGAAAAAATGTTTCATTTTAAGTTATTTAAGAGAAAAATGAGTTCTGAACTGCATGAAACAAGTAAAAAAAGCTGCTAATGGGGTGAGATAAAAGTTGACAAAAGCAAAATGTTCTTATCTTTTAGGCAGATTTTTTTTTTTTTTACTTGTTAAAAGCGATTCAGACCTCATTTTTTCATTAAATATCTTAAAATAAGACTGAACATCAGAGGTGAACGCGACTGTAATATTTCCTCTAAAAATAAGAGAAAATCACTTGCTTTGATTCATTTTTTGTAGTGCACACCTTCTATTGCAGCGCATAGTTTTTGTGATTTGAAAAAAAAATAGATACCAAGATCACTATTTCTACGGTGGCCCTGAAAGCTCACAGCACTGCAGCTTAAGAAAACACTTATTAAGGTTGTGTTTCCATCAGTGGTGTTTGGGAATGAGATAAAAATAAGTGTTTTTGATTTATTTCAACTGTGAAAGAGAATCTTAGTAGGGCTGTGACTCGAAACAACACGCGTCTAGACATGCACCACTTGTTGGAGTCCTCTGGAAACACTTCTGTTGAGTTGTGGTTCTTGCAGCATGTTTTCTAAATGCTGCATGTGTGCTGTCAGATTGATGGTGTTTTCTTAATTTGCTTGTTATTTGTCTTTTTGCATGTGTTGTCTTAAGCTCCAGTGCTGTGAGCTCTCAGGGCCACCATAGAATTATGTTTTTTCCACCTTTAATGTGACCCACTTCCTGAACAATTCAATGAAAGACAAACGGGAATCTTTTGAAAACTAAAGAGAAATAAAGTCATGTGGTGTCATGCACAGTATTAAATGAACACTTTGTGGAAGCAGCTTTTGATTTTCTTGCAGCACTCAGTCTTTCTGGGAAGGTGTCGATCAGCACGGCACATCTTGACTTGGTGACATTTGATCACTCTTCTTAAAAACATTGCTCTAAATCTGTCAGACTGAGGCCGTCTCCTGTGCACAGCCCTCTCTCTTCAGATCAGATCACAGGTTTTCACTGGGTCCAGGTCTTACTTTTGTCTACATATCTGATTTAAAGCCTTCATCAGCAGTTTTCTGGAGTCTGATGAAGTGAAAGCTGCTCTGACCTGGTGTGACTCACGTCCCCTGTGTTGGTGTGTTTTGGTCTGGCAGGTACAAAGTAACGCAGGTGGAGCTCTTCGCCCTGCTGTGTCGGCTGGCTGACGAGCTGCTCTTCCGCCAGATCTCCTGGATCAAGAAGCTGCCGTTCTTCTGTGAGCTCTCCATCGAGGACTACACCTGTCTGCTCAGCTCCACCTGGCAGGAGCTCATCCTGCTCTCCTGCCTCACCATCTACAGCGCGCAGATCTTCGGAGACCTGGCCAACGTCACCGCCAAGTACACGCCGTCTGACGATGAGCTGCAGAGGTGAGCAGCAGAGGAAGGATATTAAACAAATATTATTTTTATTTTTCAAAAGAAAAAACTTCAAATTTCTTTTGAAATAGCTTCAGCTGGCCTGAAAAATGCTCCATCTGTAAAAACAGCCTCACTTAGTTATCCTGAGTGATAGAAAAAAAAACAGACACCTGAGCTTCAGAAAACTCTTGTATTACAAATTCATTTATTTTTTAAGTCTTAGCCTTTTTGTTTGCTTTCAAGGCCCACAATTAGCAGAAACAGTTTTTCGTTTGCAGCAGCCCGACAAAGCACAGAGAGCGTCTGATTTAGAGAAATAAACTCCAATAAAAAGTGAGGGATGGAGCGAGCCTGTGCATCATCTTTCCACTCCTTCATAAATCTGAGCTCAGTTTCATTGAAGAAGAATGAATGAATGAATTACCTTCATTCACACGGGTGAAGGTAAGGTAATATCTCACCTCCAGTGACTCATTTCTCCTCCTACCTCTCTTTCTGTGAAGGCTATCACACTATTAGCACAGAGGAGATAATGAAACGTTGTATATCACCTTTGGGAGTTTTTCCAGAAGGATGTTTGAGAGAATAAGGCTGGATTTCAGAGGTTAAACTGCAGGCGTGAGACGTTCTGCTCCATGAGCTCAGGATCTCAAATGTTTCTCTGTATGACAGTAGGATAAAAGTTTTTGGTTCCTGGATGAGAGCCAGTGTAGCGGTCCATAAATGGGAGTACGGAGCTGTGGCAAGCACCGTCTGGTATGTAAAATCCACATGCATCTCACCGTGTGTCGAGGAAGGCGTGTGAGTGTAAATCATAGCAGAATTATCTGACCCCGTGACATACTTTCTCCTAATATATGAGGCTGTTTTTGCTTCTCCGCTCAATTAAGCAGGATTTTAGGAGCAGACATCTGATTTACAGGAGAAGTTTTGCCTTTTACCCATGACTGAATGCCATTTGCACCTGTAATATACCCACCACAGGCCATCTGCACTTTACCTCATGCAATTTTGCGGCCATCATGCTGGTTTCTATGGTGGCCCTGAGAGCTCACAGCACTGGAGCTTAAGACAACACCTGCAAAAAGACAAAACACAAGCAAATTGAGAAAACACCATCAATCTGACAGCACACATGCAGCATTTAGAAAACATGCTGCAAGAACCACAACACAACAGAAATGTTTCCAGAGGACACTTAAAAGTGATGCACATGCCGTTATTAGCCAGTATGCTAATATCTGAATCATGCAGTGTTAAAATAAAGTTGAACATGAGGACAGAAAGGTAGTTAACTCTAAGTCTAACACCTCTAGATGACGTCTTAATGTCATTATATGCACTTTTATAGTAAGTGAACGATGTTTGAGTTTCTGGGTTCAGTAGGTTCACATGAAGAGTGAGTCGACACTCAGACGGATAGCAGCTCTGGCAGTCCACGTCACAGCGTCCTTGGGCGAGACTCTGAGTCCCTAATTACTCCTTTTCAGCATGCTGTGAAGGGCTGAATGTGACATGGAGTGTAAAAGTGCTTCGAGTGGTCAGAAATAATAAGTGCAGCCTCTTCAGCCCCACACGTCAAATGTTTGCAGCATAACTGACACACGTGTCTTTATTCTACAGCTTCAGCGAGGACGGGATGGAGGTGATGGAGAGGTTGATATATCTGTTTCGTAAGTTCCACCAGTTGAAGATCAGTAATGAAGAGTACGCCTGTATGAAAGCCATCAACTTTCTCAACCAAGGTAAGAACCTAACACCAGCCCGCTCTGCTGGTTTCTGAGTCCAGCCTCTCGCCCTGTTCCCCCTCATGAGTCTCCTTTTCTTAACAGATATCCAAGGACTGTCCAACATCTCGCAGCTCGAGCAGCTGAATAAGCGCTACTGGTATGTGTGTCAGGACTACACCGAGTATAAGTACCCGCACCAGCCCAAACGCTTCCCTGAGATCATGATGTGTCTCCCAGAGATCCGCTGCATTGCAGGTGAGGATTTTTTGAACTTGGTGGCAGAATGAGCTGTTTGTGACCAGCTACAGGCCCAGCATGCACACTCACTTCCTCAGCATGTAAACAGGTTTTTTTTTTTCACTTAGTTGTTGTAGTTTTTTTTTTGCAGTTTTCTTTTTGTGTGAAATGTGAAATATTGATATGAGCCTAATTCACCTGATTAGTCTAGATTTTTTTTTTTTTCTCAAGATATTAAAAGAGAAATGTACGAGAGAGAATTAGGGCCAAATAAAAAAAAGTACATTTACAAGGATAAGTTAATAAATTGATTTTAATTGTTTTAAAACAAACTTTATTCTGAAAGGTTGTTTCATAGGAGCGTCCATCCGCCCAGGCAAAGAGGATGAAGTGAGCGTCTTCTTATATCTGTGCCAATAGTTTGTTAGAGAACCTGGAGCTTTCTGATGAAGGCAGCTGAAACACGTAGCACCGTAGGCTACCACACTACGACGGAGGATTAGGGCCAAATTCAAACCTAAAGTAAAGCAGAACTTCACAAGATGCTCCGTGTTCCTCACTTGTCTACAGACAGCTGCTGCTCTTCAGATAGACGAGATTAGACCAAAATAAAAAGTTTATTCTCCTGAACTTTATTCTGGTAAATTTACTTTTTTAGACCATCAGAAAAATGTTTGTCTATTTTCTTGCATTAGGACTTTAATACCAAGCACCTTTGTCTGATCCCATTGGCAAATTGTTTTTACTCCAAGTGACTCAGGTGTCTCAGTGGATCCTCTCTCTCTCTCTCTCTCTCTCTCTCTCTCTCTCTCTCTCTCTCTCTCTCTCTCTCACACTCTCTCTCTCTCACACTCTCTCACTGTAAATATCATAAGCTGAGTCTGAATCTGAGGTCGTGTGTCTGTGTTTCAGGGAAGCTGGTGAATGTACCTCTGGAGCAGCTCCCCCTTTTGTTCAAAGCAGTCTTGCACTCTTGCAAATCTAGCCTGACCAGCTACAGGACCGGCCCATCGCCCTGCGTGACCACCTCATCCGGGAACTAGACGCCCCCGACCCCCCACAGCGGAGGGACTGGTCTCCCCTCTTGTGAATGTGACAAGCAGCTAGTTTGTTTTTTGTAACTTTTTCTTTATATATTTATTACACGACAGAGCTGAATGTATGCTGATTTACACTGTGCACATGCTTCTGTACAAAACAAATGCTCGTAGATGCATTGGTCTTTGGAGTTTACAAGTGTGTTTCCAGTTTGCTCAATGTGTCACTGTTGCTATTGTTAGAGCTAGACTTTAAAAGAGTTTATTTTAGTCAGACGGGGGGGCAAACGGACACACATGACGAGTGTTGTAAGACTACCTCAGGAAGATGTTGTTGCTATTTTCAGGTACCTTTTCTTGCTGTTAAATGAGGAGTTACCTGATCTGAAACCAAATCCTAGCGGGTGTTTGGGCACCTCAATCAGAGACTGAATGTTCAGAAAGGAGCTGCATAAATCAAAGATAGAAAAACCTGATTATGAGAAATGATCGACTTTATCTGCATGGACTCTCAGAAACCCTGCTGATGGGAGGCAGGCTTGTCAGTTAACATTCCATGAGTTAAGGTGACAGTTGTAGGAAAAGGAGCATACGGGTATTTTTTACAATCATAGACTGGGGATGGAAGGCTTTACTGGAGAGGGAGGGAAGGATAGCTAGCTTCGCTGTTTTTACTTTTATTGTGTTTCTTTTTTCTTTTTTTTTTTTTTTGACCAAAGTGTTATGCAATGCGTTTTTCAAACACCCATTGATGGGTTGGAAGCTAATAGCTCCACAAAGAGAAGATTTCTTATCAATGAAGGATCTGAATAAGAAATGAATCAGTCAGGGGGGGGGCGCCCTCTGCAGGACGGATGAGTATGTTGCTGGATTTCAATCTAAATCCTGTTAAACGTGCACTCTTGATTCTGGAGCACATGTGTATGCACAGGGCAGACAGGAATCCTTCTGACTCTGGTCGGATGGTTTGTTGTTCTCAGCTCTGCTGCGATCAGTGCCAGGAACTTGATGTGTCGTAGCCTTCTCTCAACACTCGGATCAGCTAAGTTTGGTTTGTCAAAGAGCTAATCTGTTTTATCTTTGTGTTCTGAGACACACCATTTGGTGTTTGGAGGCAGGAGCAGAATTAACCAGCTGATCTGTGACACCCGGGTTGGTCCTTTAAGAAGTTCCATTGCCCAGTTCATGTAAGTTTACGGTCTTTTCAGGTCCAATCAGAATTTTGCACAGACCCATGTCTGGACTGGGGTTCTGGTCTGGTTCTCTGGGTTTTACTGGCTAAGGTTGACTGAAGACCGACAGACAGAATGTGTTTTGTGAACTGGGGAACATCAAGTCGAGGGATTATCACTTTGACCGGTTGATCCAGGCTGAGTTTAGAGAATTTAGATGACTTTCCTCTTTCAGGCATACCCTCTGTGAAAGATATGCACATGTTTAAAAAAAATAGCCATAGGAAATGGTCTTTATTTTTGAAATATGAGATGATCGTTTCAAATCACTTGAAGTGTCTTCTGGGATTCCTCAAGTTTTTAGCCGTTTCACAAGATCGAATCATGATGCAGACAAAATGCAGTCCTTGCAACGACTCTCTTTTTTGCACACAACGGTGAGGTTCAGAGCCCTCAACCTTTGACCATGGCCACTGCCCACCTGGTGTGTTCCTCTCTCTCAGGTCCCTGCAGACCTGAATCTAAACAGGGTAAAGTGAGTGTTATGTATTGCATTCAGGAGTTCCTCAGTGACCATGCTGATGTACTTGTAGTATTAGTAGACGTAGGTTCCAGGACATCGTAGGTCCTCTGTAGAAAGTGTTTCTTTTGCCCCGCTTTATTTCCCCTCATGGTCCCATCCCCCGCCCCTCGCCCCTTCATGTCAGTGACTGTGGATGTAGTTTGAAGGTGACACATGCAGGGTGGACGTTCCTCTGTGTGCAGCCTTAACAACACCACTGGTCTGATGCAGTGTTCCTCTTGAAATGTTTCAGTTAGCCTCTTTTCATCTTTTGATTTTTATACATTTTCATGTACCTTTGTAGTTATCGTGAATGTTTTGGGTTTTTGTTTTTCATGTATTCATTGTCTTTATTTGGGGGGGGAAGGGGTGAAGATGACCCATCATTTTCAAAACTTTGAATGAATTCTTGACTTTTATTTTGAGACATGATTTTTAATACCTCATTCCCTTGTCTACAGTGGTTTAATTTCCTTTGAAAAGTGTTACTCAGGTGATGTCCACACTGACACCCTTTCATGTAATATTTTGAATCATTTTACAGAGGTATCGGGATGTTTTGGGGGTCATGTGGGCGTCCAGACTGGACTATACTCACATTTTTGGCCTCACACACTCAGAGCAGCTATGGTTGAAGCATGTCAATAACGTGTGTATTCATCATCACTCAGGCTTCTCGGGGTTAAAGGGTCGTTTCAACCAAAGTACAACAAAACTAGATTTGATCTGTGAAGATTTTAACACACCTCTCTCCTTGGAAACTGCTTATGTACCACAGACATGCGAAAGGAAAACTGTGATACTTTTAAACTCTTCTTAATTTTTAATATGGTTTTAGCTGCCAAATGAGTATTTGGCTGGAGACTTTGGATTAAGAATAACGTTTGTTGAAAAGCATGGCCTTTGACAAGGAAAAGGATTCATATAAACAATCAGAAACTGATATTAGCTTGGTGTTTTTCCAATAGAATAACAAGTTTACGTCTTAAAACAGCAGCATAAAGACACTCACTGCGTTACGTAAAGTAACAGAGACTCTTATTCTGCACAGATCAGACGTTACGTCACTACCACAGGTACCATATCTTGAATTCTTTGCAGATTAAACCGGCCAGTTTAGCGATGTGAGACTCTTCTTTTGTTGTTTCTTTGTTTTTGATGAACTGACCCTTTAAACCACATAATCTCAGGGATGCATCATTTTACCAAACAGAAGTCTGAGTGACGTGAAGCATCGTTTAAGAGAAAAACAAAACAAAACAAGAAGCCTCCTCTCCTCTGCAGACACAGAGTCGTACACTGAGCTCTATCTGAAAAGCAGTGAACCCAGCTGTGGGACGTGGGTGTCCTAATGTAAAGAGAAACTGCACTGATCTTTAAAAGGCCCCACTTTTTGTACAGGCGCCATCTGGGGGAAATGTATGTGCACATTTAGAGTAAGAAGTAGAGAAAGAGGTTTCAGGCGGCAAACAGCTTCATCACTTCATCTCAGAGTAACTCCAGGAACGCACTGACTGCCACACACAGCTGACATCTGACCCTGGAGGGGGATGTGAGGGGGATTTTTCCTTTAATGTAGCAGTAATATCCATACTCTCTCACCCTCATGCCAACTCTCTGACCTCTTCACTCACATTTTGATACTGAAGTGTTTTCTTTTTTTAATTTCTGTATTTGTACTATTTTGCAGACAAGGGATCTGTCATTTTGCAATTTCTGTACTGAAACTACCTCTTTATTTGTCATCATGTTGCTTTATTTTCAAATAGGTGATTTTTTTTGTCTTATTTATTGGTTTCATTGCACCAATTTTCTGTTATTTTTGTGTCTCTTATTTCACGCGGTGACCTCTCAGATTGAAGCGTTGACTCTCTTCTCTTATTGTTCGACGTGTTGCCTCGTACTCCTCTACCTCAGCTTTGATATTTCTCTTCTCTCACCCTCAGTCTTCTGACACAGGGATCCTCTTTCCCTCTGTTTCAGTTTTTCTTTGCTTCATGTAAAAGTAGCATCACTTTTAATTTCGCTTCTGCCCTGTTTATCAATACCAAAGATGAAAGAATGTCAATGACAATGTCAGCGTGCTGATAAGGCCTTCACGTGATTGATGCGTTCTTGCTGCAGTGAACCAGTGCTTTATTTTCCTGTGTTGACCTTTTTGGAATACGTCTTGTTATCTTGTGAATGGCTGTTTGCTGTGTACACTATATTCACCACATCATGATATGTTGGTGTGTGTGTGTGTGTTTCTTATCCCATTGTGCTCAATGATTGCTCACTGTTAAGGCAGTTTCAAGGTTACAATGAGTGCTAACAATGGGACTGCTATCATATCTGCTGATGCAGCTCGTGATCGATTTGTCAATCAGAGAATGTAGCTTTGGTCAAACTGACATCTCCTCATGTTTACATGTTTTTTTGTTTTTTTTTTTCAAACTAACTCACGTGACCCTGACAGTGTGGCACGCGGCCACAGACAGACTGCTGCAGTCAATCAGGAGGTTGTACCCTGCACCTTCAGTCCATGGTCTGCTTTACCTTCTACATACGATGCATTTAGTCAACATAGCTTCGTATCCGAGGTTTGAAAGTTCAAAGTGTGAATTTTAATGACAAACTGACATTGAATCCTCTAGATAAGCATTAAAACTTGATTTCTGCAGATGCACACGTGCCAAACATTTGTGCATCATGCTCATGTTCTACAGAAGCTCTTTGAGGCAAGTAAGAAAAAAAAATTCAGTGATTCCCTTTTTTTTAAGTCTCTGTTAGAAACTTCCCAACACCTTTTTTTCTCCAAAGACCTGAAAACATCAGACAGAGATGGTTCATTTTTTACTACCTGCCTCTCAGAGCTTCTGTTTGTTGCTGGTCTCAGTCTGCGTGCAGCTCTTTTGACCAGATTCCAGAAGTGATCTAAAATGCATCCTAGGTAGCAGGTAAACTGTAAAACAAACATCCCGCCTCTGTCGTTCTGGCTCTTGCAGAACTTGTCAGGGCTCCAAATGGTCCAATGAACCCCTCGCCACTTTTGAACCCTGTTGCACAAAAGAAGAAGTGTGGGAGGAAGTGAATGACACGTCTCAGGGAATAAAAAGCTTTACACGCAGTTATCATCTGTGAACAGACAAATGAAACGCCTTCATGTTTTGTTTTTTCCTCTTCAGAAATCTCTTGTCTGCTCTTGTTACTTTAACTACCTGTGAAGAATGTGATCCATTATGTGTTAAAAGCATGTTTAGAATGTGTTAGGACTTGAAACCAATTAAATGTGAACATTATGCAAGTACACCCATTGTCCTCTGTTTTTCTGTTGGAGCGGAGTCTGTGGCACTCAGAGGACTCACAGTTTGAAGCTGTTCAGATTGTTTGTCCCTGACCTGCTGCTCAACACGCTGCGATGTGTTTTCACTCTGAGACACCGTCATTAAGATAAACACCAGACTGCAGGGCAGTGATCTGTTTTCAACAAGCTGAAGAAACTCATTCATGAAGAGTCACAGAATCACAGTTTAAGAGTCATCTGTGCTAAACTCTTACTGAAGTACACAGGCCTAACACATCCTGGAAAATAATCTGCTTTCCTCAGAAACACAGGCTGTAGGGGCTGGTTTGGCTCAGATAACAGAGCAGGAGCGTCATGGCTACAAAGACTGCAGCTCTGACACATCACACACACACACACACACACACACACACACACACATCTTCAGTCTGTGCAGAAGTCACTTCATCTTATTGTCCCCTAAAGGAAGTTTGCTTTGCAGGTGGGTAAGAAAACTACAAACATGGAAAATACAATCCACCACATCCAGATCCCACACTAAAACGGACGAGTACACAACCCTTAAAGACAACCAGAGGAAGCTCCATCAGTACACTGCAGAGAAAGCAAATACATAACTATTATCTACCCCTATTCAGATTAAGTTATGTAACGGCTCATGTTATGAATGAATTTTTCATCCTTTTGGATTTAGCCTTTTGAAATCTAACTCCCCAAGGGTAGGAGCTCAAGCTCAGCGTGGAGTGTTTGATGAGGTCACTGGATGATGTCCAGAGCCTTCACATTTACCCTCCTGAAAGAAGTTGAAGGCAGATCAGGTAGAGTAACACCACTGTGACTCTACTGGCAACTTAAACGTGTCCTAACCTCTTTTCTCTTAATGAGAGGCTGCCAAACCAGGAGATGATGACGGAGGTCAGGACAGATTCAACCATGGAGTGATGATAAAACACTGACATGGAATTGCTGCATACCCCTAAACTGATGGAGCCTGCGGAGGAAGTGCAATCATTGCTGTGATTTTTTTTTTTTTGTAAACAATGTCCCTGTTTCCACTAAAAACAGCTTGTTGTCAGTGATCAGGTTGTGTCTCACTCCAGTCCCTCCTGTAATTACAGTTAAAAGTGGTGAGTTCAACCTCCTTCAAAAATAGAATAGAATAGAATATTCTTCCCCATGGGGGAAATTTTGATGTCACAGCAGCAGCACACAGCAGTCAGTACTAAGTGCAGAAATGCAGTAATGAAAGTACAATAGTAAACAAAAACTAGACAATTTCCACAGAATTCGTGAGAGGGGCTCAGGTAACATGCCAGCTGACATACTAAAAATACTTCTTGATATACCTGGAAGTGTTTCCCCTCCCTAATAGCTGTGGGAACATAATGGCTACTCATGGGCTATGGGTGTGTTTGCTGAGATTGATGTGTGAATGAACATCCACACATCTGGTTTCTGGTTTAACTGAGGTCAAATTTAATTAATTCAAACATATGTGCGCTTTGCGCGCACACTATGACATGTATACTTGTCTAATTCAATAAAAATATGTCCTGAAACCAGTTGTGTCAGATGTGTCACACATCCACACATCTGACACAAGGTATCCTAAGAGGATGGATGACAGAGAGTATTTTTAACCCTTTCTTGAGCCACATCTCAACACAGAAAAGTGTTTTATTTAGATAAATTTGTGTGGCAGACCACAACATCAACTCAACATGAATAAAATGAACAAGGATGTTTACGTCTGTTTTAAGGTAAGTCAACATACCATATGAGGCAACATGTTGTCACTTTGCTGGGAAAAAAACGTACTAATTCCAGAATGTCTTCACAGTGCCTTAGAATGAAGTCTTTGATGACGCGTCAGCTTGACACGTGATTCTGGTAGTCACTGAGCCATTTCCAGATATGAAGCTTTGGGAATCCTTCATTATGACAGGTTGACATAGCCTACAACAGTTTGGGATGATTTTTTCATGTATTGATAGCATCTCATGTCTGAGTTAATGATGGTGCATTACAGATGCATCTTAATGAATTAGAACGGATGGAATAATTAATTTTATTCAGTTGTTCAGTACAAAAAAACTTATGTTTTATATAGATTCAGGACACAGAGTGAAATATTTCAACATTTATTTCTTTACTTCATCATGACCTGCTGAATATAACTTACAGTCAATGAAAGCCCAAACTTCAGTGTCTCATAAAATGAGAAAACAGTGAAAAGTTGAACATGATGAACTAATGGAGTGAGACTCTGTTCAGCTGATGGACTGTAAACACATGCAAAGGTTTCCTGATCCTTTAAATGGTCTCTAAGTCTGGTTCAGACAACAACATGGTCATGGTTTAGACTGCTGACTGACAGGAGTCCAGAAGACCATCTTTGACCCGCTCCACATGAAAGGTAAGACCTTAAAGGTCCCTGCTAAAGAAGCTGTCTGTTCATAGAGAGCTGGATCCAAGCAGATCAGAGTCTGGAGTCAGAGCATCAAGATCCACCACACACAGACGGATCCAAGAATTCAACTCCAACTGTCTCATTCCTCAAGTCAAACCACTCCAGAACCACAGACCACGTCAGACACACACTGATGGTACACTACATTCACACACTGATGGGAGAGACCTTCTATGTACAGGAGCCATCAGTTTTTATCTAATACATTCACACTCATTGACACACCACTGACCATCAGTGGGAGCAATTTTGGGGTTCAGTGTCTTGCTCAAGGACACTTCTACACGTATGACTACAGGAGCTGGAATCGAACTCTCAACCTTCCAATTGCGAGACGACGACTCTACCACTGATCCACAGCTGCCCCAGATAAAAGTTATATTTCTTTACATTTGTGAATCCAGGACCCAGAGTCTGGAGGAAGAGTGGAGAGGCTCAGAGTCCAGGCTGCTTGAAGTCCTGCTTTTTTTTTTTTTTTTTTTTTTTTTTTTTTGGGGGGGGGGGGGGGGGGTCATGTCATCTGCTGCTGGTGGTCCTAAAAGAACCAAAAGCTGGTTGAATGAACCTGATGTGACTGTTTCAGGGTATCCACAGGGTTTTATGTCGATAACATCAGCTGGGATTTAAACATAGCAGAACGGTAGTCATATATCCCTTCACCTGTTTTATACTCCTGTATCCCCACATGCATGAGGGAAACCAGAGTCTGTAACAACACTTCAGGTCATCTCTTGTAATGAGAATTTGTGTTTAGGATCACTTTGGAAGTCCTTACATGAACTTTTAGTTTATTAAATAATAGATTCAATATAAATAATGTAATGAATATTAAATATAATTTCTGAACCCCTTCTTCAAAATACACATTTTCTTGAGGGGGAACAATGAAATAAACTTTCTTTTTTTGACATTATTTTTATTGAACATTTTCAAAATGATAATGATGATGAAAGTCCAGTACAGTGTATATGTAGATTGAGATTTGTGGAATATGATGTATGTAGCAAATCCAGAATACAGGATACATTCACAGCAATGATCTCCAAAGTCCTCATTGGGTTTAGCATTTCATTCATTTGCATTCCAAGTTCCCAGGTACTCCAACACTCTGATGAACTTTGCTGTAAAAAGGTCCCTCTGATCATTAATACCAACTCTTAGTCCTTCCAGAGAAATATAGTCTGACATCAAAGACTTCCACAAATGTCCTGAAGGAGGTTCATCTCCAACCCACTTAGTCATGATAGCCTTTCAGCCAAACATAAGCAAAAAATGTACAGTGTTGTTATGTGATCGCAGTGACTCAGGGATACATCCCAATAAACATGATATAGGATTAGGCTTTAACTGCTGTTTGATTATCAGACTAATCTCAACACATACAGTTTTCCAAAACCTTGGAATCTTTTCACATTTCCAAAGACAGTACAATCTTGTTCCTAAAGCACTCTTACATTTTGGGCAGTTTGGACAGGCCCCTACTCTATATTTACTATACAAATATGGAGGTACAGACACATTTAGTAAGATATTATACTGCATTTCTCTGAGTCTGTGACATATGGATATTTTCACAGGTAAAAGTAAAATTTCCTCTCATATTTCATTGTTTATTGTTGTTTTCCGCTCAGTCTCCCATGATTATTGTAGGAATAATAGTCTGTCTATATTCAAATGTTGCTGCTTGGAATAAAATTTTGAGATAAAGTGATCTTGTTTAAAGACCATCTATGAGAACCATCTTTTCTAATAAATTAAAGTTTTCTGGTAAATTTAGAGTACCCATTTTAGTATAGATATAGTGTCAAACCTGAAGGTATTTGTAAAATTATTCTGTTTCTAGTTTGTATGTAATGATTCAAATGTTTTAAATTCCCCCTATTCCAAAGATCATAAATAAAGTGAATTCCTGCTTCATACCAGTTCTGAAAGTTAGATCCAATGTCCCCTCTGGTTAAATCAGGATTATCAGTCATTGTTGTTAAACAACTAAATTTATGTTTAGTACCCTGCGATTGACTGGTGACCAGTCCAGGGTGTACCCCGCCTCTCGCCCTAAGACAGCTGGAATAGACTCCAGCCACCCGTGACCCTGAATAGGACAAGCGGTATAGAAGATGAATGAATGAATGAATGAATGAATGAATGTATTTATGTTTAGTCCCGAATAATTTCTGTAGAGAGTTCCAAGTATTACTCAAATTAGTAATTAAAAAATTCACATCAACAAAACCACTTGATCAGCTGACCTTAGGGGTCTGGAGGGTTGATGCAACCTAATAAGGTCCGACAAGTATCCCGGGGGATGGCCAGCCCATTCATAATTTTGGATAGAAGCCTCAGCTGATAAAAGCTCAGCTTAACCACTGAGCTGACCTGTTTGTTAAGTTTAAAAGCACCGTCAATAATAACACCAAGATTCCTGGCATGGGATCTTATGTTTGATGCTAGAGAGCCAAGGGAGCTGGTAAAGACTTGAACTCAGTCAGGGCGACCAAACAGGACAGCCTCTGTTTTGTTTTCATTTAGTTGTAAGAAGTTTAAATTCATCCATGTTTTTACATCACTCATACTGTTTAGCACGGCCTGAAGAGAGCCTTCAGTGGGGACCTTTAAAGGCAAATACACCTGCACGTCATCTGCAAAGTAGTGAAAAGTAACTCCATGCTTCCTAAAAATAGACCTCAAGGGTAACAAATAAAGAGAGAACATTAGGGGGCCCAGAACCGACCCCTGGGGGATCCCGCATGTCAAAGGGGCCACTGAAGATGAAAACTGGCCCATCTGCACAGATGGTGCACACACAGTGTTCAAGGTGTGATAGGAGGACTGTGTGATCCACCTTGTCAAATGCTGCTGTCAGGTCAAGAAGAATTAAAAAGGCACAGATACCAGAATCAAGGTTGAGGAGAAGATCATTAAAAACTTTTAAAAGAACATTTTCAGTGCTGTGAGGAGACTTAAAACCAGACTGAAACAATTCACAAACATTAGCTCTTTGTAAAAACTCTTGGAGTTGGTTAAAAACAACTTTCTCTAAAACCTTGGAAATAAAAGGGAGTTTGGAAATTGGCCTAAAATTAGATAAAACCAAAGGATTCAGATTTTCCTTTTTTTAATAGAGGCTGCACTGTGGCATGCTTCAAGGAGGATGGAACACATCCAGAGCTGAGACATCAATTTATAAAAGGCAGAATAAAAGACTGAACAGAGCTAAAAACCTCCTTGAACAAACGGGAAGGGATGCTGTCGGATGGACAGTTAGCAGGACATAAATATTCCACTATTTCAGTAAATGAAGAAAGAAAAACGGGCTCAAACTGCTCCAAAAACAGCTGAGCTCACTGAAGGAAGTGAAGGGTCCTGAGCAGAATGAGGGGGAGAAGACCTAAGAGCAGAAATCTTGTTGATAAAAAACTGCATAAAATCCTCACACAAAGAAGAAGAAGGCTTAATACAGACAGCATCACAAGGATTCACAAGAGAGTCAAAGACAGTAGATCAGCAGTTTCTGAAATACTCAGACCAGCCCTTCCAGCACCAACAACCATGCCACGTTCAAAGTCACTTAAATCACCTTTCTTCCCCATTCTGATGCTCAGTTTGAACTGCAGCAGATCGTCTTAGCCATGTCTACATGCATAAATGCATTGAGTTGCTGCCATGTGATTGGCTGATTAGAAATTTGCTTTAACAAGCAGTTAGACAGGTGTGCCTAATAAAGTGGCAGGTAAGTGTATAACTTTAACATAACAATAACTTTCTCTTGAAAGATATGAAGAGCATGGATAGAAGATAAATAATTTGGGGGAGTATTATCATCTTAGTAAGACTGACTCTGCCAAGAAAGGATACAAGAAGCGTCTCCCAACCTAACATCTTGTCCTTAATGTGTTTTACCATGGGGTTAACATTTTCAGCAAAAGTTGACTAATTTTAGGTGTTATTTTAACTCCCAAGTATGTAAATCCATCTGGTGCCCAGCAAAAGTTTTTCACAGTCAGGTGCATACGCAAACAAAAAAACCAAGACGCATGATTTCAGATTTTATAAAATTAACCTTGTATCCAAAAATTCGACTAACTTTTTTCACACAGTTGGTTAGTGCAGGTATTGAGTTTGGTGGGTCATTTAATGTAAGGAGGATACCATCCACGTTCAGTAGAATTTGTGTTGTGTTGTTCCTATTGCCATTCCTTTGATATCAGAATTTTGCTGGATGGCAGTTGATAATGGCTCTATAGCTAAAGAAAACAACAGAGGTGAGAGTGGTGACCCTGGTGACCCTTGAGCTGTACCTCTTTAAGGTGATATTGGGCAGAAATCTCACTGTTTGTTAAGACCAAGGCTGAGGGCATTTTGTATAGAAGCTGTATCAGTCTAATAAAATCTGATTGAAAGCCAAATCTTTTTAACAATCCAAGCACATAGTTTCACTCAATACGATCAAACACTTTCTCTGCATTCATTGTTACTGTAGCACTTGGCGTTTGATATAAATTATATAAATTAAGATATTAAACATTTTGTGTTATTTGATGAAGTGCTGCTTTATAAACCCAGTTTGGTCTGCATTAACTTTATCAGTCACCACTCTTTCTAGTCGAGGAGCCATTATTTTTAAAAGATTTTAATATCCACACTAAGTAAGCTAATTGGGCGATAAGAAGCACATAGTTCTGGATCTTTCCCTTTTTTGGGGATAACAATAACTAACAAATACTCAGCAAATGTGTATGATTTCAAGAGGCCAGCTACGACAAATATTTATGCCTATGTTTGTTTGACTGAGTCAGGAAAAATTCCTGAAATCACAGTGTCATTTAAAATATTGCACTAGACAACCAAAGTGTTTAATATTTATACGTGTACATGACCAGGTAAATTCAGCAAATTCCTGAAAATTCCTGTTAATATCCAAAAATTCCCATGAAAAGTTTCTAACTTTAAAAATTACTGGAATTTGCAACTCTAGTTATATTCAGTCACAACATACAAACTAGTAAAAACACTTACTTCTTAAGTCACTTTAGTTGGAAACCAAAGTCTAAACTCTGCAAAAGTAGGAACAGAATCTAACTTCCGAGTTTGTTTAGGAGCATTTATGGAGTAAAGAGCATCAGCAGAAAACGCTGATTTACAGAGTTCAGATTATAGCAAACAGCAGAAGGTAAATCAGGGGGATGTAACAGATTTAACTACCTGGTGTGCACACCCAAGTACATCAAGGACTTCCTGTTTGTTTGTTTATTTATTTATTTATTTTTCTGGGGACTGGCAGGAAAAGTCTGGATAAATTCAGGGTTCAAAATTTGGCTGCTGAGCACATTGCAGCTGGGACATTTTTTAGGAGTTTTCTGCAAGCAATATTTTTTTTTTCAGACCACACCACATCAAAATATACCTGCTGACAGTGTGCACAGGTGGATTTAAAATATTTGTTAATTTTAACAAAGTGCGTGCTGCTCTGTGCGTCACTCAGAATATGAGAGGGTCTTCAGATGAACTACAGAGTCACCAAAAGGTTGGATGTTTCCTTTAATAACACCAGTGACAGCAATTTAAGTTGCTAGAATGATTAATCTACACGTACCTCAGCCAAAGCCTTCCCTGAACACACACACACACACACACACACACACACACACACACACACACACACACAAGCAAGCAGCATGGCTATCTGGTCCTATGAGTGATGGTTGTCAGCAGGGCAGCTGATAGCATCATACATGAGGAGCAGGTCGGAGGTCCAGGAAGCATCACTTTATCTCCTCAAGGCTGACAGAAGGCCTTTTGACCGACAGTCCCAGCACCCTCCCCCCAACAGGCCCCTAATCAGATCTGGGTCTGTCAAGGCTGCCGATCCTCCTGGGCATCACAACACCACTCATCAGAGGTGTTTTAGTGAGGGGGGGGGCACTGATTATATAAGAGGGCCGGACCTGTGTAGTTGCAGGATGTGTTGGTGTTTCTGGTTTCACCTTGGCACAACACAGCAGATGCTGCCCTTCACAAACGCCAAGAACTGAAGAACTGGGATTATGTTATCAGGACTTTATCTGTACCAGCACCACTTCCCTTTCTCTGTGATCTCTCTCTCTCTCTCTCTCTCTCTCTCTCTCTCTCTCTCTCTCTCTCTCTCTCTCTCTCTCTCTCTCTCTCTCTCTCACACACACACACACACACATACACACACCCACACACACACACACACACACACACACACACACACACACAGAGAGAGAGATGTATCATGTTTCTGAATTTTGACTTTTATGTCAGATTTTTGACTTCTGTCTTGAAAAAAAAATCTGTCTTTAAACTTGTAATTCTGACCTTTTTTTTTCTCATTACAATAATAAGAGAAAAAAACTGAGCTAATCCTCTTCTGTTAGGACTATGGTAAAGTTTCTGTCTCTGCATTTCCTCCTGGTAAAGCGGTCACCCAGGATTTGGGGCACCACCATAGACTGTATAAAATATGGACACAGTCCCTGTGACATCACCTGCCTGTTCCTGATGCAGAGTGATGAAGCTTATCGTCAGCCTATCTAACAGCTGTATGGTGCCCGTCAGTCACATGAGCTGAGCTGAGCCCCTGATTGGACAAACTTTTAATCCTAATATCTCCTGAACTGCTGAGTTAAAAAAAAAAAAAAAAAATCACCCCATACAGTGTGTTTTAATAGCAAAATTAAAATAATAAAAAAAAATGTCTTGGTGTGTTTGTGACTTCTGGTCTTTCTGCAGCCAGCCTCTAGGGAATTCTCCATGAATAGAAACTTGAAGCACTTCTGCATGGGCTCCATTTTCCCCTAGCGGATGTTGTCCCATGGTGACCACTGGTGGAGCCACGCCCTGCTTCTCCACAGAGCTCATTGCACTCATCACAGGTACAGTGTCTGAGAAGTGAAGTGGGTCTGAAGTCTCAACCCTTGTGCTCTGTGCAGAGCACACAGTAAGTGTTCCCATCGATTTCCCTGCAGAGTTCAGGTCGCTTCAGTTCACTCCTGTGGATCTACATCACTCAGATGGATAATCGATAACAGTCGGCGTTTGTCATGAAGTTGTATTGTTGTTGTTGTGTGATGCAGAAAGAAAGCTGAGCGTGATGGTTCAAGGTTGTCTGACACTCCTGCTCATGGCGGAGCCTCAGGATGAAACACTCAGTCATTTCAGCCTCAGACATTAGCACACCTACACAGAGAAGTAACACACAGGTCTGTCTGTACACTGATGCTTTTAAGAGAAAACACTCCAACCACCAAGACAGAATGAGGGATTATTAACGGCTCGGTTCTGTCTTTTATAACCTAAATGTATGTTTCTATGAAGTGGAGTAAATCTTTTCATTCATTCATAAAAGAGTTGACAATTAAAACTGTAACTTTTCACTTCCTGATACTTTCAGACCTCACTCTTTTTCATGCATTTATTCATTTTGAGTAGTTTTGTTTAGAAGTTTTCCTCTGCTCTAGTTTTTCTTTGTGCAGCTCTGCTCCTCGACTCACTTGCTCTCCAAGTGGTAGAGTTGGCTCTTTAACCTCTACTCTTTGTTTCTTGTTCTGCTTTTTAGGAAGTAGAGTTGAAGCTTCAGAAGGGAAACCAGTATATACATCGAAAAAAAAAACTCTGAAAGCATTATTGTTGCTTAAATACCAGAAAAAAAACACACCATCACCTCTGTTTAAAGTCTCAGGTTTGTGGCTTTCTGTTGCTGGACTGGAGGGACTGCATGATGCAGGTCTTTGTGAGGATTCTCTAAGTGATCTAGAATATCTGTCTTATAAGAAAATAAATATCTCCATAGCCTCTTTTTTTCTCAGGAGTGTCAAAACTGTTTTTGTTACTGACTTTCAAAATAAACACAAAATACTGAGATTTGATAAGTACAAGACCCAAAAGGAGGCCATTATATTTATTATAGAGTCATCTGTGAACCACTTTATATTTCAGATGGACTTACATGTATGATTGTAAGCGGTGACGGATGTACATATTTTGTCATTTGTGCCTGAGTGAAGGTTAATTTGGCTTTGAGTCTCCTGGTTTTTGTCTCATTACACTGGTTAACAACTGATAGCAGACCTTTTTACCATTCCACACAGCACATGACCCTGATTCAAGTTTTTTTCTTGGCATTTCACCCTGAAATCATAATAACCTAAAGACCAGTAGTCCCATACTGAGGTATGTGCATTGCTCCTTCTGTCACAGCTTGAGGATATCACAGTGCTTCTGTCTGATAATGGACTACAAGAAAAGATCAAATTTCCTCAAAAGCTGCCCGACATAAATTTCTCTCCTGCTAAGGAGAGACAGCAGGATGAGAAAGATGCTTTATTCAGATAACGTAATAAGATGTCTTTCCATTGGTCATTTAGGCCCCCAGCGCTGACGGTGGCCGGGGAAGACAATGGATGAACTATAGAAAATCAAATTTGTCAAAAGCTGTGATATATGTATTTTACTGGACAGTAACGATAAGCCTGTTGAGAATCCATAGTTCAAAATGTGAATATCAGCACCAAAATGTGTTTTTACTAACTGCTGTTTCTCAGTATGCCTGGACAAATCGGATATTCCCAGGACAACAGAAATCCACTGATGTGATCAGCAGTAAGGAGTAATGTCTGCCCCTTTTTTTTCTAAAAGTAAAAGATTTCTTGGATTGCTTTTGTAGAAATGGCAGAGCAACTTCAAACAAATACATTACCTTATGACTGCATCCTGGGAAAAGATTTTTAGAGCAAAGAAAAGTTGTGTTAAAAAGAGGATCTGCTCTCTAAAACAAACACACATCTTGGCAACAGTCATTACTTAATGAAGGTGATGGTGATGGTGCTAATGGGGAATGGGGTCTTCATTCTTGAGAAACACTGAAAACATGAGACTACTGAAGTGCTGATCTGCAGTGTGTCGAGTGTCTGCATGAGTCTGGCTCCAGAAGTACCGGAACTCACAAACACACCAAGCCAAAAAAAAAACATTTTCATTTGAAATATACATGTTTACAGTCTGAAACAAACAAAAAAAAGACTCTTGTCCGAATAGCTAATTTCCCTAACAGCACACACAGTTTTGGAGTTATTCAATCTGACCCAAAATCCATATAAAATATTTCTATATCATTTTGTCTGTAAGATATTCTTTGTATCATATTTGATCAATTGCACAGTTTAAGAAAGATTTTAGAAAGTTTGAATTTGTTTGATGCAGAAAATACTCATTTTTAAAAATAAGTAACAGTTGAGTTCTTTTTCTTACTGCCACTTCTTAGAAATTAGTGATGATATTCATGAAAAAAAAGTGTGTGGATGGTTTCCTGAGAGCAGCCAGAATGATAATCCTTAAGGAGGTAGAATACATTTTATTTGTTTATTTTTTAAAGTTTTTTTTTTTTTTTTATTGAAAATACTTGTCATGTTGATGAGATAGAGGTCTTTGAAACTCATGTATCAAATATGATACATTCGGCAAAAAAGGGTTTAGCTCTTGAGTTTGCCCATTCAGAGGCACAGCTCAGCTCATGTGACTGATGGGCACCCTATAGCTGTTAGTGTGGAGACTCAAAGCCCCACCCATTTCCATTATGGCCTCTCCAGCCGATTTGCTTCAAAACTCATACAGTCCTCTCAGAGCCTTTAAACAGTAAGTATACATAGAGCCTTTTTCTTTCACCTGGATCAGCCTTATGTTTCTGTTATTTGTCACATTTGGTTTTTAATACCAAGTGATACCAAAAGACAATAAAATAAGTCAGATTTATTCCATGTGGAGTCACTGGTATGACCTCCCTACTCTGCCACTGTTTCCTACTCAATCCTGTGTCCTGCCCCCCTGATTAAAGGCATAAAAAGCTTAAAAAAAGTAAATAATAATAATAATAATAATAATAATAATAATAATAATAATAATAATAATAATAATAATAATAATAATAATAATAATAAATTAGAGTGTGTAATAAAACCAGGTTAGGTTGAGTTCAGGCTGATGTAAGTTTAACTCCTGAGCTCCTGAAAAGAAAACATGCAGTTGATTCAAACTCCTACTTCTATGAGTTCAGCAGTCTTTAAAGATGTTGAGTATAATTCTTTCAGTGCTTTAAATACATCTTTATGTACCATATCTATAAATATACTTTCTTCTTCTGTGGGTTTGATTTCACAGCTTTTGAAGGCCCAGCTCTTTCATACACAGATGTTGGAGCATCTTTACTTCCCAAACACATCCTCAGATCAAATGACTTATAAGAAAGCTGCTGTCAGCTCCAGCCCTTGAGGAAAAACCACATCCATGCCCTGCCGTCACTGATGGATTGCTTTGATGTTTTTTTTGTTTATTTGTTTCATCTCCTCGGTGTAATGACCTCACTCAGGAGAGCTGTGTCAATATTAATGCTTGTTATTTATTATATGACCTTGTTTCTGTTCAGGAAACGTTTTGCGTCACTTCTGTGTCGTTTACAAAACCGCCCTGACATCAGATCAGTGACTTTTCAAACAGCTCTGATTCAGTGAGTCGGGTTGTTTGTAGAATATTTTGTACTGCAGGAAAAAAAGACGCCACAGTGTGCTCATACATAACTTAAACATCAGAAAGGTTGTTCTTTAATGTTTGACTATCACATGACGGTGAAGGTCTTCATATTTGTGATGAAGACGTCAACTAACAGTGTTTCAGTCGCTCATCCACTGTGGTTGACAACAGCACCTCTAACACTTCCATGTAAACACTCAGCAGCCACTTTATTAGGTTTACCTGTTCACCTGCTCATTAACACAAAATCCAATCAGCCAATCACATGGCAGCAACTCAAAGCATTTAGACATGTAGACATAAAGGAGACAAGCTGCTTGAGTTCAAACTGAGCCTCAGAACGGAGAAGAAAGGAGATTTAAGAGATTTTGAACGTGGCATGTTTTTTGGGCCAAGTATTTAACAAACAGCTGATCTACTGGGATCTGAACCCACAACCATCTCTAGGGTTTAGTACTCAGAGAGCAGTTTGTTGAGTCCAGAGGTCAGAGGTCAGAATGAACAGACTGGTTGGACATGGTACACATCCATGATGTGAATCTCCCATTCCACCACATCCCAAAGGAGCTCTACTGGACTGAGATCTGTGGACTGTGGAGGCTGTTGGAGTCCAGCGAACTCATCATCATGTTGAAGGAAGCAGTTTGAGATGATCTGGTGCATTATCCTGCTGGAGTCTCCATCAGAAGATGGGTCCACTGTGCTCACAAAGGGATGGACATGGTCAGCAACAAGACCCAGGTAGACTGTGGACTTTAAACCAGGCTCAGGTGGTACTAAGGGGTCCAAAGTGAGCCAAGAAAATCTCCCCTACACCATTAGACCAGCAGCAGCAGCAGGCTGAAGAGTTGATCCAAGGCAGGATGGATCCATGCTTTATGTTGTTGACTCCAAATCCTGAGTCCACCATCTGAATGTGGAGCAGAAATCCAGACTCATCAGACCAGAGGCCTGCACTACAAAGCTGGATTAACACATCTGGAAACTCTCTCTGTTACCTGGGTTGACTTAATGAGACATTCACAATCCTGATACTACTACAGTACTACAAAGCGTGATATCAACTCACTGAGTGAATCCAGGGTTTTCCAGTTTGAGTCAGAGCGCGCTCACATTAAAAGGGGTGGAGTCTGCAGCGTCTGACCAATCACAAACATGGAGAAAGAGAAGAAACTCTGCAGAGCAGCCTACTTTACCATGGAGGAGCAGACAGTTATTCTTTAGAAATACAAAGAATTTAAACACTTCATCCAGGCTCCAAAAGCGACACTGTTACTGCAGCAACATCCAGGAAGGAATGATGGCAGAAAACTGTGACTCTGTTAATGTGTAAATTCATGAGATTATCCGACATTAATTCATGGGACAATATAAAACCCGTCTGAGCCCGTTTTGTGTTGGAATATTAATACATCAAATTAATATTAATTCCCCAACACATAGTTGTGTGTTGCATAAATTCCTGTTTCTACAGTTCTGCCATGTGTGACCATTATTATTAACATCATTATTTCAGATGAAAACAGTGGAGCTAAATTTGGGGAATAAGTACAAAAACCTCCTTCAAAGCTGTCAGTTTTTTTTTTTTTTTTTTTTTTTTTTTTTTTAAAGATAAATAATAATATCAATAATAATTTATTCAGATAAAACTATTTAGAGATTACAAGTTCTTAGAATGGGTGGTTTTACTGGATTTCCTTATCCATAATCCTACTCTAAAGGTTGGGAACAAGCTAAACAGAGCTTTCATTTGAAGAGAAATCCAGATTTGAATGAGTCAAACAAACTGATTTCATAATCCTTTTTCATATATCCATGGGTCAGTTTTTTCAAAGGTAATCTGATCAGATTTTGGTTATCGGATTGGATCAGATTTGAAAAAAGGGTTGGAAACAAGGAATCTGAAATCAGATTTGATCATGCAATCCAATCCTAGTTTTAATCTGGATCAAACCGTTTGTGTTGTGTTGGTTTATGTAGTTTAAATTTGTCTTTAGAATTTGAATAACTTTAATGAAAAACAAACAAACAAACAAACAAACAAAAACATGGATTATCCCGATCCCAACAGGGGGTAAGATTCATACTGATTTCAGGGAGAAAATGTAGTAAAACTTAAAAATTGGTCAAATAATACAACAATCTACAGTAATAGAGGTGGGCTGATCATCTGGTGTTTATATTAAATACGTCTTATCTGAGAGCAGAAGTGGAGCAACGTTTAGTTAAAGGCAGTCAGCAGATTCAGCAGCACAAGAACAACCTGATAAGTTTGCCATTGAACCATTGTTGTTGTCCAGCTCGCGCATGGGAATTAGAAGTTCCCACAATGAAAGTGGAATGTCCACGTGCAAAGCAGAGCATGACGCCAGTGTTTTCACTAAAAAACTCCATCTTGCTGTTTATATGGAGACGGAGGCTGCAGTATTTCAGAAAAATTCCACTCTGGAGGGCGTTTTAAAAAAGTTGTGTTTTAAGTCGGCTGAAACAGCGTTTTCATATAAACGAGAGGCTGAAACACAACAAAACTTTTTCTTTTTGTCCTAATACCACTGTCGTGTAAATGGCTCCTTAAATACGCTGTTTTAAAGCTTTTACAGCCTCCCACTCTGCAGATGAAGAGTTTACCCAGAAGTCCCCCCTCTGACCCTCCTCCACGCGGTCTGAACATGAGTTTGGTTGGAGTTTACTGTATTTGCGTCAGTCAGAACACATGTCAAGGCTGGAACTGGCTGTGCAGCTTTGCCTAAACCCTTTCACTCCGGCTCTTTCTGGCTCGTGTTCACCGAGCGTGTGCTCCACCACAGTCCTGAAGCGTGCCTTCACCTGGTGTGGTCCTCCTCCCCCAGCACTCCCCCAGCCTCTGCTGCCCTCCCCCCTCCCTCTACCTCTCATCTCATTCCCCTTGACCCTGACCTGCTGTGACCTTGGCGTTGATAACGGTAGAACGGCCCCACCATTCCTCACCCCTCGCCAACTGACACACTTCCAGAGGGGGGTGACCTTGTTTGCTCACATTTCTCTGATCCTGATGCTGCCGTTTCCTCCTTGCTCCTGAAAGAACTCGCCCCATTTGCGTCTTTCTGTGTCCTTCCATCAGACTGTACACATATTATCTCAAGTTTACACAAGCAGAGACTCAGATCATGAAACATCATTTGTCTCTGAGAATATCTTCTTTACATGAAAATAAAATCATGTTTTCATAGATCTGTGTGTCAAAAATATCTACTCACACAGGGTAAAAGGTGAATAATATACTGAGGAGAACTGTAAGTTATTAAGAACATCATGAAATCAAAACAAAAATGGACAGGTAGCAAATGCAAAGAGGCCAAGATTGAGGTTACATGATCTGTTTTTCCTGAACCAGTGAGTTGAGCATTTTAACTAGCTGACGGTGGTTTAACAGAAGCCTGAGATGAACCTGAATACAGAGCATTACAGAAATCCAAACCTAAAGAAACTAATGCATAAACCAGCCTGTGTAGATCATTAAATGATAAGAATGATCAGATGTTCTAATTTAATTTGAGCTGAAAGAAACATGCAAATCCTGTTTAGCCTGTATTCAACTGAATACTCTACAGGACATTTATTGTTCAAACTGATAAACTTTATTTATTATTATTTTTTTTTTTGTAAATATTCACTCATTTTAAATTTGATTTACACATTCCTAAAAAGCTGGTTCAGGCTCATGTTTCCCACTGTGTTCATCACCTTTCCTTTAACAACACTCAATAAGTGTTTGTGAACTGAGGACACTAATTGTTGAAGCTTTGGAGGTGGAATTCTTTACCATTCTTGATTGATGAACAACTTCAGTTGATCAACAGTCCGGGGTCTCTGTTGTTGTATTTTGTGCTTCATAATGCTCCACACATTTTTAATGGGGGACAGGTCTGGACTGCAGGCAGGCCAGTCTAGTACCTGCACTCTTTTACTATGAAGCCACGCTGTTGTAACAGGTGCAGAATGTGTCTTGTCATTGTCTTGCTGAAATAAGCAGGGACGTCCCTGAAAAAGACGTGGCTTGGATGGCAGCATATGTTGCTCCAAAACCTGTATGTACCTTTCAGCATTAATGGAGCCTTCACAGATGGTCAAGTTAGCCATGCCATGGGCACTAACACACCCCCATACCATCACAGATGCTGGCTTTGAGACTTTGACCTGAGAACAATCCAGATTGTCCTTTTCCTCTTTGGTCCGGAGGACACCACGTCCATGATTTACAAAAACAATTTGAAATGTGGACTCGTCAGACCACAGCAGACTTTTCCACTTTGCGTCAGTCCATCTCAGATGAGCTCGGGTCCAGAGAAGCCGGCGGTGTTTCTGGGTGTTGTTGATATATGTCTTTGTCTTTGCATGGTAGAGTTTGAACTGTCACTTGTAGATGTAGTGATGAACTATGTTAACTGACAATGGTTTTCTGAAGTCTTCCTGAGCCCACGTGGTAATATCCTTTACACAATGATGTTGGTTTTTAATGCAGTGCTGCCTGAGGGGTCAAAGGTCACGGTCATTCAATGTTGGTTTTCAGCCTTGCTGCTTACGTGCAGAGATTTCTCCAGATTCTCTGAATCTTTTGATGATATTATGGACTGAAGATGATCAAATCCATCAATTCTTTGCAACTGTACATTGAGAAACATTGTTCTTAAACTGTTGGACTATTTGCTCACGCAGTTGTTCACAAAGTGGTGAACTTTACCCCATCCTTGCTTGTGAACGACTGAGACTTTCGGGGATGTTCCTTTTATACCCAATCATGACACTCACCTGTTTCCAATGAACCTGTTCACCTGTGGAATGTTCCAAACAGGTGTTTTTGGAGCATTCTTCAACTTTCCCAGTCTGTTGTTGACCCTGTCCAAACTTTTAGGGATAAACTGGAGGCATTGAATTCAAAATGAGTGAATATTTGAAAAAAACAAAAAAAACAAACATATCTAATACAATAAATAAATGAATAAATAAATAAATAAATTAAAAAAAAATAATATATATATATATATATATATATATATATATATATATATATATATATATATATATATATATATATATATATATATATATATTTTTTTTTTTTACTTTTATTCAAGATTAGGTAGTATGTATTGTCACTGCTGCCCATGAAGACCACTTTGTTTTTGGTCCAGGCGAGCTCACATCCTCTACCTCAAACTAACTCCTGTGTTTAAGGCCTCTTTTTTAACCAAAGCTAATCACCTTCTAGCCTGTCACAGCCTTGAATGTGTGAATGTGATTCTGGCATAAATCTCCACGTAGACATCTGTTGTCCGGTTTGTAAACTCTCCCAGAACAGAGCTAATAATGTGATAAATTCTCCCTCAACATAAACAGTGATAAGACAGGCAATTATCTGGTGAGGAGAGGACGTTTACACACGCCAAAAGGAGTCAGGTTTGTCCTCTGTTTTCAGTTCTTGTAAAATGAATGCCAAAACTTTTAAGATCTCTCTCCAAACTTTCTGAGGGGAGTGATGGTCAAGGATGGCTGTGGGGGATTTGGAGTCAGCTGCTTTTTTTGATTTACGTGTATCAAAGTCTTTTGTATTTCTCCCACTGTGGCACAGAGCTTCAAAGATGTCTACTAAAGTATTTGAAGCAATAGTTTTATGTTACATGAAATATTCCTTCATGGCACACAGACCATCCTCTCCCTTCACTCATCAATATGCCACTGCATCCTCCCACACAGCTGCATTTCTTCCTCTTGTTCAGGGGCATCAGGCTGTTTATTCATTTAACATCCCCTGTATTGTCTTATCTTAGACAGTTGCAAGAAAAAGTATGAGAACCTGCTGTAATGACCTGATAAAATGTAATGGACCAATGTGCTCTGATCACAACAATAGACAGTCTGCTTAAACTAATACCACACAAACAATGATATGTTTCTGCTGTTTTTACTGAACACACCATGTAAACATTCACAGTGCAGGATGGAAAAAGTTTGTAGATCCAGGGACACCGCCATGTTTATGGCTGTTTATGGCTGTTTATGCAGAGTAAAGGCCTTTGCACACTGACTCCTCTTTTTTTGTCTTAAAATTGAGGCACGTTAAAAAAGAAATTTGATCCCATTTTTTGTCAGTCATGTTTGCACACTGATGCTGAAAATTTTGTCTGTCAGAATTTTTTCCAGAGCTGGTTTGATTTTCTGTGTTTCTTTTGGATCTGTCCAGGTGGTTTAGAGGGTTGTTTGATTATTCAGAGATGCCGAAGGCTACATGTAATATCAGCATTACCATCATCCTTTAATTTAGCTGGCAGATTGAACAAACAATGCGTCTGGTGAGGTGGGCCGATGCATTTTCTGTCATTGCAGGCTGTTTTGATGATGAATGAAGACTTGTGTTTCTCTCTCTACCTGTGTGTGTGTGTGTGTGTGTGCGTTGTACCTACATCAAACATACTGACAGCTACTGCTCAAGATCAATTGCTTGATCACAGCTCAATGATTCCATCTTATCATACTGCAAATTTTCTTTATTAGAAAAGAGAAAAATGTCTAAAAGACGTCAGGTGTCTTTGCGTAACGTTTTTTTTTAATTCCGATTAGGGATCCAAAAAACTCATCAGAAAATAACACACTCAAAGGCCTTTAGCATGCACAATCTGAATTTGTTGGATAGAGGAAAACATTAAAATAACCCACGTTTCCAGGCCTTGAGCTCACACACAAACTGTTTCACATTCGATTTCTTACAAATACATGCGATTTATTCCAGTTAGGTCCCTGCTGTGATGGATTACACAAGGTATATTTAGGCAACGAGGTTACAATCGAGTTTAACCTTAACTAACGGTGCTCTGCTATTGTTAGCAAACACAAAGCTACATCGTTCATAACTGCCAAGAAAATGAGCTGCTCAGAATCGGGAACCTTGTCAAGGACATGAAGAGGTTGTGATTCATTATGTCTCCTCTAACACACAAGCACGCACACACACACACACACACACACACACACACACACACACACACACACACACACACACACACACACACACACACACACACACACACACACACACAAACAATACCCTCCATCAATTCTGTAAAACTCCCAAAGTGCCTGACATCACACAGCACTTTAAGTAATGACATTTTATTATTTATTCACTGTTTACTCTCACTACCTTTGAAAAAGGACCCTCAGAAAGACTTTTGATATTCATTGATGGAAGAATGGATGATTAAAAGTTTTGTCTCATTTTTTTCCCCTACAAAAGTAGCCCTAAATTTCTGTTTTAAGATTAATACAATTTAATAAAATGATCAAATTTAAAGTGTGCCATCATTGCCTTGAATTTAAACCCAGTTACCTATGTGATAATGTCTATTTTTTCAGCTGCATTAAAATACTGCAACTGCCTCAGCTTTTGTTCAGACTATATACGGTAATTATCTATCTCCACACACACAGCACACACTCCTCATACATCGGCACTTTATCACATGCAGCTTTATTCTCACTCCTCTTTATTCTTGAAGCTGTGGTCTGCAGGGAGCACAGGACATTTGTTCAAGGAGATCTGTGAAATAACATCAAAAACTGATGATTATATAATGTATATTAAAATGAAAGTGGCCTCTTGGGATATGGTTCTGCTGTTGGAGCAAAGGCTCATGGGACTCTCAATGTCTGATTAAAAAGTGTGATAGCAGAGTCATTATTGCTTCACGGTTCAGCTTAACTCAACCAACTAATGTAATCATTTCAGTGTCAGTACCTGGGGAATCAGTTTTTAACATTTGAGAGTTAAATTGATTGATAATTAATGAACCTTAGAGTTTCTCATTAATCAGCTTTTAAAAACTCAGACAGCTGATGGAACATGGGAAAGCATGTTGTGAGTAACTACAAGAACCATTTGAACAGCAGTCACTCGGTGTCATAACGCCACAAACTCTACAGCAAATGATTTCATGTTGCTAAAGTGCCGAGGTGAGAGACGCGATAAAGGGTTAAGCAGAGTGAAAACTGGAGCAGAGACTTTGAGTGGATTGTTAATTTACTTGTCAGCACATCAGACCTCTTCTCTGCTTTCTGCACAGACACCAAACGGTGCTTTCAGATACAGCTCAGCAGCTCCTGTTCAGTGACCATCTCTATTTTGAAGCAAATTAATCTAAAATGTATTTATTTTATTTATGTTCTTGTATTTATTCTTATTTATATGCAGATGGAGCCAAACTGTGCCAAAAGAGAGCTCACCTGAACGCTCTGCACTAAAACCTTTCCTTCTCCTTCACTCCTGCAGTCACATGTCGAAGCTGAGCAAGACACTGAACCCCAAATTGCTCCCACTGTTGTTCAATGGTGTGTGAATGGATTAGATCAAAACTGATGGTCCCTATCATAGAACGTTCTACCATCAGTGTGTGAATGTGGTGTGGATGGGTAAACAAGACTAGCTGTGTAAAGCGCTGTGACTGGTCAGAAAGACTAGAAAAGTGCTATATAAGTACTGGTCCATTTACCATTTATCAGAGTCAACCTTTGTGGCAATATCCATGTCATATCCAATATGGCCCCCGCCAATGATCTGCTTCATTACACTGCATCAGGAACAGACGGTAGACGTAGCAGAGACTACATCCATGTTTTATAGTCTGTGGAACTAATAAAGAGGAGAAGAACATGCTGCTCATGCTGAAATCACAACAAATCCTTATACTGGTCAGTAACTGCTCAGAGAAACAGAGATGTGATATAAAGCTGACTCCTCTCTCCAACCACATTCAGCTCAAATGTGAGCTAAAATCTGATCCTGATCAGAACAAGCCGTCCTGCAATCCGGACACTTCATAGAAATGTTTCTGGTTGTTCTTAAAACTTCTGAAACTTCTGTCTCTCATAGGATGAGGGATTATTTTTTTGCTTCTCCAAAGTTTCTCTGACTTTCTGCAGTCCACCACTGACTGCCTCTACTTTCTCCTGAGCATTTTAAACATTATCCACATGTTTGTTGACTGGCCTTGTATGTTTTGCTGGAGTTGAAGCTCTTTTATTGCCTGGATTTCTAAAAGCTTGTGATCTATATATTGTGTGATGAACCAGCAGAGGGCACGAGTCAATCAAAGAAGATAACAGCGATCATTTATCACTCTCCTGGTGGAATCCCACCAATCAGGGCAGGGCGCATGCACGTCAACTCACCCTCTGAGGTTCATTTTTCTGGTGCAGATTTTCAGAAGCTGTCTGTTAACGTGCACACAGAGATAGATGAGGGTTTTTTGTTCTGTCCTTGTAGGATGACTCTGAGGAAAACCCCTGCCATGTCTGCTTCCCTCTCTGCTATTGTAGTTGCTCTGTTTAATTTCCCTTTTCTAAGTGGTTTGTTGTGGTTGCGCCCTGGTTTGGTCAAGGACAGAATGAGAAACACTGAATGCAGGCTGTTTAGCACAAAATTTAGCTATTCTTCCTTTCTTATTGTGCGAAATGGAGACCCTCGCGTTCTCATCTATTCACACAGCCCTCCTTGGCTGTATGGATGAACCAATTAGCTGAGTACAAAGGTGGTGACTGTGGATCGCCGTCATGGCGGTTTGAACATCTTTTTATTCCTGAGGCAAACGCAGGGATCAGCGATATTTGGTAACATTCTCACTGACATTTGGTGATTCATCTGTAAGCTTATTAATGTCAGCCTGAAATAAACACAGAGGTTAATTAATATTAATCATACTCTGGTCAGAATACAAGAATGTACAAGGCCGTCTTTAAAACACAGACTGCGTATGAGACACGGATAATGTTTCAGGGTATAAAAGGTGAAGCCAGTGTGGGCCTGCTTTTCACCCCAGTTCTTTCTCATGAACATAAATGTCCTTCAGTCACAGAAATTTGATTTTATAGAAACCAAGAAGAAACTCCACTGCACATTCAACTTATTTATTAGCACACAAAATGTTTTCTGACTGAGTGTAGTGCCCAGATCCCTGGTTTCAGCACAGACAGATTTATAAAGGGTTTACTTTGTGGTGTGACCACCGTGGCAAGTCGCTCCCATGTTGAGCTGAAAAGTCTCGTCAACATTCACTGCACCCTGGGAAGTCAGTTCATGTTTTCTGAAAGACTAAAATAAAGGCTGTCACTAACAGCGTTGCCAGACGTACGATAATTATCGTATTTGTACGATAATTTAGCCCTCTGTAGGATGTACGATCAATAATTCCAAAAAAGGCTAAATGGACGATAATTTGACAATTTCGTGTGGTTGTTACAGATCTACCCCAGTCTGACAGATTTATCCGTAAACCCTAAATGCATCTTATATCATGTTGCGTTTCCAGCCAATCATAGTTTAAGTGTCATTCGACTCAGAACGATTGACAGCCAATCACGGTCGTAGGAGCTCCGTCAGGAGGAAGTCAGTCAGTTGAGAGAAAAATGAGCACCGGAGCCTCGAGCTGCTGATCAAACGCTGCTGATGTGGGGCAGGGCGATGAATGCCCACAAAAGTGCCTGTAGGACACTAAACAGAGGGATCAATTGTGATTTTCGTGCAACAATAAGACAGTTGTTTTGATCATTATCAGTTATTTTGATTATTTTGTCGGGTGTACTATAATTTCCCCCAAAATACGATAATTTTGAGGCTCTGGTACGATAATTTTATATTTCCCATCTTGCAACGCTGGTCACTAATAACGTAATGTTTTATCAGTCCTGTTATTGTGGCCTCACTTTTGCTGCCACTGCAGTTGAAACACCACTGGGCTTGTGTGAATCACCCAGAGCTGTACGCACAAAACGGGGCCTGAAACTTGGCGTACATACGCCTTTTTATACACAAAGTTTGTGATCCATAAAAACAAATCTGAGGGTAAAATCTGCACATCTGTGATTTTAATTTTTTGTATAACATCACTTTTGTTTGTTCCACAGAGTTTGAACTTGTCACAGTCTGTTTCACAAGGTTTGATAGAGTACATTTTTCCACTGTGTTGGCAACTTAAATGTGACGGTCATTTTATTGATAGTAAAACATCATCATGATCATTCAAACCAAACACTTTATTATTAAGGCTGTAATTGTGTATGTAGTGAGCTGTTTTCAATAAGTCACTTCAATATGACATTACAACTTTTAAAACAAAAAGAAAATCACCTTCATTATCTCAGAGGGACATCACAGAAACCAGACACTACAGTAATCACTGATGTAGAGTTAAAAATGAGACGAACACAGAAACCACAGAGCCAACAGTTTTCATTAATATCTTGCATCATCGTGCATTGATCATCAAGTGTTGGCTTTTCTTTTTAATAAAGATGCCACAGAGCTCACAGAGACATAGTATTCCAACAAAAATCTGATTTGATGGCGTTTTAAAATGTCACAACCTTAAAAGCTTTGGGACAACTTCAGTAGTTTAAGTGATCAGTGAGATTGTTTCAACGATGATTTAAGGATACAGAAACTCCGTAAAGAAGATGAGCAGCAGAGTAGAGCAGGTCAGCTGTAAACAAAGTAAACGCTGAGCGTTTTAAAAAGAAGACCATATCAGACTGATGTTTAAAGACTGAGTGCTTTAAAGACTACAAACAGTCCGTTTTGGACTCTCTTCGGTTTAAAGTATGCTCAAGATCACAAGAACACTCAAAGCAAAACAAGCACAATGCTCTTACTGTCAAAGTACTAAAAAAAGTACTGTCATACTAAACCTTCAAATTAAAATAAACACACACACAAAGTTTCATCCTTCCTTCCTTCACTTGCGTCTTCATCCCTCACCAGAGATGCACAGGAGAGATACATGAAATGAAGAGCGGAGAGAGGAAAAGAGGAGATGTGTTTTAAGGGAAATGAGACATCCTCTCCTCCAGAGCGTCACATAAAGCAACTTGTTTCAGTGATGACAGCATCAGCCGATCACCTCTGGATCATCTGTCAGTCGGCTCTAACAGCCGATCACCTCTGGATCATCTGTCAGTCAGCTCTAACAGCTGATCACCTCTGGATCATCTGTCAGTCGGCTCTAACAGCTGATCACCTCTGGATCATCTGTCAGTCGGCTCTAACAGCCGATCACCTCTGGATCATCTGTCAGTCGGCTCTAACAGCCGATCACCTCTGGATCATCTGTCAGTCGGCTCTAACAGCCGATCACCTCTGGATCATCTGTCAGTCGGCTCTAACAGCCGATCACCTCTGGATCATCTGTCTGTCGGCTCTAACAGCCGATCACCTCTGGATCATCTGTCAGTCAGCTCTAACAGCTGATCACCTCTGGATCATCTGTCAGCTCTAACAGCCGATAACCTCTGGATCATCCGTCAGTCAGCTCTAACAGCTGATCACCTCTGGATCATCTGTCAGCTCTAACAGCCGATCACCTCTGGATCATCCGTCAGTCAGCTCTAACAGACGATCACCTCTGGATCATCTGTCAGCTCTAACAGCCGATCACCTCTGGATCATCTGTCAGTCAGCTCTAACAGACGATCACCTCTGGATCATCTGTCAGTCGGCTCTAACAGCTAATCACCTCTGGATCATCTGTCAGTCAGCTCTAACAGCTAATCACCTCTGGATCATCTGTCAGTCAGCTCTAACAGCTGATCACCTCTGGATCATCTGTCAGTCGGCTCTAACAGCCGATCACCTCTGGATCATCTGTCTGTCGGCTCTAACAGCCGATCACCTCTGGATCATCTGTCAGTCAGCTCTAACAGCTGATCACCTCTGGATCATCTGTCAGCTCTAACAGCCGATCACCTCTGGATCATCCGTCAGTCAGCTCTAACAGCTGATCACCTCTGGATCATCTGTCAGCTCTAACAGCCGATCACCTCTGGATCATCCGTCAGTCAGCTCTAACAGACGATCACCTCTGGATCATCTGTCAGCTCTAACAGCCGATCACCTCTGGATCATCTGTCAGTCAGCTCTAACAGCTGATCACCTCTGGATCATCTGTCAGCTCTAACAGCCGATCACCTCTGGATCATCCGTCAGTCAGCTCTAACAGACGATCACCTCTGGATCATCTGTCTGTCGGCTCTAACAGCCGATCACCTCTGGATCATCTGTCAGTCAGCTCTAACAGCCGATCACCTCTGGATCATCTGTCAGCTCTAACAGCCGATCACCTCTGGATCATCCGTCAGTCAGCTCTAACAGACGATCACCTCTGGATCATCTGTCAGCTCTAACAGTTGATCACCTCTGGATCATCTGTCAGCTCTAACAGCCGATCACCTCTGGATCATCCGTCAGTCAGCTCTAACAGCTGATCACCTCTGGATCATCTGTCAGTCAGCTCTAACAGCTGATCACCTCTGGATCATCTGTCAGTCAGCTCTAACAGCTGATCACCTCTGGATCATCTGTCAGTCAGCTCTAACAGCTGATCACCTCTGGATCATCTGTCAGCTCTAACAGCCGATCACCTCTGGATCATCCGTCAGTCAGCTCTAACAGCTGATCACCTCTGGATCATCTGTCAGTCAGCTCTAACAGCCGATCACCTCTGGATCATCTGTCAGTCAGCTCTAACAGTTGATCACCTCTGGATCATCTGTCAGTCGGCTCTAACAGCCGATCACCTCTGGATCATCAGTCAGCTCTAACAGCCGATCACCTCTGGATCATCTGTCAGTCAGCTCTAACAGCTGATCACCTCTGGATCATCTGTCAGCTCTAACAGCCGATCACCTCTGGATCATCCGTCAGTCAGCTCTAACAGCTGATCACCTCTGGATCATCTGTCAGTCAGCTCTAACAGCTGATCACCTCTGGATCATCTGTCAGTCAGCTCTAACAGCTGATCACCTCTGGATCATCTGTCAGTCAGCTCTAACAGCTGATCACCTCTGGATCATCTGTCAGCTCTAACAGCCGATCACCTCTGGATCATCCGTCAGTCAGCTCTAACAGCTGATCACCTCTGGATCATCTGTCAGTCAGCTCTAACAGCTGATCACCTCTGGATCATCTGTCAGTCAGCTCTAACAGCCGATCACCTCTGGATCATCTGTCAGTCAGCTCTAACAGTTGATCACCTCTGGATCATCTGTCAGTCGGCTCTAACAGCCGATCACCTCTGGATCATCTGTCAGCTCTAACAGCCGATCACCTCTGGATCATCTGTCAGTCAGCTCTAACAGCCGATCACCTCTGGATCATCTGTCAGTCGGCTCTAACAGCTGATCACCTCTGGATCATCTGTCAGCTCTAACAGCCGATCACCTCTGGATCATCTGTCAGTCAGCTCTAACAGCCGATCACCTCTGGATCATCTGTCAGCTCTAACAGCCGATCACCTCTGGATCATCTGTCAGCTCTAACAGCCGATCACCTCTGGATCATCTGTCAGTCAGCTCTAACAGCCGATCACCTCTGGATCATCTGTCAGCTCTAACAGCTGATAGCCTCTGGATCATCTGTCAGCTCTAACAGCCGATCACCTCTGGATCATCTGTCAGTCGGCTCTAACAGCCGATCACCTCTGGATCATCTGTCAGTCAGCTCTAACAGCTGATCACCTCTGGATCATCTGTCAGTCGGCTCTAACAGCCGATCACCTCTGGATCATCTGTCAGTCGGCTCTAACAGCCGATCACCTCTGGATCATCTGTCAGTCGGCTCTAACAGCCGATCACCTCTGGATCATCTGTCAGTCAGCTCTAACAGCCGATCACCTCTGGATCATCTGTCAGCTCTAACAGCCGATCACCTCTGGATCATCTGTCAGTCAGCTCTAACAGCCGATCACCTCTGGATCATCTGTCAGCTCTAACAGCCGATCACCTCTGGATCATCTGTCAGCTCTAACAGCCGATCACCTCTGGATCATCTGTCAGTCAGCTCTAACAGCCGATCACCTCTGGATCATCTGTCAGCTCTAACAGCTGATAGCCTCTGGATCATCTGTCAGCTCTAACAGCCGATCACCTCTGGATCATCTGTCAGTCGGCTCTAACAGCCGATCACCTCTGGATCATCTGTCAGTCAGCTCTAACAGCTGATCACCTCTGGATCATCTGTCAGTCGGCTCTAACAGCCGATCACCTCTGGATCATCTGTCAGTCAGCTCTAACAGCCGATCACCTCTGGATCATCTGTCAGTCGGCTCTAACAGCCGATCACCTCTGGATCATCTGTCAGTCAGCTCTAACAGCCGATCACCTCTGGATCATCAGTCAGCTCTAACAGCCGATCACCTCTGGATCATCTGTCAGCTCTAACAGCCGATCACCTCTGGATCATCTGTCAGCTCTAACAGCCGATCACCTCTGGATCATCTGTCAGTCAGCTCTAACAGCCGATCACCTCTGGATCATCTGTCAGTCAGCTCTAACAGCTGATCACCTCTGGATCATCTGTCAGTCAGCTCTAACAGCCGATCACCTCTGGATCATCTGTTAGCTCTAACAGCCGATCACCTCTGGATCATCCGTCAGTCAGCTCTAACAGCCGATCACCTCTGGATCATCTGTCAGTCAGCTCTAACAGCTGATCACCTCTGGATCATCTGTCAGTCGGCTCTAACAGCTGATCACCTCTGGATCATCTGTCAGCTCTAACAGCCGATCACCTCTGGATCATCTGTCAGCTCTAACAGCCGATCACCTCTGGATCATCTGTCAGCTCTAACAGCTGATAGCCTCTGGATCATCTGTCAGTCAGCTCTAACAGACGATCACCTCTGGATCATCTGTCAGCTCTAACAGCTGATCACCTCTGGATCATCTGTCAGCTCTAACAGCTGATCACCTCTGGATCATCTGTCAGTCAGCTCTAACAGCCGATCACCTCTGGATCATCTGTCAGCTCTAACAGCTGATAGCCTCTGGATCATCTGTCAGCTCTAACAGCCGATCACCTCTGGATCATCTGTCAGTCGGCTCTAACAGCCGATCACCTCTGGATCATCTGTCAGTCAGCTCTAACAGCTGATCACCTCTGGATCATCTGTCAGTCGGCTCTAACAGCCGATCACCTCTGGATCATCTGTCAGTCAGCTCTAACAGCCGATCACCTCTGGATCATCTGTCAGTCAGCTCTAACAGCTGATCACCTCTGGATCATCTGTCAGTCGGCTCTAACAGCCGATCACCTCTGGATCATCTGTCAGTCAGCTCTAACAGCCGATCACCTCTGGATCATCTGTCAGCTCTAACAGCCGATCACCTCTGGATCATCTGTCAGCTCTAACAGCCGATCACCTCTGGATCATCTGTCAGTCAGCTCTAACAGCTGATCACCTCTGGATCATCAGTCAGCTCTAACAGCTGATCACCTCTGGATCATCTGTCAGCTCTAACAGCTGATCACCTCTGGATCATCAGTCAGCTCTAACAGCCGATCACCTCTGGATCATCTGTCAGTCAGCTCTAACAGCTGATCACCTCTGGATCATCAGTCAGCTCTAACAGCTGATCACCTCTGGATCATCTGTCAGCTCTAACAGCTGATCACCTCTGGATCATCTGTCAGTCAGCTCTAACAGCTGATCACCTCTGGATCATCAGTCAGCTCTAACAGCTGATCACCTCTGGATCATCTGTCAGTCAGCTCTAACAGCTGATCACCTCTGGATCATCTGTCAGTCGGCTCTAACAGCGAGGAGGAGGAGCATTGTGCGTCTGAGTGACGTGATTGAATGGCACAGTCAAGCGGGGTGTGTGTGCGTGAGTGACGTGTGTGAGAAGAGCACACAGAGAGAAGAGAAAGGGAAACTTAAGTATCGTATTATTACGCAAGTATCAATCAGTACTGATACCAACATTGCTATCGATATTTTGGATAGCCCACCACTAGTGAGAACTGCCTGAGCAGCACCCAGAATAACTCATTTCTTCCACTACAGTTTGGTTTCCAGTTACATAAATGCAGTATTTTGATATCTGTGACAATGAAAACATGACTGTTAGACAAACCTTTACATTTAACAAACTTCATTAACAGTGAACGGTTAATACAGTACAAATTTTTCAACTCTTTTTAGATTTAACTACACTAAAGTTTTTGCTGGTATCTCTACTGTGTAAATTAAAAAAAAAAGATCAAGAACATAAAAACCAAATCATATGGAAAGGCTATGACCCACCCACTTACAACCCTTGTATGTGTTTCCCTCTTGTATGTAGTTTAACTCGGCTGCAAATCAGCTCAAAATCAGAAAAATCGACCTTTCTCCAGGTGGAAAATGTTGATGGTGTCGCATCAGCTCTGCTGTATTTTTTGTCTTATTCACCAAACATTAACGATTCTGTGAGGTCGATCCTGTTTGAAGTGGATCACAGTTAAGGTCGTTGCATACAGAGTCCAATAATGGATCTGTAATCAAAAATTGATAAATAAATAAAAATGAATATATATATTCATGAAAAAACACCTTGCACACTGAATCCGATGTGTTTATCTTTCTTTTAACTGTGACAATTTGTGGTACAATAAAATGGAATCACCGAGCAGCGATCAGCAATGGATCCTGAGCAACAGCTGTCAGTATGTTTAGAAATAGGTGTGGGCACACACACACACACACACACACACACACACACACACACACACACACACACACACACACACACACACACACACACACACACACACACACACACACACAACACACACAGGTTGAGAGAGAGACACACAAGTCTTCAGTTATCATCTAAGCAGCCTGAAATGACAGAAAGTGTGTCGGCCCATCTCAGTGGAGATTTTTGTCATTGTTTAATCTGCCAGTTGAATTAAATGGTGATTATGATGACCTTACATGTAGCCTACGGCATCTCTGAATGGTCAAACAACCCTTGAAGATCTGAAAAAACACAGAATATCAAACCTGTTCTGAAAAAAAAAAAAAAAAATTACAGACAAAAGTTTTGGCGTCAGTTTTCAAACATGATTGACAAAACATGGGATCCAATTTGTTTTTTTCATGTGCCTCAATTTTGGAAAAAGCAAAACATACTCAGTGTGCAAAGGTGTTTATGCAGCACTATTGTTTGAAATGTGACAACAGGCAAAGGTTGTCAGTTCTCAGTTTAGTAGCTGTTATTTAGGTGCCTGATGCTCTGAGACGCATCAGTTGGCTAACGTGTAACGTTAGTGAATCCTTATGTTCTCCTCATCTACCAATCAGAGCTAACATAACCTCACTCTTCATTTTACTGACAGACTCTTAAGTTTGATCAGATCACTGCAGAATAACTGCTGCATGTGGTTTGGAATGAAGATTATCACAAACACTTTAGCTTGAGTTTTAGCCTTTAGCCCGTGCTGTATCACTCTCCTGTTTATCTTTCTTCTTCTCGTCTGTCCTTTTTCTGTCTGTCAGTTCAGCTCCAGTCTCCACCATCACTGCTAAATTAATCACAGAAAACATTTTCAGCAGAGAAAAACACAGATCTCTCTTCTCATTGCTAAACTTTGTCAGCCAGCGTGGTGTTGTCATAAAGACTTCAGCATGCCATAATCAATCCTGTCTGACCTGATTAGGAAGATGAAAAATAGCATTCTTATATTGGTGCTGATAATCTCATTTTAAATTGTGGATTAGGATCAGGCAGAGATCTAGAAGAGATACTTTTTCAAGGTGACTTAGAAAGACTTCACAAGGACTTTAAGGAGTTTTAAGTTTAGAAGTTCAAAATGAGATGCTCCTGATGAGGACAGAATTTACTTTTAGTCTTATGCAAGACATTTTGCGATGCATATTTTCAACAGTTATGTATTTGAATGTGAATTCCAAAAAGACGGTGTAATATGTTGGGGTACAACAACTCTTAAATGAATGGATTTGAGTCAGTCGGGTCATGTTAAAAGTAAACAAATTTTTGCCATTCTCACTAAATTTAAAAGTCAGTGTGTAATCTGTATTGTCCCTTGCTAAGATTGTACAAAATTATTAAAAATCTTCCTACAACTAGAAAAGAATCAATCAATCTTTTTCTCTTTTTGCTTCATGTTGAATACATTTTGAATATTGACTGCTTAAATAAGAAATTATGTGGCATATTGTATTGGCTTTATTTTCTCCTAAAATCTTTTTTTAAAAATATTAGCCTTATAATAATTTCTTGAAATAATTTATCGATAGACAAGAATGATCCACCTGGTTTGAGGAAAATGCAAACTTTGGCCAAATTTTTAATATTCTAATGTTATTTCATGTTTTTGGTCCTCTCATGTTTTTTCTGTGTAATCTAACGGTGGGGTCATGTTCTGTTTTTATTTGTATGTCTCATATAAATGGCTCCTCACGTAACTTTTGTAGGTATTTTTTTAGGATACCACAACGCATTTCTACTGAGGAAATTGTGTGAAATTATAATCATATATTCTTTTTTTAAGTTCCTAAATCATACAAGATTCATGCTGCACAGCTTCACTGAGGATCTTAGTTTAACTTTCATATACATTACTTACCAGGTTCAGATAAAGAGATACAAACTTTAACATTTATCTATATATTTTACCCATTTGGGCAGCAACACGTGCACTGGAGTCTGAACATGTGGAGGAAGGTTTTGTAGAGCGATGAGTCGTATCGTGGTTGTATCATATGGGGTCAAAGTGTAGAGAAGATGTGGAGAACACTTGGTTGATGCTGCACAGCTGATAGATAACACCTTTTGGTGGAGGCAGTGTTGAGGTGTTGGGGCAGCATCTCCCTCAGTGGAAAAACAAAGCTTGTTGTCATTGGAGGTAATCTCAGTGCAGGGAGATGTCAAGATGAGATTCTGCAACCAGCAACACTCTTGTAGCTCTACAGTCTGGGATTGAAATCTATCCTCCAAGATGACAATGATGGCCCCTCACAGAGCAGGGTTTCTCAGAGACTACCTGACCTGCCAATACGTCTCGTTTCTCCAGACGTCAATCCACCAAACATCACCAAACAAGAGCCAATGGCAGAAAAAGCTGTTTGAAATTAGCAGAGATGATTTGATAAATTTCTCTTGGAAGCAGCCCACAAACTTAGCTCTGATGTACAACCCACAGATGCCTGTTCCTTAATAATCTATCTCCATTTAAAAGAGAAATAAACAGGTTTTCCAAAGCTACAAGGTCTATTCCCAAGCAGTAATGTTACAACAATGAAATAATCATCTTTTTCTGGGTCAGATTTAAAAGTCTATGAGGCTGGTGGATGATAAGTTATCAGTCAGTGTCCAGTGTAATGGCGAAAAAATTCACTTAACCTAAACTTTAAACATATGAGCTTTAAACATCATCATGTCACTGACAAGGAAAGATTATTGCTTGTTATTTCTGGAATGCACTTCTTGATTTGCTTCATTTCTTTTTATCCAGTTTGTCTTATTTGAAGTCATGGTGTATGATTAAAGTCAGCGCTGGAAGCTGTTGGATATTTCTGTTTCTCAGTTTGTAGCTGAGTTAACTGTTTCTTGATATCTTGGCTGATCATTATTAGTAACAGCAGGATGATCATAAAAGATTATTTTTCAGCTGGTGTAAAAGGAAACAGCAGCTCTGCATCTAAAGTATCATAAATTATCTGTTAAGAGAGACATTAAGAGTCACCCTGATGGAGCTTTCACCCAGATTGATTGCAGCGCTATCTCCTTTTATCCACAGAGATCCTGCCACTGCAGCAGAAAAACAGTTGTGGGTGTAGGGGTACAAAATGAACCAAGTATAAATGATGAAGTCAAAACACTGGCAGAGCCCAAGCCCTTCCCCTTTATTTATTGTACAAATATATCTGGGAGACAGAGACAGAGCTTGTCTGATGCTGGGGCTCCGCTGACCTGTAGCCACAGCACACTCGCAAAACAAAATCATCCCAGAGACAAACAGAAGATAGGCCATATTTCTCTGCCCTGGTGACAGAGGGCCCGGTTGGCTTGGGGCCTCCTGCTTTGTGGCCTGTGCTGCCTCATGCGAGGATGAGCAGATATAGGCTGATCCAGGACCTTGCAGTGAGGTCAGGAGGTGAAACAGATTGATAGATAGAAAGTGTCTCCCTGCATGTGTCGTCTGCTGAGCAAACAGTCCAACGGCAGAGAAACGCTGAGCGAGGAGGACCTCTGTCAGGGACGGGGCAGGAGTTCACGTAGCTTACTAATATGTGTATGGAGCAGCCAGAAGATTTGATTAGTTATACTCCAACATACCTACCTCCAACATACCCTGGTAAATGTAGCTCTAATAAAAACTTAAAAAAAAAAAAAGAAGAAAAAAAAGATTTTTTGCAGTGTGCTTCTTCAACTTTTGTCAACAAAATTCTTGAAAAGGCAACAAGGATGCTGCATTTGTCTCCTGGGAGAGCTCTTTTTTTTATTAAAAAGACTGAAACTTTTATGATTCATCTCTGTTGCACAATCCACATGTGAATAAGATTTTCAAATGATCAGCTCCAAATGTCTTTTCATCATGTTTCTGCCAATGTTTCCACATGGAATCAGACATTCCCACAAGTTTAGCTTTTTCCAGCAGAAATAGAAGGTCTGAGACACAAACTTTATGAATACTTTCCTCTTTCTTTCTTTCTTTCTTTCTTTCTTTCTTTCTTTCTTTTTGGACAGTTTGGACAGTAAAAAAACTTTTGCAAACTTTGTTTTTCTGCTCCTACACACCTGGCCCATGAAGACATGTGGAACTTTTTTTTTTAAACCTGACTTCCGTTTCACAGCTTTCCCAGTCTCTGATTTAAAAAAAAAAAAAAAGATTAGAAAGGATGGTTGTTGACTTTTTTTCCCCCTACAGTTGGGAGCTCATTTTTTTGTAATAACATTTAAAGTATTAGTTCATAATTTGTCTTAATAACATCTACTTTCCTTTTTTCATTTAAATTTTTGTTCAAAGCATGAATGTGACATGTTTTGCAGCCAGTCAAAGTTACAACTGATTTTTGAAATGAAAGAGTTAGTGATACACTATAACAGGTATAAGGCACAGATGACCAAATATTATATCCTAAATATTTTATAAATGAGGTGGTTGTGGTGAGACGGATGTTTTGTAAAAGAAATTTCTTGGCAAAGCCATTGTAATAAGGGTCACTGTTGTATAGGTATATATGAATAAACTTATAAACATATATCTGCACAAACCCACAGACCTGTTCAGGAAAAGTGATAAACCAATGAAAGCATTGATAGCTGAGCTTTAATTTAAATATACTGTCACCTGAACATGTACATAAAAACATCTACTTTCAAAACATCAGTTACGTTAATGTAACTCCCAAATTATAAATGGTGCCTCAATGAAAATAAAAAAAAAAAAATAAACAAACAGTACATCTGCATATTTTTAACATCTGTTTCTCCTCTTTGGTTGCACCGTCACGTGTGTGTACTAATTAATGTTCCTCAATGAGGCACATTTATCTCTCTCTTCTCACTGAAAGTCTCCAGCAGGGGGCGTTAAAAATGTAAAACGTGCCTGAACAGCTTTTAATTTCATCATCTTTTACTTCTGACTGTGACAAAAACATTTAAGAGAAACTGACTGAAAAAAAATAAAAGCACTTCTTGGATCAATTCATGTTATCGGTTCATCTTTTCTGATGTCAGTTTATAGAAAAAGAATGAACATACATAAGAGGTGGAGATACAAAGAAAAAAGATTAAAAAAAAGCATGAATAAAACATCACAATGCTAACAGAGACTATTCAGGGAGGGAGCAAACCTGCCAACAGGGACCATGAAAAGCAGCTGTGAGAAAACATTCTGATTTATTGTGTTTTTGGCAAATAACGGCAATAATGTTTGTCATCAAAGAAGAGAAGAGAGGAGAAGAGAGGGGCTTAAATGAATAAGGGTTTTCTAAAATAATTATTAATAATAATAATTTGAATAAATTAATGATAAAAAAAGGAAGAAGAAGAAGAAAGATGCTCTCAATTCACTGTGCATCTTTAATCCACCATCTCACCATTAAAGGGATTTTTTGTGTGTGTGTGTGTGTGTGTGTGTGTGTGTGTGTGTGTGTGTGTGTGTGTGTGTGTGTGTGTGTGTGTGTGACTGTCATTCATTCTACATCACAATTTGCGTTTGGTTTGCATTTGCTATGGTGACACATTTATTAATGGTGAAAGTAACATATGCGAACCTAAGGCTCTGTCTGTTTACTCTTCTCTGAGTGATCTCTGTAGAAATCAGTCTCTAAGTGGCTCAAACCTCTTCATTCCATCATCACAGACTGATGAAATAAAAGCTCACCTGTCCCTCAGGTGTCTCTTCATCCCAGATGATCAGTGGTCAGTTTTCTGCAGTGTTACGTGCTGTGTAAACATCAGCAAACTCTGCTTCTTCCTCTGGATGTGATAAGGGTTGATTTTTTTATCAAGACTTTTTTTTTTACCTGCAAACATAATTGTTAATGTCTTAAATGTTTTATTCTGCTTTCTGTATTATTTTGTGCACCTTTAGTCTCCTCTGCACTGTTTCCTAACTTTAATCTGCTCTTGTGTCCTCTGATGTTTTTAGACTCTCTCATTTCCTCATCCTGATGAATCCGTTCATTTAAAGACGTCAGCTGTGAGAGTTGTTGAGTTTCTGCTGAATGTAGAGAGCTTTAGATTTATTAAAGTGGCATATTCACAGTCCAGATGGAGTTAAGTGAGACGCTATGAGATAGACTTTGGTTTTGTTTGTGACCCTGACAGAAAATGTCAATGAAGACGCATCATTTAGAATATGATTCATTTCAGAGCTGTCGTTGATACACTGTAAGGTGAAACCTTTGGACACACCTGTCCTGAGGGTTTTTAGCATCGACAGGAAATTAAAAATGTAGATTCTGATTGAGATACTTTTACAGTATTTTAAATGTTAATGAGAGTCAAGGTTTGTATGTGCACAATAATAATAACCATCTTACCTTTGAGGGAAAAAAAGTAACTTGTACATTTTTTGATTTTTATCTCTGAGGTATGCAAGGTTAACAAACATGAAGGGAGAGATTATTGTAGAGATAATATTCAAGATGAGTCGGTAGGTGAAAGGAGAATGCTCGTATTAGCTGACGGTCTAAAACGTGGTGATGATCAGAGATGGGTTGTAACTGAGTGTTTGCTGTTCCTGTCTTTACAGTGGTACAGCAGTCTTTGGTCGTGCTGCCACACATCCACCCTCAGCAGCCTCCCACTGCTTCCTGTTTCAGCAAACAATGGACAGTTTGACTCTCCACTGCGCTTACCAAGCAAAACCTCCTGTCACTATGAAGTAGTATTAATGCTGTTGTGTTTCATTCTGCATGTGAAGGATTCATACGTCTCTAATTTGACACACGACCATTGTTTCTATGAGTGGTGTAAAAATAAACCAAACATGAACTGTACGTCCAGGGTTAGAGTGCTAACAAAATAAGGATACACAATATACCAGAAACGATTGCTGATCATGGTTCCTATCTGAGCCAAACTTAGGGCCACTGTTCCACCAGTGTAACATCAGATCTTTTACATGCTGCTCATCTCTCTCTGGAAGATTAATGTGAGGCCCAAAATAAACCATTAGACCAAGAGTTCAACCACTTCCCAGCACAAAGAGACAAGTAACTTCATTAAAAATATATATTTTACCATGAGGTTGATTAACATGTCTATTTTTGTTTTTTTTTTCAACCTTTTTAATTACTTATGCCTCTGAGTGTTTTTATGCTCATTATTCTATGTTGTGTCAATGCCTGTAACTGCTGAAGATGTGCAGTTTCCCTCAGTAAATAACTTTATGAGAATAATACACACTTATATTTGCTGTGTTTTTTCCTGTGGTGTTTTTTTTTAATCTGTTAAAATGTGAATATTTAAAAAAAAAAAACACATTTATTGATGCTTCTGTGGAGGCAGAGGAGCTTTTGCTGCACAGAGTCCAGGATGTGTTGTATTATTGTAGCACTGCTTGTGGACACTTGTCTTCTTTTTTTTTTTTCATCCTCTATCTATGGAATGGTTATTTAAACCTTCAGGACAGGTTCGTCACTGTACTTGGAGTTAGATTCTCCTTCATATTTCAGTGGTGGTGAATGAAGTATTACCATGAAAACCCATCACTAAACACCGCAGCAGACACAGGCAGAGCCTCAATGAGTGCAGATGTTACCTTCAGTAATTTTAATGGCTGGCTTTAAAGGCGATATTAGAGAGATACGTAGTTATTTATTCTTTTTTAAACAGTTTGGAACGTCTCCTTCTTCAACAGAGAGTATTGGTGGCTTATGAGGGTATCCTGTATGCTCCTTTATTCCATTTCTTGATGAATATTGCATTTTGAATCAATTCTGTTCTTCTTAATGATAGGAATATGGACACATCAGCAGAAACTAAGGCTGATAATCTTGAACGCAACAACTGGGTCAAAATCCATCAGACCTTACATATTAAATAACACCAGTTCACCCAATTATTTTCTTTTTTTAAAAGCCTCAAATAGGCAGCAGCAGAATGTCACAACCAACCCTGGTTTCCCCTGTTTCAAAATGTAATGAATTCATGTTATTTACTCTGTTAATAGTATTTTTCTGGCTTCTTACTGTATTTATTTTCTCTTACCGGTCCTCATTTAGCAAAGCTTTACTTTTAAACACGAAATTATGATTATCAAAATGATCAACTGATTCATCAGTCTAAAAAAGAAGTCTCTGGAAAAAAAGAAAAGTTCGTCTTTCCCTAAACCCCAGCAGCCTCTGCACGTCTCCTCCATCAGCGCCGCTCTCTTCTTTCCTATCCAAGCTTGTCTTTCCCGAAGGAGGCAGCGAGCACAGGCCACATGACTCCACATCCACCAATGGCCTCGCAGATCTCCAACTTTTGTGATAAGGGAATCGCAGTAAAGAGCGAGCAGATAGAAGGAGTTTCACTCTAAGATCTTCATCGTCATCATCACTCACGTAGGAACCAGACTGGCCCAGACCAGAGCAGCTTTCTCTTAGACCGTACGAGCCCGGATTTGTTCGCTCCTCTCCATCTTCATTTTGTCCTCCTCGGCAGCCAATGCACGGCTGCAGCCACATCCAGGTTTGATCATCAGACAATCATCAGTGACCGGCGGCTGTCTGCTGAGCAGATGTTGGGAGATAAAGCTCACGGTAAGTCTGTCCGCGCAGCTTTCATGTCCAGGACAGAAATGAGAGTTGGTGATGTTTGGGTCAAGATTTATAAATTAGGTGAATGTTGGAATAAAGATCCTGTGACCAAAATCAACTCAAATCCTATTACGTGTGATTAATAATTACATGTCAGGGTCGTCTAAAATTAAATTAAAGATAATTGTAGTGAACTGGGGTTGATTTAATTGGCAAATAATAAAATTAAGTCATCTAACGTTGAGTAATTCAACAGCGATAATTAAAAAGTATCCAAATTAAACTAAATTAAAAATCTTCGGTTGATTTTTAACAGGTCTTGGTTTTAAAGTTAGAACATTTGATAAAAAAATGACAGTAATAAAAAAGATGTAGTGTATTTTGTAACCCTGAGACTTTTTTTTTTAATGTAAACCTTCGTGAAATACGTTCGTTCTACTCCGTTCGTCCTTTAATCACCTGTGCTGCTGATAGCGCGCGCGGCACCACTTTCGCATCCCTCAAAGAACCCGCGCGTGGCCCACTGACCGCGCCACAGGGCGGCGGCGCGTAACCCCTCTGCAGCCCTGAAACCTAACCTGCCACTTACTTCGCACGTCCCTCCTGTTTCACAGCTCGGTGTATTTAAAGTTTGTCTATGAAATCTGACATGCAGCTAGCTGTGAGAAAATGTACACGGAGGATGATCTCCGCTCCGTGGGCAGGACACCGAGCTGAGGGTGAACCCTTTCTTGATTTAATTTTGGATAAATGTAGCTACAGAGACTTTTCAGTCTGGTTTATGGCTCTCTGGCATCTTTTAGGTGTTCACCTGTTAGTAAAGGCGTCACAGGCCTACAGCACCCACGCAGAGAGTGGATCCGTCCTGTGATGGAGCCTGTAGAAAATACTTTATATTTGATGGAAGCTTTAAACTGGCTTTAGACTACAGATGAAAAGCTGTTTCTGTCACATCGACGCACACAGAGACTAATCTGTCATCCTGATTAATGAACGAATTTATAATCAGTCATATTTAATGTGTGAATGTGACATTAACGAATATATTTTAAAAAAAAAAAACAAAACAAAACAAAACAAAAAACATCGACATTAATTATCTGATCAATTATCTGGTTATAAATTTAACAAAAAAAGGGACGATGCTTTAAATCTGCTCAGTTGATCCAGTCAGAGTAAATGTGAGCTGCTAGAGAATAATAATAATAATAATAATAATAATAATAATAATAATAATAATAATAATAATGATAATAATAATAATAATAATAATTGTTTAATGTGCGAATAACCAAATACTCAACCTTTAAGAAATGAAAACTAGAAGAAAGAAAATTGATATAATAATATAATGATAATAAAGCATTGACTTGATTCACCTTTAGATGATTATAATAATGAACTTATTGTTTAGAGTTAACACTGTGTGCTCTATTTCTAATGTCATCATTTTATTGGATAAGCTATTTCAACTTTTGTGACTATAATGCACGCGCGGTTATTCTCCAAAGTCCGAGTAAGAAACCGAGGAATGTTTCAGGCCTTCATAAATCTCAGATCACTCCCACACAGGCTATTGAAACTTTTAAATTTACATAACTGCGTCTTGATGACGTCTCTGACCGCTAATATGAATTTAGATGAGCAGGATTTTGGTGAAACGTTACGTGAAGCTTTCCTTCGGTAAGAAATGCGCGCTGAGCCCTCGCGCTGCCGTGAAGATATGGAATTAACGGCCTTTCCGAATTTAAAGCGTGATCGAATACATCTCTGGTTGTCATTTTTGCTTTAATAAATCGTTTTTAGATTTTTGGGATGTTGTCATATTCTCTGCGACTAGCATTCACACAGAGAAGTTTCCGTTTCTTTAATTTGAAAAGAAAAATAAGACTGCGCATTTATAATGTGAGAACGAAAAGTATTTTTTCTGAAGCCTTAAAAAAATAACAAACACACAAAAAAACAATAAACAAGAAAAACAATAACACCCCCCCCACACACACACACACACTTTCTGCTGTTTTCTGTTTTGACACATGCCCATATTCAGGTGCTCAGTGTTGTGTGCGTGTTTTAATGTCTTGTTGTTGTTTAGCATACTGACGGATAAGAAGTGCATGGACACGTTTAATTTACAGTCTTGTCTTTGTTGGGCGCATGTGTGCGTGTCCGCGTGTGTGCGCATGCAGCAGGTGTGACTTTAAAGGTAATGGAATACACATATGACGATGACTTGGAAGAGCTGTGTCCTGTGTGTGGAGACAAAGTGTCCGGATATCACTACGGTCTGCTCACCTGCGAGAGCTGCAAGGTGACACACACACACACACACACACACACACACACACACACACACACACACACACACACACACACACACACACACACACACACATTTTGAACAAGGTGTTACGATGTCTTTAGATAGTGTTTTATTGAATGGTCACTCATACACTACACATTACGGGTTAACTGAATAAACAGGATTCAATAAAAGAAAGAATGATTTCAAAATAAAACGAAATCAAACAAAATATATCCATGTGGAAATTAAACAGACGTCTCCAGAAATTTGATGGTAGTATTTAAATCTTTCTTTTCCTGAATTTGCTCGAACTTTTGGCCTGAATTAAATCATCCAAACTGCTGCACGCCACAGTTTACGATATTTTAAACCTTTCATTTTTTATTTTGAAACGCGCCAGTTCGCACCACAGAATGTTCGTTCTATGCGCTCTCTGCTCGTTTTCTGACTTTTTTTTTTTTTTTTTTTTTTTTTTTTTCAGGGGTTCTTCAAGAGGACGGTTCAGAACAACAAGAGGTACACATGTGCGGAGAACCAGGAGTGTAAAATAGACAAAACCCAGAGGAAGAGGTGTCCTTTCTGCCGCTTCCAGAAGTGCCTCAGCGTAGGGATGAGACTAGAAGGTACACATAATAATAATAATAATAATAATAATAATAATAATAATAATAATAATAATAATAATAATAATAATAATAATAATTCGCTGGACTGTGTTATAATTCTATTGTATCAGTTTTAAAATTATTCATTATTCATCATATGTAAAAATCCTCCTCATGGGTCTCTATGACATGGTTGGTGGCTCCCATGTTGCTTCCTACACATGGATGAGATTAATTCCCACACAGCTCTGCAGGAAAGCACCTGTTTCCGTAGCGGAAAAAAAGGACACATTCTTCACTAACTGATAAAACCCTGGAGACTCCCCTGTTTTAAATCAAAAGCTTTATTTAGGCTACGAGAAGGAGGAGAGCAGCACACACTGGGGAATCTTCTCAGCCCTAAAAAGGGAAGCAGAGCTGACCAACATGTCTGTTGTTTGCTCGCTGGAGAGCAGGGGACACTGAAGAGAAGGGGTTAGGGTTTTACTGTGTGAAGCTGATTTTCAGGAGTGTTTATTGCAGTTTTATTTGTAAACCCCTTACTCATTTCTTCTCTTGTCTGTGACAGCGGTGCGTGCAGACCGCATGCGTGGGGGGAGGAATAAATTTGGCCCCATGTACAAGAGAGACAGGGCCTTGAAGCAGCAGAAGAAGGCTTTGATACGATCCAACGGCTTCAAGCTGGAGAGCACCGCTCCTCCACCGACCTCTCCTCTGCAGACTGACTACAGCTTCACCAGCACCCTGCACGGCCTGCCCACCATCTCCAAAAGTCTGCTCCCCTCCACCCCGAGCTCTATTGCCCCCACAGACTACGAGGCCAACCTCTATGGCCCCCCCTCCTTGGGCATGACCATGCAGTCCCACATGCCCCTCACCACTCAGTACCAGTACACAGCCTTCCCCGGCAGGGCCATTAAAGCCGAGTGCCCCGACTACACCAGCTCCCCTGAGTCCCTGACAGGATACCCGTACCCTGACATGTACCCCTCGGCCTCACCGCAGCCCCCCAACCTGCCCCCGCTGGTTCTGGAGCTGCTGCGCTGTGATCCAGACGAGCTGGTGGTGCAGAATAAGATTGTGGCTCACCTGCAGCAGGAGCAGAGCGGCCGGGGCCGCCCGGACAAGCCCAGCACCTTCAGCCTCATGAGCCGTATGGCAGACCAGACCCTGTTCTCCATAGTGGAGTGGGCCCGCAGCTGCATCTTCTTCAAGGAGCTCAGGGTAAGTCTCAAACCTTTTTTTAAAATTCTGGCTTTAATTAGAAATCTAAACAAGTCTGCACTCAAACTACAGGAGAGGAACATTTGTGATGTTTTTCTGAGGGATGACAACATTTTATTTTTGTCAAAGAAGAAAAAACTGCCTTAAATAAGGAACAAGTTCAATTCTGCTGTGAGCATTTTAATATCATCACTGGTGCTATTTTCTTGCTTGAATGATCATCGTTCTCTGCTTGATCCTTTTTTTTTCTCTCCGTCCATTTTCATCTGGTTAGTTATCCTCTGTCATCATCCTCCAAACATCAGTGAAGCAGCACTCTTTGAATTCAAACTCAGCTGCACCAGAGCACTTTTTTTTCACTGAAACTCATTCAATCAAAAAGGAGAAACTGAAAATAAAAATGAGTCTGAAATTCAGATTCTGAGTGGGAGGGTACTTGGTCGTCATGTTCTTCTTTTTTATCCCGTTTGTTTTTTAATTTGTGATTTCTCTCTTATGTTGTGTCTTTATACAACTAAAATAAAAATAGCACACTAACATGACATCTGCTTTGCAAGAACTTAAGAGAAATAAATGTTGTTGTTTTTTTAAGATGAGGTGGGCTGTTTTATTAATGCTGTGTAGAGACTCAGAGGCTCTTCGTTATGAAATAAATGAACTCATTCAAGACTAATGAGCTTGACTCATACGATCAGAATTCAGTCAGTGTGGACTCGCTGCAGCAGAAGACCACAGACAGGCTGAATCTGTGAGAAGTAACCCTCACTTCTGATGAAATAAAACCATTTAGAGAAGAGCACAAAGGTTCCTGTTTCTATAAATATGACCATTATCAGAGCATTATGAAGCACTGCTGCCACTATGAAGAGCAGGCTGATAGAGAGGGGACTTTTTTATTGGTTAGCTGTAGACTATACTGTGGATTAATCACACACACACACACACGCACGCACGCATGCACACACACACACACACACACACACACACACACACACACACACACACATGCATTACTTTCTTTCACACACACTCGACACCTTTCAGCCTGTAGAAATCTGCTCCCCTGCAAACCAAACCAACAGTTTACTTGACAGAGTTTTACCTTGAGTCAAAACGGTTTCTTCAGTAGATGCTAGCTGCTAACACAGCATAGCTTGTATCTCTTTTAACTTAAGTGTATTAGATGACTGAAACCTTAAAATTCTCCAAAACAAGCAGAAGGTATAACGTTTCAGGATCTGAGTGGTAACAACAGTCATTTAGAAATGTTCAGATGCCAGTGGTCTGCAGTTGTGGCAATTCATTCTTACATGGTCAACTTAAAGAAGTGGTGTTTGTTTTTTTGTAGTCTTTATTCTGTCCCTATGGACCCTCATTATTACTGTTACTAGGTTTGGTTTTAAAGTAGGTTTGGTTGCTTTTTGCTCCTTTAATATTTGATTGCATTTTCATAATGTTTTTGTGCATCTGATGGACCTACCTGCGATCACTCTCCATGGTACTGACCAAAGAGTCGCACTCTCACACACCAGTGGACTGCACTCCATTTATTATATGCCGTAAAAGCAGCAACATTAACCATGATTAAATAAGAGACCAAAAACATCTACAGTCTCCCAAAAATCATTCTCCGGTGTTGCTGGAGAATGATAACATGAGGCTGAAAAGATTCATAACTCCGTTGATGTATTTTTTGTTCTAACAGGCCAAAAGAAATTCAGCTCAATTTATAATGACAGTGAATCTGGCCATAACAAATCAAACTAAAAGTGACACAATTTCACAATATTTCCTTCAAACTAATTTAAGAATAAATAAAATAAAATTTTTAAATAAAAAACTTCATCAATTTGATTATTTGCCATTATATCAACTTTCATTGTTTGTTTTTAAAGCGTTTGTTCTTTAGTTTTTTAACATTGTTTGAGTTATGTGGTCTCCTGTGTCTTATTTATTATTTTGTTTATTTCTATTGTTATTAGTATAATTAAATGTATTGCTTTTAGATATCATTTATTTATTGGTTTTTGGTTTTTATAATTGTCTTGTTTTTATTTGATGTTTTTTGCAGCACTTTGAAAACCTTCAGTTTATAAACTATGCTTAAATAAGTGGAATCTGATTAGATTGGACTAAAAGCTCAAACGAATCCTTACTCCTTAGAAAATTAGCCTCTCTTCATTTTAGCTGCTGTCTCTTTAAGACTCTCTGCAACACAAACCTCCTTCCTCTGATTGGCCGGCCCTATAGAGGCCTTTCTGGGGGCAGAGCTGTGGGGAGATCTTGGTGTTTGAGGTCCTGATGTTGTGAGCTTATTATATCAGTAAGGCTCCTGCTGATCTTGTGGTATTATAACAGTGCATTTTGATCAGTTTACAGACAGATTCAGGGATTGATTCAGCATATGATGATGTAGAGGTTTGAAAATCTGCACACATTTAGTCTGAACATCCAGCTTCGATTCTTGATACATGTGTCATCTTCAAAATAAAGGGAAGCAGAATACACCTTCTTCAAACACTGCTGCATCCCCTTGTTTGTTCTGGGAAGTGTTCACTGGGAAGTGTCATCTTCAGTTTTGTAGATTTCTCTATAGTAGTTAATCATTTTTGTCTTCTGTCTGGGAATTGACAGGACTACAGTCAGTTCCCCCAGAGTCTAAGGCATTTCCCCCAAACTGTCTGTTCTTCAGAGCAACGGTCTGCTGCTGAGAAATATCAGACCAGGGTGAATCCAGTCACAGTGAGGTACTTGAAACAGCTTTAAAATCAGTTATTCCATCAGCTAATCATCAACCAAGATAAGCTAATTTTCTAAGATTGACACAGGTTCTGCTTCAGTTTTATTACAATAAGATGGGGGGTGGGGGTATTTTATTTTCTTCAATCCAGAAAAATCTGTGATTAGAAAATATGGATAGTGCTGAATAGTAGCTGATCACACACACACACACACACACACACACACACACACACACACACACACACACACACACACACACACACACACACACACACACACACACACACACACACACACCTCTGGGGATAATGATCTGACACATATATCACTGTCTCACTCCATCCTCCTCAGCCCTGTGCTTGTCTTGGTTGACTGCAGTGTGTAACAGTCTGGATGATTTAGTCAAACTGAGGTCTGTTGGAGGAAAAATCAATGCTGCTGCTGCTGCTGCTGCTGCTGCTGCTCTGAGCCAGATCACACACAGAGATCCTCATGGGAACATAGGATTTGAATTCTCCTACGATGAATCAGGGTTACACAACAATCAAAGTATTACCGAGTCATGTTGAAATAATTCTGCAGGGACAAATAAACATCTGTCAACAAGCCATGGTTGGACTGAATCAACCAATTAAACAGTTTAACTGCAACAAGAGGACGCTTTTGACCTTGGTGAAACATGGTGAGGATCCCTCCCTGCTTTTGATCAGATCTTTATTAACTCTGATGCATTCAGCACAGCGTCGCTCCTTTTCCTGCTGAAAGTCACCCACTTTGAAATGAACTCAGGCTTTGGTCACTGCGGCTATGCAGGGTTAGATGTCCACCATCAGTTTGTCACAATGTTCACAGGACTTAAATCACCTGAAATGGATTTTTTTTTTTTCAAATTAAACTTACAGGAATCTGATGAATTTGTTAAAAAAATGTTTCAAACTACTGCCTCATATTTACAGCTTGATCAGGTTTCTTCTTTTAATTATTACAGCCCAACTGCTTTATGACATCTGCAGGATCAATTCCTGCCATAGATTTTTAATCTAGTTTGTTTTCTAACTTGAATATTTAAATGAAGCTTTTTTATTTGGATTGTGGAATTTTCCTCTACAGAGACTGAACAATGCATATTTAAAACACACACACACACACACGCACACGCACACGCACACGCACACACACACACACACGGACACACACACACACAGTCAAAAAATTAAAACACACTTCGAATGAGACTGTGTGCTGAAAAACAAAAACAAAAAAAAATGCAGCATCAACAGCAAACCAGTGCAGATATACAAAGATCAGATTTTTGAACAGAAGTGCTTCAGGCCTAAAGAGGGCGCTAAGTGAGACAGCTTTATCATTAAGGCTCCAGAGAGCAGAAGTCACGTTATTTTACAATAACTTGTCCTCATATTGACTGTCTATTACAAAACAGTATAACTCACACATTATGTTTTTGTCTAAATCTGCATCATATTGAATTATTTCAGGCCATTATTATGATTAAGTTACTGTAAAATGGTTCCTAAAGCGAGTCAGAATGAAACTGTGACTCTTTAAGTACAGTGAAACTGGGACCCTCAGGTAGATCCAATCAGGTGAATATTTGTGGATTTTGTTTGACTGTTGGTTGAAAACACAAAGAAGAAACCACTGTGAGAGAAACAAGCTGCGTATTTGCTTCCTTTTTGGTCTAAAAAAAGAGCTCAAGATTTCAACTCAGAGTTCAAACACACATGTGCTTTCTGTTTATCTTAAATAAGCGATGACATATTGTTTAAAATCAGCGTGTTTGCTTTTATTGTTGAATTCATGTGTAAATGGAGAAACAGGGATTGCTAAATCAAAGAATAAGGCTCACTTACAGGATTTTATTAAATTCTGCTGCCTGCTTGGGTTCAGACATGATGAGATTCTGCTGTAATTGAGTAATTGATGAGTAGTGTACACTAAGAAGGGTTTTGAGATGCTTGGGGCTCTGTCACAGTGAGACCAATGCTTACACAGTGGGAAACATTTGCATGCCAGTTATATGTTTTGAAAGTTATCTTTGTTTACATATATATTATTTAAGGCTTACAAAAAAATCCAAATATATGCATTATATACAGGGGTTAGTTATCACATTTTTTTGCTTTAGTGTAAATTGTCATTCCTACATTAAATTCAAGTCAGGTGTTGCGTGGAATGTGTGTCCCTCTCATTTTCAGACTCATTGTAACACAGAGGTAATTAACTATCAGAGACTCTCTGACACATTGTGACAACCAACCCCATCACAGGATGGTTCTCACACTCTACGAGGTTGTTTGTCACAAATTTATTTGGAAAAATTAATTGGAAATTTTTTTAAAAAGGCAAGAACACAGAACTGAATTTGAAAGTTTAATTGTACTGACAAGTTGACAAATGCATAACATACTGTATCTTAACACAAAATGAGTGACATAAACATATATATATATATATATATATATATATATATATATATATATATATATATATATATATATATATATATATATATATATATATATATATACAGCCTCTTTCTAAAATGGGATAAATTCATTTTTTCCCTTAGAATTCTTCATACAGCACCCCATAATAACAAGGTCAAAAAAGTTGTTTTTTTCATTAATTTTAGCAACATTTATTTAAAATCACAAACTAAGTCATCACATGTCCATAAGTCTTCACAGCCTTTGTTGATGCCCCTTTGTCAGCAGTTTCAGCCTCCGGTCTTTTTGAATATGATGTCTCAAGCTCGGTTCACCTCTCTTTGGACAGTTTGGTCTGTTCCTCTTTGCAGCACCTCTCAGGCTCCATCGGGTTGGATGGGAAGCGTTGGTGCACAGACATTTTTAAGATCTCTCCAGAGATGCTGGATCAGATTCAGGTCTGGGCTCTGGCTGGGCCCCTCAAGGACCTTCACAGAGTCGTCCTGAAGCCCCTCCTTTGATATCTTGGCTGTGGTCTGAGGGTCATTGACCTGCTGAAAGATGAACCGTGGCCCCAGTCTGAGGTCTAAAGTGCTCTGGAGCAGGTTTTCATCCAGGATGTCTCTGTTCATTGCTGCATTCATCTTTCCCTCAATCCGTACTGGTCCCCCAGTTCCTGCTGCTGAAAAACATCCCCACAGCTTGATGCTGCCACCACCATGCTTCACTGTAGGGATGGGATTGTCCAGCTGATGAGCGGTGCCTGCTTTCCTCCAAACATGGCACCTGGCATTCACGCCAAAGAGTTCAATCTTTGTCTCATCAGAGCAGAGAGTTTTCTTTCTCCTGGTCTCAGAGTCCTTCAGGGGCCATTTGTCAAACTCCAGGTGGGGCCATGAGCCTTTTACCAAGGAGTGGCTTCAGTCTGGACCCTCTACCATACAGGCCTGATTGGTGGATTGCTACAGAGGTGGTTGTCCTTCTAGAAGGTTCTCCTCTCTCCACAGAGAACCTCTGTAGCTCTGACAGAGTGACCATCAGGTTCTTGGTCTCCTCCATGACTAAGGCCCTACTCCCCCTGATGGCTCTGTTCAGACGGGCGTCCAGCTCTATAGAGAGTCCTGGTGGTTCTGGACTTCTTCCATTTACAGATGATGGAGTCCACTGAGCTCATTGGGACCTTCAAAGCAGCAGAATTGTTTCTGGACCCTGGATCCAGATTTGTACCTGGAGACCATCCTGTCTCTGAGGTCTACAGACAGTTCCTTTGACTTCATGCTTGGTTTGTGCTCTGACATGCTCTGTCACCTGTGGGACCTTATACAGACAGGTATGAGCCTTTCCAAATCAGGTCCAATCAGCTGAATTTACCACAGGTGGACTCACATGAAGCTGTAGGAACATCTGAAGGAGGATCAGAGGAACCGGGATGAACCTGAGGCTGAGAATACTTGTTTACATGTGATGTCTTAGTTTTTTTAATTTTAATACATTCGCTAAATAAATAAATAAATAAATAAATAAATAAATAAATACATACATACATACATACATACATACATACATACATGCATACATACATACATACATACATACATACATACATAAAAATAAACACTGTCATTATGGGGTATTGTGTGGAGAATTTTGCATAATTTTTTAAAAATTATTTTTCCATTTTGAAATTAGGCTGAACCATAACAAAATGTGGAAACAGTGAAGTGCTTGGATACTTACTGGATGAACTGTATGCAAATTGCTCACCCGGCCTTCATTTGTCACCTGTGTGCCCCATGAATCTAAGTTGTCAACAGTATGCTCTGTTCAACAGTATTAACAGTATGCTCAATCCATGTGTATGCATTCCCAGAATGCATTGTTTATACCAGTATTATACTGTTATACTGAAATACACTCTAACCCTTTAACTAAAGTTTGTACTGCTGGAACAAATGAGCTTTACAGGCTGGCTGACAAGAAACCAGGAATGACTATGGAACCTAAAATGCACCAAACAATAATACCAGAGACACAATGTTTGAACTTAAAGGATCTCTCTTATTCTTTACTGAGAGTCTGATCAAGAGCAAATAATACATTGGACACATTACGACATCATTTACAGTTCCAATGCTTTTACCTGGGTAATTCATATACAAAAACAATATAACCAAAAACCAGGCCTGTACCTTCAAAATGAAAACTTAACGGTCAGTACTTTGACATATGTCTCTGTGTCATCATGGTACTCTGGTTCACAGAGTGCCACTGTACAGATCTGCCCCACCACACGGTGAAAGTGGAGCATGGATGATAAAGTCCTCAGCAAGTCTAGTTCAGTTCATCTCCAAAGGCTGTAGCTCGCCTATGGGTTCCAACATATCCAGTGGTCCAAGTCCAGGTTGGTCTGAAAACCTGACCATGCAAATCCTCAATAATGCCCGTTTCCCCCTTTCGACAGGAGGCAAGTCCATTCCCGGGTGTCCTGAAGCTGTTTTCATTCACTTTCAGTTATCCCTCCCAACAAACTTTTCTGTGCATGCGGTGGTGATTGATCATCTCTAACACAGCAACTCATGAAAGACAGTCTGGTTTGCTGTTGAGCTGAATTGTAAGACTTACACTAGAAGTGTAGCTTATGAGCTGGATCTGCTCCTTCACAATAAAAGCTCAACTAAGAACGTGGGTAACAATTTCATTACAGTCAAGACTTTGCTCTTAATTTACGCTGAAAAGTCTTAAAGTCTGGACTGTTTCACATTCCATCATGTAAACATGTTTGACCTTTTATAACCTCTGGTCAGCTGAGGGGGGCTGAGGCTTCATCTGGCTAATACTGATTGTTTTTATCAACAAAATGTGGAGAACATGTAAACACCCAACCTAGCAACGTGTACCTTTGTGTGCTAACATTTTGTTATAATTTTTTTCTGTTCCTGGCATTGCAGCAGTACAGCTTTGTTTGTTTTGTTTGTTAATGGCTGCTGATGTGTTGGTTTGGGCCAGGACACAGTTTTTAATTCACCTGTTTTGTTTTGTTTTGTTTTTATTATTGTATTGCAATACCTGAATTTTGAAGATATAATTATGTTAACATATCAATTGATGTTCAGTAATCTGCTACAGTAACTTATTTACTGGTATAACCGTTTATGAGGCTAATTTATCCAAACAAATGGAGACAAAAATTCCTTCACCATGACAGTTTGTGTTCAGGCAGAGTAAACCTGCCAACAAAAAGATTTAACCATGCTTATGTGGTTTCTGAACACGCTCAGGAGGATTTGTCTTTATCTTATCGTTACTCTTGTAACTTCCATTTCTGGAAAAGAAAGAGTACATTGTTGAGCTGAACTGATTTGTTGCATCTTGTCTGACTAACGAGAAGAAGGGATCTTTGTGCTGCTCGTGGATTAAATGTTTGTCTTCATCAGTGATACAGGAGAGAGGCACGGATGCTTTTTATTAGTATGGAGATCTGATATTTACGTTCAAAGTAAAAGTATGACCAATGAAGGTGTTATTTATACCAGGCAGCATTTCAGACGGGCTTCCAACAGAAGCAAGGCCCCCAGACTTCTTCCATAGAACCTGACACTGTATCTGCTTTTATGTAGTTTTGTGTACAAAAACTCCCAGAAGAGGCAGAGCAAGAACTCCCAGCCCTGCAAGATGACTCTAAATTCAACTTTAGTGACTTTGAAGAACATCATGCAACAAATATTTGCAAATAAGATATACTTCAAGAAAACCAAAATGTATAGCCTGAAGTAAATACATGTAAGTACTGTAAATACACAGACATAGTCTATGTGACATCACCCACTTGATTCTCATACAGAGTTTTAAAGCCCATAGTTGATGGATGTCATTTTAAAAACACCTGACTCAACCTGGCTTTGTTTGAATGAAGGTGAGGTAGAGAGGTGGGCCTTTAACCTCTTTACAGACAGTTATGGGGTGACCAACAGTCAGTCAAATCAGCCATTCATTTATGTGGGCAAAACATGTAAGTTAATGACTTAAAAAATAACATGTTATAAATAAATCAAACACGTACAGTATGTGCAGACAGAAAAATAGTTAGTTAATAGCTGTTTGTTTTTTGAGCCAGGGTGTAAACATAATTGATTTTGCTCTTTGGCTAAGTGTGCATGTACTGTCTGGTGTCTCTGCTGCCAGCCCCTGGTGGTTTGCTTGATGAACTGCAGTTTTTTAACGCTCCTGCATATGCTTCATGTTTTAAGACTGGTTATTGCTTCTTGGTAAACCTATTCTCAGATCGCCCTAACAAGCTTCCTGTCTCAGCTGTTTTCATCTGTGTTGGGGCAATTCCAAAAAGTTCTTGACCTTGTTTTTCATCTAGAGCCAGAAACATGTTTCTAAAAGAATTAAGGCCCAATGCTTCTCTAAGAGAGCTGTTGTTATGTCCTTTCCATCAGAAAACTTTTAGATTGATCTGTTTTTCCAAAGCTTCACTTTCAAAAATCAGAATTTTAATTAGGAGGGTACATATTGAATTAAAATATGAGGCAGCAGAGATGTTTGGCTGAAAAGACTGTCAATTTTTTTTTACAATTTCAAGTCAACAAAGTAACTAGATTAATAAATCTTTAACCATCCCCAAATGCCTGAAAACAAAATCCCACAACATGAACCATCCAATTCTTCCTGAGATGTAAAAAACTGTGGTGAATTTCTCACTCCCCTTTAAAAAAAATACCTTTAAATTTGTATGTACAACCTTTGCCATCCAACAGATCTCTGAGAGAAAGAAATAAGCACACTGTGGAGGCATAACGTGATAAATAGTCATTTTCTTTTAATTCATTACAGCAGCAGCAGTGATGTTTTACTGTGCATCCATGTATTTCTGTTCAAATCGTGGCATTTTAACACTTGGTGAAGAGCCGGCATGCACAGCGTGAACAAAGCGTGCATATTTTGCCAGGAAAAGCTGACAGAACCCTTTCCCTGCACTGGATAATTACATTCCATGCAGCCGATAACGGGGAAATGTGGGCTCTCCTCTGCAGATCTGCGCTGCACTCGTCTACATTGTTGTTAAATTGTGAACAGAATGGAAGCCATTGATCGCTGTGGTTCAGCAGAGGCGGCCTTTGTCCTGCCTTATGATTGACCTTCCATTCACCTGTTGAACTTGGAAGATGTTTGCCAGTGAGTGCACACAATGAGCATCACAAATGTTCAGCTGCTGGAGGCACGGTACTCAGAGCAGTCAATTAGAAGAAAAAAATAAAAAAAATCTGAAGAGTTTTTCCCAAAAATAGATGTTATAGATATCTACTCTGCGCCACAGCATAGAAAAACTGGACAAATGTTTAAATTACTGGAATACCTTACAGACTTTCTACGTTTTTCTTCTGTATCCAAGATATATGGACATGAACTTCTGTCACTGATGTGTTTATTTTTTATTTTATGTTTTTCAGTGGATGACAACAATGTGACACTTTTTTCTAGAGTGATTCAAACAATGCATTTATAAGGATTCGACATGAATCCGCTCTGCTGATAAAGGACAGTAGAGAGAGAAGATTAGGAGATGAGGAAATGACAGAGCAGAAGGCTGCAGGTTGGGTTTATACCAGGGCTGCTAGATTTAAGCACTGAACCCAACACCTGAACTAAAGAAGATGTTTTCCAGACATTGTGTTCAAATTACATATTTCATATTGTCAGTCACAGTCAGTTCTTGTCTTTTTTCATAGTAAAAATGATCTTATTAGGCTTAATTTGAGTCACATTCACCTGACAATACCAGAAAATGTGTTCTTTTAGGATATTAAATGATAAAAATAAAATCTGGTCAGAAAAAAAAAAATGTTTTAAATGTTTCTTTTTACACTTTACAAGCAAATCAGGTGCCATTTTATTTTCTTTTTTAATATCTTGAATTAAAACATTTTTCTGAACTACATACATCCTCTTGAACTTTTCAGTTAAAATAAATAAAAAGTTTATTGTCACATAATCTTAAAATCTACAATATTCATAAAGATATCAGGATGATGGTCTATTTTGGCCTGATTTTTTTTTATATTGACCAAAATATTCATGAGTCTTGATCTACTGTGTGGTATTTGTTTTGGGTTAGCTTGTCTGACTTTAGCATTTTTTGTATGAGTTTTTTTTTTTTCACTCTCTCTGAAATTTTCATACCTTGACATTGCTTTTATATCTTCTGTTGAAGCTTGTGTACATTTTAGATGGTGTCATTGGGTTTCCTGAGCATCATGATAGGTCAGCCACTCACAGCAAAGGAGACACTCATGAGATGTGGTTTACAAACCATGCTACAGCATTTCACCATTTTTTTAACAATGAAATTCAATGTAAAATTGATTGATTGGCAGGTTGAATTCTGACTTCACTTAATTTATTGTTTATGTGTTTTTAACCAGCTGGGTGTGTGTCATGTGTATTCACATCAGGGTGAGTCTTAAAGACTTTCAGTTTTGAAAGGTGGAGTCTAAGGTATTTTTGGGTGGAAGAGAAATCTGAGGCTTGTAACTACTAAGAACAACAAAAATATTATCGTTGAATGCAAATAAAATGCAAAAATAACTCCAACCTCCTTTGTCAAGAACATATCCACTGATTCAGCCACCTGTGGATCATTGTGGATTAAAACTGAAAGCGAAACAACACCTTTAAATAAACCAACAAAGCTGCCAACTACTGTTTAAAAAAACAAAACAAAACAAAACAAAAAACTGCTGTTCTTCAGGTGTCCACTCGAGGCTGCACCCATTTTGATTTTTATAAAGACTGAAAAATGTGTGTCCTGATGGGCACAGCTGACTCCATAGACAGTTTGATGTGGTTGCTGTTTGCCAGGAGGCTAAAGGGTTGATGGTAGCTCAGTCACCATTTGTGGTGCAGACCAGGTTTGCAAATTGAGCTGTCTTCAGAAACACCAGGTGTGAATGGCTCATTTATCTATCAGCACACATTGTATGGGAACTGAATGTTTCTTTATTTAAATCCATTAAACCACTTCTGCCCATATAAGGTCATGGCTTACTTGAGTGACAGGTGGGCATCTTGTAGCTGTCTACAAATGCCCCTTTACCACCAGTGCTCACTCGTTGCACTGTGAGCACACATCAGGATTAAACTGTCAGTACGTCACTGCAGGCTGTAACTGACTTGGTGGGTTCTTGGTGTTAGATGATGGGGATGCGTTACTTTTAAGATAAGTTAATGTTAGAGAATTACAAGGTTCAGTGAATGCATCACCAGTGGTTCAGCAGCCAGTGTCTGTGTCTTGTGTGTGGTTTTTCTGCTTTGGGTTGTGGGACAAATTTGTACTAGAGTTACTCAGAGTTGTTGTTTTGTTGCCTTGCTTATATGGCTAACAGTAATCAGTGTTTGGTTTTTAAATAAACCATTAAGATCAAACCTGGAAGTCGGGAATGAGAAACTCCAACAAAACAACGGACGACTCGCTCTGCAGCTTTTCTTTTAAAAAATGTCTGTTTGCCCCCCGGGCCCCTGATGTAGTTGTTGCTTCATTCTGGCCCAGCAAAGAGTTGGTGTTTGCTAAGCACCAGTTTTTAGCACCTGGAGCTGGTGTTTTGTTGGTGGAAACACAATGAACCGGTGCTAACCCAGGCTCTAGCCTGGAACTAGCACTAGCACCAGCTCAAATGAGAAGAGGTAAAAGAGGCTAAAGCCCCGCCCCTTTACCTCATCTGAACCAAAACTTTTCCAATTTGGCTTCTGTCAATAATGGGCTTCAAAACTCTATAACTGAAACAGATGGGTGATGTCAGGGAGACTACGTCCATGCAGCTCTCCATCAGTGCATGTTCCCACGTACAGCATTTCAGCTTTACGTGGGAGGCATGCTTCAACACCAGAGCTAAAAAGAATAATTTCCTGATTTATTCTAAGGTTTTAGAGAAAAAAGATGAGCTTTGAATGTATATTTTATCCATTTACATGAATGATAACTTTAACTTTATGCAAAGAAATCCATTCCTGTTGATAAAAGGACCTTCTCAGATTTCTCTCCACAGTGCAGAAGTCCCTCCAGATAAACCATAAAATCTTTTTGCTGCTGTTCCAAGCTGTGGCTTCCATATTTCTGGTTAACCAATTAACCAATACGATCTTTACATCACCCTGACTCTTTTAAAACCTGTTGGCTATGTGATGGCTGGCTGCAACTCGTTGCATGTGTAAAGACAAAAGAAAAAGAAATATCTGTCTGACATGGGTAAAACTTTCAACAGCAATAGACTAAATAAAAATAGGAACAAGTGGATTAAGAAAAGATAATGAAGGACAACATGTTCTGTTGGGAACATGGGGTCTGTTTTGCAGCAGGAGTGAAGTGTTTGAGGGGTCTTAGTAGATTTTTTTTTTTACCCTGTGTTCATGTGTGTTCATGTGTGTGCTCTGAGGGGAAGAGGGTTGACAGAGGCTAAGCGGCTTTTCTTCAGCCTGTTAATCCAGGTTTTGGTGAAACAACTTTTTTTCCCAGTGGCAAGGGAAAGGCCTGAATAAAGAAAAGGATGATGGGAAATACTCGAATGTGTTCTGGACCAGAACTCCTCAGGGCCTCTTTACTCTCCGCTCTGATTTATCACATTTGTAAGCTCATTCAATGACTCCAGGAGAGGAAATTATAAATAACATATGTTTCTTCCACTGCTGTCTGTTTGACAGCATGCTCTGAGACTCATGCACGCTTTTTATTTTCTGACACCGCTCCTGCACGGCTGTGACATAAAATATGACTCCCTATGGGACAACATAACACCTGACAGGTATATAACCTGATGTATGAGCTGAGCCCATGCAGCTCCACACAGTAACATGGACAGACAGAAACATGATGGTGGAGATTAAATAAAGCTCCTCTCCCCACCCTCGTCTCCTTTAAGCGTTTTTCAGAGAGATTCTTTGGCTGAGTGTCCAACTTCTCTTGGAGAGGAAGCACAGGAGGTCGCCGAGACCTCTTGCTTCCTTAATCCCCTTCTTTATCACTGCACGCCCACACCTCCACCCTCACCCCCACCACCGCTCCAGTCCAGATGAGTGTATGGCCAACGAGATTGGACCCTCTCTTCTGTGTCTGATATATAGTTTCATTCAGCCGGACAGTAATTCTGTCAGCTCTGCATCAGACAAATGTGTTTTGAGGACTATTAGCAGCTGCGGCTGCAGAATTACTGACTGCTGTGTCCTTCACTTCACAGACAATATTGTTGAGGAGGGGGGTCTAAGACGCACACACTCACACACACACACCCACACACACACAAACACACTCCCATCCCCCAGAGCAGAGCAGATGCAGCCAGGAAGGGTGAATGGGTGAAGAAGAGGTGAACAGGTTGATGAGGTTGAAGATGATGCTCGTAAACAAGAGGCAGAACAGGCGACAGCAGCAAACAAACATTTAAACACCACCACCACTAGCCTCCTTGTTTTTCACAGTCTGACATGGCATCAGTATCATAGGAGGAGGAAATATGATGATGTCAGGTATTTTGATGTTTAACTGATTTATCTCTAAAGCCTTATCAAATTCTTGGGTCATCATTTTCATTGGGAAATTCAAACAGTGACCTCTGATGATGTCATTAAAGAAAAACAGCAACTGCAGTTCCCTGGGTGTCCACTTGAGGCTGTTTCCAAACGCTAAGGAAGCCCCATTAAAGAGCAAACTGCAGATTACTATTATTATTATTGTTTTTAATGAACTCTTAACATTGTCTAATGGTGTCTGTAGAACTATTCAGTCAGTGACTTATAAAACACAAAAGGCTCAAAGTTAGAGGAAGAAGTGTGTGTTTTTATTGTAGCTGTTTAAACAGCATGGCGTCATGATGTAGCAAAGGGGACTCACATTCTCTGACACAGATTTGATCCAGTGGTAATAACAGGTGGTAGTGAGTGAGATTGGGCGTTTCAGCTCGTGTTTATTGTGTTTCTTATGGTGTGTAACATTTAATTTAATCATTATTAAGATGGTGAAATATTGAAAATAAGAAAACAACCTCAGAAATGATCAAACTGATCCTGTCCTGTTCCTGCTCTCCATCTGGACTAACAGGTCCATCATTATCAGCCTGAGGACCATCATATGTATAGAAGACAGATTTTCTTCCTCTTCATTGACAGCAGTGACAGTCTGATCCATGTTTATTAATGTTAAACAGAGGCAGACTCAGCAGGACTCCTCTCTGTGACCTCACCTTCAAATCTTCACATTTTTAATGAGGAAGTAAGAACGGACTAAAATGTCTCCAGGAGACTCTTATTTTTTTCAAAGTATTATTTATAAGTTATTTTCTTGTAAATTATATAACTGCTGTCTTTAACCTGCAATATCATTAGCCTAATAGCCTAATTTTATTTTGATTCATTTGCCATTTGTGCTACGAGGCTCACAAAATAATGATTTGGATGTGTATGATATATGACTTAGGCAATGATGCTATTGGGCTAACAATATGCTCTTTGGAGGCCATATTGAAACACAGTCACACACTGGTTTTGGTCTTTATCATTTGTAGCTTTTTATGACATGTACTGCTGCCGTCCTGGCCAGGTTACCATTGTAAAAGAGGTCCTGATCTCAGTGGGTTATTTACCTGGTTAACTAAAGGTTAAACTACAAAATAAATTCATACCAAACTTCATTTATTGTTGGGTGTTTTTATCTGAATGCCACTTTCATTTATGACTATAGATGGAAAAATGAGAAGTTATACTGCAAAAACTGAACTCTAAGCAAGTTCTTAGGCAAGTTTTTATGTCTTATTTTCAGTGAGGAAAAAAAGCAGTCACCAGAGAAAAGGCTTTTTCAAAGATATTTAAAGACAAAAAAAATGCCTGAATTACTTGTTAAGAGTAAAAAATCTGCCAATGCAAGAAACCAAACAAGTACAGTTCTCTATCCCATTGGCAGGTTTTGATGCTCTTTGCAATCTACTGAGGCATCACTTGTGACTTTTAATATTCTGAAATCAGGTGAATGTGGGTCATATTAACTCTAACAGACACTTTCTACTAAATTTAAAACATAAACACTTGACTGGATTTGGATTTGACTTTTTGCAGTGTGCCTGTGTCCAGTCTCCTTTATTTCATTTTTCTTTGTGTAAATGTTTGATACATTAGAAGGTTCATCAAGTCTAATCTAACAGCTTTATTCATTGAATTGATGTTTTTATGACAGATCAGTTTGACTACAAAGCTATTTGCAAAAACAAACTCTCTCTCTCTCTCTCTCTCTCTCTCTCTCTCTCTCTCTCTCTCTCTCTGTTTGTACTTTCTGAAGGTGGGAGATCAAATGAAGCTGCTCCATAACTGCTGGTCTGAACTCCTGGTCCTGGATCACATTTTCAGACAAGTGCAGCACGGACAGGAAGAGAGTATCCTGCTGGTGACCGGCCAGGAGGTAACGACTCCCTCACACACACTTCCCATCAGCCCTGTGCAGTTAGGGCGTGCTTTAATGAGGTTTCCTCACAGAGTCTTTGAAGTCAACAACTGAACAAATGAAGGTCTCTGGTCTGATGGTGGCTGTGTTTCTGTGCTAGCTTTGTTTTTGGTGCAGCAACAAGAAACTAAAGCTTTTTTGTTAGCAAAGGAAGCACAGCTCTGCTCTGACCGTTTCCTCTGGGGTGTGATCCCATTTCCATAACTTTAATCTAGAATTTATGACCTCACAGGTGATATTTGACAAAAATCCAGAAAATTTCCCCCTTTTGGTTTTATTTAGCATCTAAGTTTAATGTCAAAGTTACGTCTGTATTAATATGGAAGCTTATTGCTGCCATGCTTGAAGAAAAAAAAAAGATCTTTATCACAATGTAATGTGAAAAGTTTTTATGGTAGATAAAGAATGAAATGAAATAATGAAATATTTTCACATTATTACAACATACAAAATCATCACATTATAATACACATACACACACACACACACACACACACACACACACACACACACACACACATATATATATATATATATATATATATATATATATATATATATATATATATATATAGTTTTATATATAGAGTTGAATGTCAATAAACCCATCTTTGTACCTAATTATAAATAAATACATATATATGTAAAGTGGTGGCCAAAATCATTAAAAGACTTTGCATATCCAACCCATTTAGATTCAAGATGCCTGCTGAAAAAACCCTAATAAACCTAAGCAGAGATTATACTCAATCTCTTAAAACCTGAAGGTTTTCTGGAAAAACATCCAGAGTTGTCAGAGTTCACTCTAACTGGGAACAGACACGAAAAAAAACATGTCAAAACCAAACAGAGAGAGCCCTGTCCCCTCTGAGCTTCCTCCCTGACCATGGTACCTACAGGAGCAGCTGGTCCACTGGCCCGAGAGGCCGAGAAGGTGAGGACAGGTGATGGAGCTCAGAGAGGTAAGGCTGGGCACAAACATTTAAACATTTAAAGCAAACATAAAAATTACAAAGGAATTGAAATGTTTGGTATCTATAAGGTTCGCTTCAGCTGAAAGCCTTTTTGATCAGCTTATTTTATTTTTTTCTTGTAATGATTGTGACAATTTTTGCTGCTTATGATGATCAAAATAAAATTACTAATTCACTCATTTATTCTATCAGTCATGATAAAGTGCTTCCTTAATCTCTTGTGGGAGGACAGAGCTTGAATTGAAGGGAAACGTAGAGACACAAGCCCTAATTTTGAAAATGTCCTAGAAATGTTGGGACATAGGGGTGACCCCCTGGAAGCTTTGTATCTCAGCCTCTAGAGAAGACAGAAACAATAATAAACAATAAGATGAATAAAAGTTTTCTGTTAGCGGCAGTGTAACGAAGTGACATGGGAAAGTGCAACTGTCAAAATAAAAGTAAAAAATTAAAAAATCCCAAAACATGCACGTCGTTCCCCCACATGCAGTTCAGCCAATCACAGCACATTTCATCACTTAAGCGTCTTAATAATGATGAAACCATCTAAAATGACGTACACGTCGCATCCAGTCTTAAAGGGATAAACATGCATGTGACACCTAACCTTAAAGGTTAATATGTGTAAATGCTTCAGTTGTCTTTAAAGAACTGTCCTTTAAATATTTGTAAAATTAATGAAATATTTATAAATCCATCATTATGTTGAGATGCTCCATGTACCACGGAGCCGCCGTTAGGAGATTGAGCTCATTTTCCTTATCAAAAGGAACATCATCATCACTACAACACAGAACTATGGACTCTGTTTCTGTCTCTGTCTCTCTCTTTTTCTCTTGCTCTTTAGTCTAGACCTGTAAATGTTTTTTGGAAAGCGTCTTGAGATAATGTTTGTTATGAATTAGGGCTATATAAATAAAGATTGATTGACTGACTGATTGATTGATTAAAGATGATGGACTGACCCCCTCAAGTCTGGACCTCAACCCCATCCAGCAGATTTGTTGGAGTTGTAAAATAAAGTGGACAGATCTGTTGAACATTCAAAGTCTTTGTCTTGAGCTGCAGAAGTCTTGGGATAACATTAGTGTTGAAGCTCTCAGGAAATATACTGACACCATGTCAGAGACCTGTGCTGCTGTAGCTGCTGCACAGTTCAGCTGATATCTGTTGAACTCAGAGCAACCATCTGCATGTTTCAGGATGTTTAGGCAAAAAAACCCCTAAAAAATCCACGCTTTCAGATCTATGAGGTGTTGTTATAATTTTGGCCACCTCTCCATAAATACCCAAAAATTAACCCTATTTTAAGTTGTGGTTATTTACAAAGACCCAACATTGAGATGGGATCCAGTCTCATCCTATCTTTAAGACCTGTTAAAGAACAAACTTCCTCTAACAGGCAGAAACCTCGAGCAGAACCGGACACATTATTTCATCAGACTGAAGGCTCGGCTTTATTCTTCCTCCAGGAACTTAATGGCTGGCGTTTGAAGTTTAAGTTGAATTTAAAGTATTTTTTGTAAAGATCTGCTTAATTCTTGTCTTTTTGATGTGAGCGGAAAAACTTCCCTGTTCTGTCCTCTCTCTTAGCTGTTCATCATTAACACTTCCGCTTCATTCTGATATTAAGGTCATTTTCCAGGGGGTCATGAAACACTGATAGTTTGAATTTAATATAAAAACACGCGAACTGAAAGTCTCCCTCAGCCCATCACCTGACGGTCTTAGAGACTCTGGATCAATCTGTCCTCAGGTGGAGCTGTCCTTCGTCCTGTCCCAGGCTGAAGCCACTCTGTCCGGTCTGGTCCAGAGAGGTCAGGAGCTGGCGGCCAGGCTGCGGGCGCTGCAGGTGGACCGCAGAGAGATCGCCTGCATGAAATTCCTCCTCCTCTTCAACCCAAGTGAGTCCGCCTCGTGTTTGCTGTCTCCTTCACGGGAGATGAAATGAAGTGTGATTAAAAAATGACTCCCTCGTCAGAGCTTACATCTGACCTGTGTCATGTTCAGCTGAAGGTAAAGGGCTGAATATTCCACTGGGAGTGTGGAGCCTTTTCCTTTAAAACATTTATTCATGCGTTGCTTTCCTTTTCTGCTTGAAACTGTGTTTTAGAGACATGTTTCAAGCAGAAAGGAGCGTTTGGATGTAAAAATCAATCAGCTGAGTGGGGCTGCAGGGCCATACTGATGCTGTCCTTTGGCGGAATTTGAAAAGCTCGACTGACATCTTAATGAAAAAAATATATATCACAATCGCTGATTATCTGCAGTAGCTATTTATTTTTAAGGTTACAAGTGTTTTCTAAACTGGCCCTTTTTTCCTCTAATAAATTCACTTAATTAAATTTCTCGGGTTGACAAAAGCCAACATTAACAAAGACATCCTCCTCCATTGTCCACTAATGGCATTCAAAAGAAGCGTAATGGATGGCTCTATCACTCGATGGCAGGACCGACATTCATGCAGCGGTTCGTGCAGATGGAGAAAGCATAGATGTGGCTTGCCCAGATTCCCAGAAGTGTTTGCTGTTTAGCGCTGGCAGAGCAGGAACAAAGAGCTTTTGAACGGTGAGAGCACTTGTCGGAGGCAGAAAATATTTGCTGTCTTTGCCTGTGGCTGCTTTGCTCACGCTCTCCCTCATCTTCAGAGTCAGGTTTTTTTTCGGGGGTAATTTAATTGCCCTTAAGCAGTTTGAAAAGATGATTCAGAACATTGATTCAAAACCTTTAATTACTGTGTGAATGGGCTCTCGGAGCTGGGCTCAGCTGATGCTGAATGCTGGTCCACTGGAGGGCTCGGCTTTTGTCTCTCATACACACAGAGCCACCCACACATTGCGCACTTCCATATTTCTGATTTAAAGTATGCATACGGCTAATACAGCATATTAAATCCACACCTTACATGAATGTGTCACATACCAGTATCGGAAATTGAATTTTCTTTATCTTCTTATATAACCCTAAATATGAACATTTAGTGAATTCATTTGAAGGAAATGTTAATGAACTGGTGAGATGAAATATTGGCTTTGAGCAAGGTGCATGAAAATAAAGCATCAGTCTAAACAGACATCAGTATGGAGGCAGCAGCGTCTCATCCTTTACGTGTGTGTGTGTGTGTGTGTGTGCGTAGATGTAAAGCTGCTGGAGGACCAGGCGTTTGTGGAGGGTGTTCAGGAGCAGGTGAACGGCGCTCTGCTGGAGTACACTCTGTCCACTTACCCTCAGTTCCAGGAGAAGTTCAGCCAGCTGATGGTGCGTCTGCCAGAGCTGCGCTCGCTAAGCACACAGGCTGAGGACTACCTGACCTACATGCACCTGAGCGGAGAGATGCCCTGCAACAACCTGCTGATCGAGATGCTGCACGCCAAAAGAGTGTGTGTGTGAGAGGGAGCCTCTGCCCGGCTTATGCTGTTTGTCTAGGTGAGAAAGTGTGTGTGTGTGTGTGTGTGTGTGTGTGTGTGTGTGTGTGTGTGTGTGTGTGTGTGTGTGTGTGTGTGTGTGTGTGCGTGTGTGTGCGTGTGTGTGTGTGATGAAAAAAAAAAAATCAAATGGAGAGCAGCATTATGGGTCCTCTTTGTGAGGGCTTTTGTTTGACTTTAAAAGGAGAAAATGTTCTTTGGTGTTTAGTACAGAAAGGCTCAAGGTAGATTTTCAGAGTTTATGTTTTCATATGCTGCAGAGCTTCACACGTGACCTTTACAAACTGAATTTTGTACCCTGTTTTCCAAAAATCTAAAATTAGATCTGCCTGTGGTTAAATATTCTATTATTTTTGACCAAATATCACATGAATCCAACATCACAGACGTTCAAGTTGCCCAGCAAACACACTTGGAGAAAGATGCTCCTCCAGCCTGCAGAGGTGTTGTCAAGGCAACGTACGACATGCGACACCTGATACTCACATCACGTCCTGACTTCATTATTTTACATCACTCGTCTGAACAAGGCTATGAGGGAGTTTTAGTTATATTATAACTTAAAGAAGGGGTATTCTGCTTTTCAATATTTTAGACATGGATATAAAGTACCAAAGCTGGATGTTCAGACTGAGCGTGTGCAGATTTTCAAACCTCTGCATATTTATATGTTGTAGAAATCCCTGAATATGTCTGTAAACACTGCGTTCTACAAAACACCAGATTTTCACCAGACTTGTAGAAATGTTGAGGCCATCATATGAGGATCTCCCAAATGGTTCATGACATGTTGGAGGGTTGGGCCTCAAACACCAAGTTCTCCCTGTAGCTCCTCCTTTAACAGGACCTACAGAGGGCTGGCCAATCAGAGAAGAGAGACAGAAGCTAAAATGAAGCAAGTACTATCAAACAAGTTTCATTATTATAATAATTTTTTTCCCCGAGCATTAAATCATGTAAAGCTTCTACGGGGGTACCAGAGGGACAGAATAAAGACTAGAATGAAAAAAAAAACAATAAAAAAACAACACGCCCTCTTTAGATAAACACTTGCAGTGCTTTGAAATGTGTTCTTTTTCCTCAAACAAAAATACTGCTTCAGGTTTGATAACCTGATAACAGATAGTCCATCACACCTCATCACATCCTTCGGGATGTGATCATTTCAGCAGTATCTACTTTATGTGAAAGTCGACCTGTGGTGTCAAATATTAAGGCGTCAAACTTGGGCACCTGTCCTTAAACATTTTTACAGTTCGCTAGTGTACAAGATATTATTTATACCTGTTGATTGTAGAATATCCGTGCAAGTTTTTATGTTAACTTCAGACAACTGTCTTTGTTCACGCTGAAAAAAGCAGCCTAAAGTTTCATGGCCCTGTACTTAGTTTATTTTTTACACACTTGATCTCGATTCAAACAGTGGAACTGAATCTGCTCCTGTTCACACTCATGTCACATTAACACACTGAAGCGTTTTCATTTATTCCTTTTATGAACTAACAGGTCCTCATTTATTTCTAGAGAACAAACACAGTGGAGTTTCGGCCCACCTTAAACACTGAATAAGACAAGAGAGGGTTCAGCCTCCTCCAAAGCACACTGCAGCGTGCAAACAAGAGACAATTCAAATGAATTTTTCAGTTTCAAACAGGGCCAGCTCACTCATACTGTCTGAAAAGATGTTCATTTATTTATTTATTTATTTTTTCAGTTTTAGAGCAGAAGTGATGCTTTGTTTCATGGAGCTCCTTAAAAGACTTCTTCAAAGTTACCTGAGAACTCTCTGAGATCCCCTCAAACACTCAGATCATGTTATTTAATACCCCAAATCTGCTTTAAAACACTTGGTGCAAATTCAGACAGCTTAAAACTTACAACTCATTAGACATTTTGTAAACATGTGAAGCTCAGCGAAGCACAGTGAAGTCTAACATGATTGGATGGCTAACATTAAGCAGCAACATGTTTCTGATGCAGAAACCTCAACAGATAGCCTGACCTGAGCCGCACCTCCTCCTTAACCCTTTATTGCTTGAATGTAGAATGTTTAATACACAAGATTCAATGACCTCTATTTCATCAACATGATAAATATTTTCATTAAAAACCTTAAAGATTAAAAATATGTAATGAAATATTTTCTCCCCGCTTGAGGACACAATATTTTTCAGGAAAATCATTGCTAATTTTCAAGAGGTTGTGACAAAAATAACATCTAAAATGTTACTCATTTTTAAAAATTAGTATTTTCTGCATTGAGTAAATGTATATTTACTTAAAACTTTACCAAAAAAAGTTTCCAACATGTCAAATATGAGAAAAATATATAAACAAACTCACCTAACAATATATATATGTGTACTTTTACATGAAACTACTGTCTCTTTCCTTCCAGTAAGTTACTGTGTGCAGTAACCTTTTCACAGAGTAAAGTTAGACTAACCTAATAGTCTCCAGCCTTCACTTTAAACATAATCTCTTCTCAACACGATTATCTCCTCTCTGAAACATCTTTAGCTTCTTGTGTGGACATCTGACTGACATTTCTCCTCGTTGTTGCTGGGCAGCTCCTTCTGTAAATGTTTTGTTTTCAACCTGTCTGCTGTTCAAACTGCAGAAATTAGCTATAAATAAGCACAACATCACTTTTTACTTCTTATTTTGACCAATTCATGTTTAGTAAAAAGGCCATTCCACCAAATCTGTGTCATTTGCTTCCCCAGGAAATAAAATGTAAAAATGCAATAAATTAAAAGAAATTAATTTGAAATATCTTGAACACTGGAAAAATAGCATTTGTTTCCTTTCCCTGCCACCTAAAATAAGAACTTTTCCTTGAAATATAATCATTTAAATCCCTCAGACATGTAATTTTTTGTGTTACTTCTTATCCTAACTATACTTTGAGTTTATTTATTTTTTATTTCTTTTTTTTAAGTAATAATTAAGTTAAAATTCAGACTTTAGTGTTGTCCCTGGTTTTCACTGAGTCCTGTTACCCTAACACATCACCCCCTCTGAAAAAATTGGAACATTCCACAAGTCTCATGGTCCACAGGAAGTAGCATCATTCAGTTTGATGATATTTACACTCTGACTGAGGGGCTTCAGATCTCAGCTCAGTCCTCTTACTCTAATGATTTATTTCATCTCATTTCTTTATTTTTAAAATACAGTTTTTGTTGAATCACTGTCATGAGCTAAGTGTCAACATGCTACTAGGAATGAGTTTTTAGCAGAGAATTAGCAAACACATAAAATATAGCCACATGGTGTTTATGCTGTTACTCTCAGTCCTCAAATGAGGAGTAACAGGACTGAGGACCAGGACTGAGGACCAGGACCAGGAGCCAGTAGAGTCCTCTAGTCCTCTAGTCAGTTGATTTATTAGTCTGGATATTAGTTCACCTCATGCTGATTTTGATCATTTTGACATTTTAGAGTTTGAATGACTTCAGTTGTTGAGATTTCAGATCAGTTTGATGATGTGAATATAAAACTTACAGTGAACCAAGCTGCCACAAAGTGCTGCAGAAAAGCAGCAGGAAATAAACTGACAGACTTTAAACATGATTTTTAGACCTCACATGAGTTTAGAGAACAGCACTGAGAAACATGAAACCATCTTCATCTAAGAAAGCTTTTAAAAAATGAAGTAAAGTTACCTGAGATGGAACAATACACATTTTGAGTGGTTTAATATGTTTTTGTTTATTTTTTTTGCTTTTTTTTGTCAGATTTAGAGCTGACAAAAGAGAAACTTAAATGTCATTTTAGTGTAACAAAAAACAAGTGGTACTGATCGGTGGAATGACCCATAAATAACTGACAGAGCTTTATCCAGATCGTTATGACTGTAAGGTCACCTAAACTCTCCTCTCGTCCGTATTTCTGTCGTACTTTGAGGACAGAGGGTTTTTCACAGGACAGGCCTTATCAGCCCCGTACACAGTATCAGCAGCTGACCTTTGGCTCTCACACACTGGACTGTGTATTTGTAGCAGTTGGTGTGTTCTTTTGATTCTGTGGCTCCTGCTGTGTTGGAAAGTATCAAACTGGATTTACGAGAGAGAGACCCCCCTCCCCCCACACACACTTTTTTATAAAGCACAGGACTCTCAGCGATGAAGACAATGTGACTGATGTTGACTGCCACTGTCATCACAGTCAGAGCGGAGTGTGAGTGTGAGTGTGTGTGTGTGTGTGTGTGTGTGTGTGTGTGTGTGTGTGTATAAGAGAGAGAGAGTAAGTGTGCGTGTGTGTATTGTGCAGCTAAACTCTCTCACTGTGGACATTTCAAACCAGTCTCTGTTCATGTGTCCATGTGGCAGCAGGGTCCGCCATTTTTGAAGGTATTGTCGACAATCACTCCACCTGCCTTAACTTAATGTCTGCCTAAGAAATAAAAAAAAAAACACGCATATGAACACACACACACACACACACACACACACACACACACACACACACACACACACACACACATACACACATACACATATATGTTGGGACAGCTGTGTGTTCTCACTCTGTACAGTATATTTATGTTGTGAAGTGAATATCTACTGCAGAAAGAAGATAACATTTCAACACTTAAAGAAGTTCTCTGCTTTATGTTGAGGTCGATTCGCTGATGTTGTGCAGCTGATTCTCTTGATATTGCTTTGTTTTTGCTCTTATTTTACCTTTTCTTTTTCCTGTGGGTTGACAGTCCGTCCTGTCTTAAACTAAAGTGTTTTTCCTCCCAAAAGTGAATGTGACCAAAACATCATGTTTTCTTTAAGTATATTTTATTGTAATAGCATCAAACCAATAAAATTCAGTGAAGTAAAAGCTCCACTTCTGTGTCACCTTTTGTTGCAAAGCACTCTTTTTTTTTTTCCAGGATTCAGTACAGTGGTCATTGTGCAACTGTTTCTCAGCCTTGTCTGACTTCATCATTCACATCAATTAGATCCTAAGACATAAAACTTTCAGACAACAGTCATTCAACAGTCCTGTTGTGTCCCTGTTTTCAGTCATTTAAACATTGGGAATCTGACAGTTTATTTGACCTTTGACTTCTGCTTGATAAGAAGTTTCAGTGACAATGGACAGTAAAAGTCCAGGAAGGCATAGGAACATGGATATGAAGTAGTAATGCTAGGAACCCAGTCTAAAAGTAATATGCAAAACGATTCATTCTGAAATCTTCACGAGAATTTGCTGAAATTATGTTTATGACACATTGGGAGGGGTGGGGCCTCAAACATCAAGGTCTGCCTATAGCTCTGTCCCGACAGGCCTTCAGATGGCTGACCAATCATGGAACAATCTCCTTACTAGTTCATTACAGGTTAGAGGGGTGGCCCTCAAACACCAAGGTCTGCCCATAGTTCCAGTAGTGTGCATGTGGGGGAGGCAAAAATGTTGAAGGTGCCCTCCTGGCCTTCAAAAAGTCTGAGTGCGCCACTGTATAGTTCTGCCCTCCATAGGCTTTCACAGGCCTGGCCAATTAGAGGGAAGGGGATTTGTGGAACGGGGAGCCTTAAAGAGACAGCAGCTAAAACAAAGTGTTTCAGACAGACTGAAAAAGGAGTTTTCTAAAACACGAGAGAGAGAAAAATAATAGAGATCATACTACGGGGGACTCAGAGGGACAGAATAAAGATCACAATACACCTTCTTTAAGGTGAAGCTGACCACATAAGAATGAAAGTCTCACAACAGCAGAGAACACACACCTGAACACTGTCTCTATTCAAATGCAGACATTTTACTTCCTGCTTGTTTAAACCTTTATCTCAAGTCAAAATTAAAGCTTTCAGTCATCTGATAGCTTTTGATGAAAACCATTGTAGATGGTGCTGAAACTGCTTTAGAAAAGCACGTTAGAAGGTGTGTGTGTGTCAATGCTTCATGGACCTAAAGTACAGGCCATGGCGTCAACAAAAACTAATTCATATTTAAACTGTTCACTAATTTAAACACATTTAGGAAGAGTAGATCACATTTCTTCCAAGTCTGTTCGGCGAAATATCAATTAACTCTGCAGACTGCACCTTTAACCATTTTTTTTATGTGTGTGTGTGTGTGTGTGTGTGTGTGTGTGTGTGTGTGTGTGTGTGTATGTGTGTGTAAAAAGCTTTCCGAAATATTTTTTTCACAATATCAAGCAGGTTTGAAAAACAGTTACAGTAACAAAGCTGTAATTCTGACATCACATACAGACGTGAAATACGGTAAAACTCCTGTTTGTCACCTTTGATCTCTTTACAGTCAGTCACAGCAGAGAAATGAGCCAAAACATCATGTTTCCACTCCCTGCGCTGCCAGTTTAAGGTAAATAACCAGAGGTAGTAGAAGTCAGACAGGCTAGGCTCTCGTAGCAGATCATGTGGTCCTGAAAGCTAATGACAGACTAGAGATACTACTACAAGCTTTAAAATACTGTTGCTACAGAACAAATCCATCTAAAGTGGATCTTAAACAAACTCCTCACCTTTGTTTCAAAGAGTGAGTGAGCTCATTTTGGAAAAAGAAAAACACTACATGGATCTATTCAGGTACAGTTTAGTTTTATTGACCAATGTTTTCAACAGGCTGAGTTGATGATCTCCACTCTGTTCCCAAAAACTAGTGGCAGCCTCAGCTTTATCAGGCGGTGTCTCAATGAGTGGACATTAAAAACCAAATGGAACCGTGCAGTGTGAAAAGAATGCTACAGGCAGTGTTTCCAAATCTTCATCCATCCTTGTTTCTTCTTCTGTGGTTGTGTGTGTGTGTGTGTGTCCATGCATTTCTTCAAGTTGAATCTGTTTGTGTGTCCACTTCTCTCCCTCCTCTCAGCAGTGTAGTGCAAGTTTATTGTTGTTGAGTATCGGGATCCACTCACTTTGCAGTTCAACAACCTGTGGCGAAATAAAGTGAAAGGCATTAGCTACGACTCGGCGCTCGGTCTGATGTTTAATGTTTTTGCATTACTGGAGAGCGAGTGTGTTTGTGTACAAAAGAGATGAGAAGAAAAGACGGGAGTGAAAGGTGGAGTGAAAGGCAGAGTGAGAGAGAGAGCAGGTGTTGAAGTGGTTAATGGCTGACGGGGTGAATAGCCAGTGCTGTCTGTTCCTGATTAAGGGAATGAACTTCTCTTTTGTCTCGCCGGTGGACAATGAACACCCAGCAGCACTCCAACACCCTCCATCAGGCGTTCTTCACAGACGCCTAAACATTTAATGAATCTATCGCAAACTTCTGTCAACATATACTGCCAAGCAATTTAGAGCCATTGACAGTGACTTAACCCTCAGGAGAGAGAGAGAGAGAGAGAGAGAGAGAGAGAGAGAGAGAGAGAGAGAGAGAGAGAGAGAGAGAGAGAGAGAGAGAGAGAGAGAGGGCCCATCTGTTGTGTTTGCCTGCATATTCACATTAACAAAAGACACAGGGGGAGATTTCACACAGGCCTGATGCTGAACACTGTGCAGGTAAATGGAGACAATGAAGGAAAAATAAAACCCCCATTTGCTCTTTCTCCTCGCTCGCTTCTTTGTTTCATTTGCGAATCTTCACCACATCTGAGTGCTCTGTTTTCTGGGGGCTGTGACTCTGTACACACTTCCATCAATGAGGATTTCAGCAGGCGTACGTTGTGGAGACTGAAGTCCTTAAAAGATGATGTTTTTGCACAAAGATGGGTGCCGTAGAAACAGCAGAAAATATGACAACTATTCTGTGTTTACTGTGGGGAAGATGACGATGAAGCAGAACATACTCAGCATTCATTCCACGCTAAACCAGTGTGATAGATGACCTATGACAGAAGTGAGAAAACATAAACTCACAGAGATGAGTTCATTCAGTCAGCCAAAGAGAGGCATTTCAATGAGGAAATATGCAAATGCATACTTCTTTTGTGCTCAAGGTAGCGTCGAATACTCCATATGCATTAAAAAGAAAGATAAAGCTAAGATACATTCTTGACATCAGGCAACCATGAGGGAGCAAAGCCTAGGTGCATGCTGGGATTCAAACTTTTAGAGCCCTATTGAAATGAGCTGAAGCCAAGCAGCAACCTCTGGTCCTGAGATGTGAAGCGAGGTGAAAAACTGCCGATCATTGAGGGTACACTTGAGGCCGCAGAAGCACAGGATGTCAGGAACAAGTCGCTTCTCTAAAGGGAGAGATTTTTTTCACAACTCAAGACTTTTTGAAGTTATTAGCCCACAGAAGGTCATGGCTGACTTGATGGACGGGTGGGTACCCTGTAGCTGTCTGACCCGCCTCTTTACCTCATCCGAACTCGAACAAAGCTAGATTTATAATTTAGCTTTTTTGTCATCCACTTCCCCTGTCGACATTACATCCAAATATCACACAGTTATGGTCTAAATGGTCTGCTCCGTTTGGTCCGTATCCGTAAGCTTAGAGGAAACATGCAGAAATACAGATGTGATGAACGCACAGCAGAGGCAAAAAGCTCCGTCTGTATCTGGATCCGTATTTAACGTTGAGCATAAAGGATGCTCTCTGTAGGTAGGTGTGTCACTTATTTCTGCAACAGATCACAGCCTTTCAGCTTGTGAACACTGACTTGTCTTTCTGAACAGCAGGAATTTTCAGACCATTAGATGTGTGTGTCCATTTTTAAGACACAGCAGTGTAACTACATTGGACCCAAACACAGAATAGGATATAATCTGACAATACGTTACTTCTCAAACATTTTAAATCAAAGAAAGGTAGGCTGCAAATCTATGCTGACATCACTTTACAAAGAAAAACATCTCCAATGGCCTGTTTGAGAAAATTGAACATACTAGCAGGACTGTGGCTAAATTGGTGTCCAGGGGTGGCACAGGACCACTTTAAAATCTGGTGTAAGTAAGATTGGTTGTTTGATTTGTCAGAGGCTGGACCTGATGTTAAAATCATCTGTTTTGACAGGTTAAGATTTGAACACAACATATTTCTATTCGTTACTGTGAGGAACTTTCAATCATGGCAATCTTTCTTTCATTGTCAGATAACAAAATTCACCAAAATCTGTCCAAATGGTCCATAGAGAAGACTCAATGCAGCTGAATTTACAAATAAAGGACATCATTGTCAGATTTTACTTGTTCTTTAATTTACAATGTTATGTAGAATTATATCACTAAAATCTAAAATAAAGAAAAAATAGTTATTATTTCTTGTCAAAAATACATTTATAAGCATTGCCTCTTTACGGTTTCTACACTTTTTTATTTTAACTGCACAAAAACTAATATTTCTTTTCTGAGCACACACAAAACATGGTGCTAGCCCTACACAAGTCAGAGTCCCAGTTTGTCCAGCCCAGTCTAAGAAGTCTGGACATGCCTGTGCTAACTTTAGCTGCTATTTTAGAGTTACTGTGGATAAGTCACATTTAAGTCCCCTTTGATCTTTGTAGTTTTAGCAGTATTCCTTCTGGCAGCTGTTTAAGTTTTAGTTTTAGTCACATTTTGGCCTAAATTAATTTAGTCTACTTTTTAATTTTTACTTAAGGCAAAATGTTTTCTTTATTTAAGTCTAAGTTCATTCATGTACGTCAGTCAGAAGCTGGTAATAAGACTGTACCAAGTGTTTAAATCTGCAACATTTCTCTCTCTCTCTCTCTGAACACTTTTTTGTGTGATATCTGAGTTTAATAATTGATCCTCTCCTGGTAAAGCTGCTGTGCCGTCACTGCTGATCCATAGACTAAAGAAAGGGCGGCTGTGGATCGGTGCTGCACTCTAACTCCCAAACACGGATAAATGGAGCTGAAAACACAGAGCTATTAACACAAACAGCAACCAAAACCATCAAATGTTAAATATGAAACAAACAGCAGCTCAGGAGCTGGTTGTGCTTTTTTTCACTTACACACATCAAGGGTGAAAATCATCAATAAAACTGAGTAGGAAAGCCCTCTTGTGGTTGTTCTTCATGTTAACTCCAGCAGTTTGTTGATGGCATGTCAAACCAGTGAACTCTAGCTTAGGACTGATGTCTCTGTGTTCCGATCTGGACACTTTTATACTGATGCTCTGTTGATTCAGTATCTCTGAGGTGAGCTAAGGTGGCGGTTATTTTAGTGTTGAGAATCAGTGAACTTTTGGGTGGAAGAGAGAGTTAAACCTGTCTGCATTGAATGATGATATCATATGTTATGACTAATATCACCCACTTTTACTCCCATGTTTAACAGTTCCTTGCCCTCCATTTTTCAGGCTGCAGCTGTACTGACCCATATTAAATATACATACATATATTTCTATAAGACAGATTCTTCACATTTGGAAACATCTCTGAAGTCAAGTTCAGACAAGGACTAAACTGTTTGTAACAGCTAAAAAAGTGTCGCATATGGGGTCAGGAGTTTTCTTCATGTCTCGTGTTTTCTTTGGGTTTCAGGTCAGGTAAGCAAGCCTCATTCTGTAGAGATGGACCCATGCTGCAGATCCACAGAGTCTAACTGAGCTCCTTTTTTGGACTGGGTGACTTAATTGGTCAGAGTAGCTGCAATTTGAAAGGACGCAGTGCAGGATGCAGAAAAATATCTCCTGAGGTAGGGTCTACAACTTTACACTGAATTAACTTGTGTATGGATGAGGTGGGGTGCATCATTCAAAGGGTTCAGTATTAAGAGGAGAATGGATTATCCTGCTTATTATGACAGATGCTATTCAAGATGATGGATAGTTTTGTCTTAATGTAATTTAATTATGTAATGTTTGAATTGTGCATATTGTGATGCAACTGTTAATTTGATAATTTCAACCACACTACAACCTCAATTCTACTGAAGTTGAGACGTTGTGTAAATGAAATTGAAAACAGAATACAATGATTTGTAAATCCTGCTAACCTATATTCAGTTGAATACAATAAAAAGACAAGATTTTCATTGTTCAAATGGATAAACTTTGTTTTGTTTCTTTTTTGTAAATATTCACTTATTTTGAATTTGATGGCTGCAACATGTTCCTAAAAAGTTGGGACAGGGTGAACAAAAGACTGTGAAAGTTGAGGAATGCTCCAAAAACACCTGTTTGGAACATTCCACAGGTGAACAGGTTCATTGGAAACAGGTGAGTGTCATGATTGGGTATAAAAGGAGCATCCCTGAAAGGCTCAGTCGTTCACAAGCAAGGATGGAGCGAGGTTCACCACTTTGTGAACAACTGTGTGAGCAAATAGTCCAACAGTTTAAGAACAATGTTTCTCAACGTACAATTACAAAGAATTGAACGATCAAGGCGTCGTAGTAAAAGAGTGTACTTGCCTGATAACAACAAAGACCCCAGACTGTTGATCAACTGAAGTTGTTCATCAATCAAGAATGGTAAAGAATTCCACCTCCAAAGCTTCAACAATTAGTGTCCTCAGTTCACAAACACTTATTGAGTGTTGTTCAAAGGAAAGGTGATGAACACAGAGGAAACATGAGCCTGTCCAAGCTTTTTAGGAACATGTTGCAGACATCAAATTTAAAATGAGAGAATATTTACAAAAATAAAAAATAAAGTTTATAAGTTTGAACAATAAATATCTTGTCTTTGTAGTGTACTCAATTGAATATAGGTTAAACAGGATTTATAAATCATTGAATTCTGTTTCTTTATGTTTTGCACAATGTCCCAACTTCATTGGAATTGAGGTTGTGTAAACAAGTTAGAGCCAGCGGCGTTTTGTCAGTCATACCTGATGGCTTGTACCCAGTCAGCTGGACCACCTGTTTGAATTAAAAACACATTTACATGTCAACATGAGCATAAAATATGACAACAGAACAACAATAATGAATATACATGTAATACTCACTTGGTTTCCTGATGCTGATTTTAAAGAGAAAGTCACAAAGCTCTCCTTCCTGAAGCTCTCTGAACAACAAAAACAGACCCATCTTAAAAATCCTGTTATGTCAGGAATAAAATGTGTGATTAGAAGACTGACATTCAAGGCTCAGACATGCAAGTAACTCAAAGGTTGTATAAAAAACTGCACAGACTTTAAATTTAAAAAAGCTTAAAAAAAAAAAAAAAAAACTTCTTAGCAGTGAATCATACTGAGACAGCACGGTGTCTGCAGGTGAGAATGACAAAGGTACATTCTTGAAGCACTGTTAAAGGAGAGGGATGGCACAACCGCACTCAAAAACTGACACATAAACACTGAGAGCTCCCCCTGGTGGTGACTGGTGACTGACTGAATGGAGGAGGAAGACAAAATGACCCACACAGCAATCAGATGAGGCATGCATTTAGTCTTCATCATGTGAGTAAATGTCTCTGTTCATTTTCAGAAATGTTTAGTTTTATTATTTTAAATTGTAGAAAAAACTTCAGGTTGAAGCATGCTTGGGCAAGGTAAGCATGGCCAATGTGACCGCGCCCTTAGGAAGATGTTGTTGAATAAGACCCACTGTTTGTTTTTTAATACCACAATGTCTGCTGCTGGTCGTACACCCATCATTACAGCTAAGCTTGTGTCACACACATCTATGAGCCCCCAGGTCTGCTCACCATTCTTGATGACCAGAGATGTAGAGGCAGAGCTGGGAGGTCCAGAAGTCTCGCTGGTCTCAGGGCTGGAGGGGGTCAGAACGCTGTGGCCCCATGAGGTGATGGGGGCTCTCTGGGATGGGAGGAAGCTGGTTGGCTGTGAACAGTTCTGTAAATAAACCAAATAAAGTGCAGCACAGTGACACACACATACACACACACACAAACAAAAACACACAAGAAGTCTGACACACTGTCGGATAAACTTTTATAAAGAAGGAATGTCTTTGTGCAGCACTCTGATGCAGCTGAACATTGCTATGCACTTTTTACTCACTCACCGTGAAAGATAAGGCCTTCCTCTTTTCTTTGATCCTCTTTATGGCATTCCTCACCTAAATGAGAGGCAGCATTTACACCCACTGCTTAGTCCAAAAGGCAGGCAGCCTCACATACCTCACAAAGATACATTCTGACACTCTGCCTCACTGAGGACGGGCAGCAGCACCCACAATAGACAGCATGCCTCCTTACCTCACTGTTGTAAACAGCATACACCAGGAAGATGTACAGACCCTGTGGAGAGGACATGGAGAGAGGGGAACAGAAAAAAATCCATTTATACAGCGTTTTACTGAGAACATCTTCACTGAGTCCCTTTAGTGCTCCTCTCTGTTAAACTCTGCTCTTCTATAACAAGAGGAACTCGTTTAGAGCCAGATACTTCTTCAGGCTCTCACTCCGCAAAGCTTTTGACTCCTTTCTGGTATGAGCTTCAGTTAAGATTCAGCAGGGTGTGTCAGGACTCCACAGTAATGAATCTCTCTTCTCTTATTTTGTGCTTCCTGTTTAACACCTTTATGCCCCGTTTTATGTTCCCAGTAAGGTGCTTCTTCAAGCATTAAACCCTCTCTGGTTGATTAATGTTTAAACTGCATTGTGTTAAGTCCGAATGTGCCAAAACACAAAGACGCAAAAGAACAACAACAACAAAGAATAAAAAAAAATCACATGTATAATACATGTGGGGGGAGGTGAGCCCCACCTCCAAAACCAGACCCTACCCCTCAAACCCAACCCCACTACTTCAACCAGGGTTTTCGTCCCTTCCATCCCCCGCAACCCCAACTTCCAGTACCCTAACCAGGGTTTTCATCCCTCCCCCTAGATCCCAAGCCAAACCCTGATGGCGGAGGGGACCCCTCACAGCCCTGCAAGCTGACACCTCTTAACTATTTACTTTGATCCAAACCATTTGATTCTCTGTTACTCATGGTTTGGTTTATTTTGTCGGTGCCTTGGTCTTCATGTTTTCTGTAACCTCCTAAGTCCTCTGACTCCTGCTACCTCTGCCCTTCCTCCAATGATGGACAGAAAAGGGCAAAAAGCCCTGAGCTGTCCCCCCAGGAACAAGTACCTTTGTCGTCGTCAGCAGTTTGGAACTGAAGAAGCTTCTTCCCAACTCTACACAGTCCAGTTGCCTTTTTTGAGTTGTCAGAATAACCATGAGCTGGATGAATAATAATCTACATGGATACACCGACTGATTTATTATTTGGGTTGCTTTTAAAACTTCAAGAAATTGTTGGTGAGGTGACTGTGAGTGTGGAGCTCTCCCAGTCCCCCCCCCCTCTATGTTGGACAGCTCAACTCCTCCCTCTCCTGTTCCTGCGGCTCCCTCATCAGCGCTGCCTCTTAGGCCCCGTTTATACGACAACGGTATCAGGGTGAAGCGCTAAAGTTTTGTTGCGTTTTGGCCTCTTGTTTATACAGAAACACCATTTCAGCCGACCTAAAACCTCCAGAGTGGAATTTTTCTGAAACGCTGCAGCCTCTGTTGCTGTATAAACGGCAAGCCGGCGTTTTCAGCGCAAACACTGACGTCACGCTCCGTTTTGCGCGTGCGCATCCACTTTCATTGTGGGAACTTTAGCGAACCGGACAACAACAACGGTTAAATGGTGGACTTACCGGGTTGTTCTTGTGCTGCTGAATCTGCTGACTGCCTTTAATAAAATGTTCATCTGTTGCTCCACTTCTGCACTCAGATAAGAAATATTTAATATATACACCAGACGATCAGCCCACCTCTTCTTCGACGGCAGACTACCAAAAGACTCTACAGTTTTATCGCCATCTACTGGCCATGTATGCATACTACAGTGTTCTCAGTCCCTCAGAGTTTCCGTATAAACGCATATTTTTTTCTCCGGGTTTGTTGTGTTTTTGGTTGAAATGCTGTGAAGCGTCGTCGTATAAACGGGGCCTTATTGTAAGCTCTGCTGTGACTGAGGACAAGTGCCAGAGTATTCCTGCTACTTCAGTGGTACATCAGCTGATCTCTTGTGAAGTACTGCATGTTTCAAGTTTACCATGTTTCAAGTGTGGCAGTGTGGCCACACCCAGCCACACTGCCACACTCTCTCTCTGGTTTTCAGTGCCTCGTCTGCACTCACCTGCATTTTCTGGATCTAAGTCAGTTCGTATACATGCAATTTCAGAAATCAGACTATGAGCTTAGTCGGTGTGAGCTCCGACTATTAAAATGCATGTAAACAGCTCTGCCAGGCTGAATACTGACTGAGCATAGCTTGATTAACACGCCTGGATGATGCGGTTGCAATTGAGCTGCTTTTGGATTCTGCAGGACTCGGCTGGTCTCAGTAATCCTCAGCGTTCAGCTGGATGAGGAAGTAGGTGACCATGATAAATAGGGTCACTGTGCTCATACAGTCTGAGGCTCCAACACAACAAACACACACCATGACACATACATGAATAAAAACATGAAGAGCTACAACTGCATCCATCTCAGCCATCACTGTTAGAATGTTGTTTTCTCTTCAGGTGAACAGAAACTAGTTTGATACACACACAGCTTCACTCATCGTACTGAGTGTCTCCCTGCATCCTGGATTCATTCACCATTCTGCACATTGTACAATAAATCCCTTTAGCTGCCTCCGTCTGCTCTTGGGACTAGTTTATCAGTTGGCTGACTAGCTGTCACAGCTAGCTGCACTTTCTTGCAGATTTGTTCCGAAGAGATTGGAAAGTGTAATGAGATTACAATGGATTGTGTCCTGCCTGCTTTTGCTCTCTATGAAGACTTCTTCTTCCATACAGCAAAGCCTGCTGATACTGGTCAATTCTTCTGCCATTACAAACCAATGACAACCAAAACATTACCAAAACCAAAGCCCAACTTTTTTTATTTTTATTTTCATTTTTTTATGGTGAATCAGTAAGACATTGACTTAATCCAAAACTTTATCATGCTAAACTGAAGACTAGAAACCAGTCTTAACCCCCTGCTGGTTATGGGAAGGACCCAGAAATAAGACTTCTCTGTATTGAAATATGGGAATTCAGGAATATAGAACAGAGGAACAGAAATCTGTGTGAAGATTTGGGATTATAAATCCATCAGATCCAGAGACAACCAGCATTTTGTCTTTTCTCTTCACTTGTGACAGAAATTCAGTGGCCACAGCTTGGCTTGTACACAAACCTGCATGTACAATAACTGCAGGTGTAAAAATATTCTTTCACAGTGACTGGTCCTTTAGAGCTATAACCAGGCTCACTCTCTCTCATTTTCCCTCCATCGTACTATAATAAACTTTGAAGCATCCATGGAGAAGAAGGCGAAAAAGGGAGATACCCTGGCCTCTTAGTGCTACCCACATGAGGAAGAACTCCTACAGGGACGTTATCTGCCCTCAGCTGGACACTGGCAGTAAATCTAAATTAACTAGCAGCTCTCTGGGGGTCACTCAGGGGCCAACTTGTTGCGATTAATTAAAGGCTTGAGGAAGAGCGCAAAGAGGTGGATGGGATAAGAAAAGACAGGAGGAGGGATGCACAGACAGGATGAAAAGAAGGAGAAGAACAGGGACAGTGTGTGGAAAACTGTGAAACGCTGGAGAGGAAGTAACTCCTGTGTTATCAAGGGAGGAGAGCTGAGGGTGGATGTGGTATGACCTGTGGTTTGAAAGGCCTGATTGCCCTCTCTACACACATCTACAAAAAAGAACACACACAATTTTCACACACCCCCCCCCACACAAACACAAACACACACACACACACACACACAACACACAACACACACAAACACATACACACATTCAGAGGATAGATACTCGTCCAGACAGAGAACTGCTGTAAATACATCAGAATAATAATGACTGTTTATTTCAGGATTGATAATTAGAATAGAGCTGAGTATAGATTCAAACATCAAGGAAACAACCAGAAATTTCTGTGCTGTTTACAGGTATAATTTAAGCACTATTTCATTCATTCATTCATTCATTTTATACTGCTTATCCTGTTCAGGGTTGCTGGTGTCTGGAGCCTATCCCAGCTGTCTTAGGGTGAGAGGCGGGGTACACCCTGGACTGGTCTCCAGCCAATCACAGGGCTGACACACAGAGACAGACAACCTTTCATGCTCACACCTACAGGCAATCACCAATTGACCTGATGAGCATGTTTTTGGACTGTGGGAGGGAGCTGGAGTACCTGGAGAGAACCCACACATGCACGGGGAGAACATGCAAACTACACACAGAAAGGCACACTGTACCCAAACTGGGATTCCGGGGACCTTGTTGCAGTGAGGCATCAGCTGCGCCACCGTACAGCCCTAAAGCCCTATTTGCATGAGATTTTTGTCTCTATAGAACATCTATTGGACATAATGGCTGAAATACACCCACTGTGTCTCCGGTCTGGCTTCACTCTGTCATGCCCCTGGATTAGATTGGTTTCCATTAAAGGTAGTGTGTGAACTTACACTGGATCTGTTCTACTACGGTCCGGCAGGTTGCAGCTAATATGCAACCATCCTCTTTGTGACGCGTCAATTTAAAGTGGAGAAGATTGAGCGGGACAGGAAGTTGTGCACGGAAACTATCTAGAAAGAGCCTGAGACTTTCAAAATAAAACAAACCGTGTCAAAACTAGATCGTATTTAGCTTTACCAATGCAACAAAACGTCAAACAAAGAGCAAAGTCATGCCAAAGGTCAACAGGTTTGAGGTTTTACAGCCCAACATGAATGAAGAGAGGTTTATTAATGGACTGGGAAGCATGGGAACCCCTCGGTCTGTGACTCCATCTGTCTGTCAGTCCTGCGGCTTGTCAGACTGAACACGCAGCTGGTTTGAGATGACAAACGCATTCAACACACAACAGAGCAGAGCTGGACCGCAGACTCATCTGGTGTATTTGAGACATAAGCTCTGACTTGCCATACATGTCTAAGAATCTACATTTAGGATCATTAACCTAATCGTATGCTCTAGGACAGGGGTTCCCAAACTTTACCATTACAAGGCCCCCCAAACAGTGTTAGCTTCTTGCTGGGTACCCCCTTTGCAAACCAACAAACAATGCTTTGAAAATATAATAGAAACATCAACTTTTAAAATAACTTAACTAACTTTTATTCACTTTTAGTTTTTTTTAATATAAAAACAATTTCACAAACTTGTTTTTAGCAATGTATATTTCCAATGAATAATACACTTTTCAACCAACTGTTGACAAATTCAACTTCTCTACTTATCCAGGAGGACAGACTCCTGGAGTGGGAGGGATGGGCTTGGTGGCTCCTACACAGTTTGTCAAGCCTGGGTTTAATGTCTGTCAGTGCCATACGCATGTCATTGTCCATGTGTAGGCATGCTCTATGTTTTGTTTTAAGCACTTCTAAAGTGGAAAAGCCAGACTCACACACGTAGGTTGTTGTAAAAGGGAGAAGACATCTCAGGGCTCTGTCAGCCGAGTAGGATACTCCTTTCTTACATGTAGCCAGTAGTTAGAGGAAGAGCCTCAAAGCTCAGTTTTAAATCCCCTGAGTATGTCATCTCAATCAGCTCCTACTGTGACTTTAAATCCAGACTAGAACGACACTGGGGGCAAAGGGGTTCCTAACCCAGTTTAAATGTGTGTTTTTAAGGTCAGGGAAATAGTCTTTGAAATATCCCTGGAGGACCTCCAGGTGGGACTGGATCTATGAAGAGATGCAGCTCAAGCCGTCACATGACAGCAGCTCCTGCTGAAGTAGTGGGAACATTTCTGTAACTCCCTCCAGGAGCTCTTTTGACCACAGCATAACCTTTTCAGAAAAAGCACCCACTTTGTCTTGCACCTGCAGCATGTGCGTGTCACGCCCTTGCATGCTTTGATTTAATACATTCAGATGCTGGAAAATGTCTGACATGTATGCAAGTTTGCAGATCCAGGTTGCATCGGTGAACCGATCTGCCAGCTGATGTTTTTCAGATGAGAGGAATTCTGCAACCTCCCTCCGCTGCTCATAGACACGGTTTAACAGTGCACCCCATGGCAGCCACGCACGTTCAAGTGAAGCAGCAGCTCTTCAAAACGGGCACCCATCTCGTTACAAAGCATGGTGAACAGTCTGTGTTTCATGGGGCAGGCTTTAATAAAATTCACTACTTGTATGACCTCCTGTAGTACCTGATTCAACTCGTTATCCATCCTTTTCACAACAAGTGCCTCTCGGTGGAGCATGCAGTGTGTGGCCACTACATGCGGGGCTTTCTGCTTGATGAGAGCTGTCAGTCCACTGATCTTCCCGGTCATTGCTGCGGCTCCGTCCGAACACACCTCCACACAACGGGTCCAGTCTAATCTGTTAGACTCAATGTAATCGTCCAAAACTTGAAAAATGTCTTTTACAGTGGTTCTTCTTTCAAGTGCTTTACAAAATAATATTTCCTCCACAAATCTGTCCTGGAAAATAAATCTGCTGTATGCAAGCAGTTGTGCCTCGTTGGATAAATCTGTGCTCTCATCCAGTTGAAGGGCGAAGTAATCCCTTTCTCTTACCTGCTTCTTTTTCCAGCCAAAAACCTTTCCATTTTGTGCTAGCAAGCTACAAGCAAGCTTGATCACAGGCGCAAACCGCCAGGTCGACAGATGATGACATCATCATGCCTAAGTTGGAGCACAGGAGGTGCAGTTAAGTACAGTCGGAAACTTGAGAATCTGACGATTACGGCAGTTTACTTGTTGTTTGTTCAGGACAAATGGTTAAATAGAAATAATAATAAAATAGAAAAATAAAAATAATTTGATTCTATTTTTCCTCATTTCCTCCAATTTTCTGAGGCCCCCCTAGCGACTCCTGGCAGCCGTCACTTTGAAAACCACTGCTCTAGGACAGCCCGTCAGCGTGCCTGATCATAATTTAGGCTCCTTGATTGTAGACCTCTTGGGTTATAGAGCTGTCTAAATATCTGGCTGTAGTTTGTTTTATTTGTTGTCATCATGAATGTGTTAGTCTAATAACCCTTTCATGGCATTAAGCAAATAACATACCTTTGTTTTAGTTATATTTATTACCATAAACTAGATCATTTATAGCCTATTTATCAATGACATAGTGGTATATAACAAGTCTCTTTCAATTTAATGTCTATTCAAAGTACTTATAAAACTTTCATCTGGAGGCACAATGCTGTCAGAATCATTTTTGAGCAAAAAATTGAGCAACACCCAGAAACACCGCCGGCTTCTCTGGACCTGAGCTCATCTGAGATGGACTGACGCAAAGTGGAAAAGTGTGCTGTGGTCTGACGAGTCCACATTTCAAACTGTTTTTGGAAAATGTGGTTGTGGTGTCCTCCAGACCAAAGAGAAAAAGAACCATCCAGACTGTTATAGGCGCAATGTCTCAAAGCCAGCATCTGTGATGGTATGGGGGTGTGTTAGTGCCCATGGCATGGCTAACTTGACCATCTGTGAAGGCTCCATTAATGCTGAAAGGTACATACAGGTTTTGGAGCAACATATGCTGCCATCCAAGCCACGTCTTTTTCAGGGACGTCCCTGCTTATTTCAGCAAGACAATGACAAGACACATTCTGCACCTGTTACAACAGCGTGGCTCCGTAGTAAAAGAGTGCAGGTACTAGACTGGCCTGCCTACAGTCCAGACCTGTCTCCTGTGTGGAGCATTATGAAGCATAAAATACAACAACAGAGACCCTGGACTGTTGATCAGCTGAAGTTGTTCATCAATCAAGAATGGTAAAGAATTCCACCTCCAAAGCTTCAACAATTAGTGTCCTCAGTTCACAAACACTTATTGAGTGTTGTTAAAAGGAAAGCTGATGGAACACAGTGGTAAAAACCTATTTTGCAATTTGTTGCTGCCATCAAATTCTAAGTTGATGTTTATTTGCAAAAGAAAATAAAGTTTCTCAGTTTGAACATTAAATATCTTATCTTTGCAGTGTATTCAATTGAATATAAGTTGAAAAGGATTTGCAAATCATTGTATTCTGTTTTTATTTATGATTTAAAGAACGTGCCAACTTTTCTTCTGGCATTAGATGGCAGCAGTTACTTTTTATCTCTGGTTTAAATTCTTGCTTGTGTTGTTAGTCACTCCGGAAAAAAGAGTCTGCTAAATGAAACTGTAGAACTTGTTAAACTGTAAGTAGGAAAGAGAAAATATTTCTTTTTTTTTTTTTTGAGTGTCACTCTTGGCGCCCCCTCTGGATGAAAGCAGTAACTTCAACCTCTCCACTAATCCTGTGCTACTCAAAGTGAAAGGACTTTAGAAATACTTGGTGCATTCCTCACATAGGAACGTCGATTGGAAAGCTTTTACCATCAAATAAGTAGAGAAATTCAAAAATATGGCTACAAGAACCAGAAAGTCTTCACTTAAAACTTTCCCCCTTGTCAGTGGTCACAGAGCTGTGAAGGGAGATACAATTTTTACCTGCAGCGAATTTATCAGCAGAAAAGGTCCAAATAAATTCAGAAAACAAGTGAAGACACATTATTTCCACTGACCTGCAAACAAGTGGATTTTCTGGATTTTTGTTGTGATCAGTCAGAATTTGGCTTGCCTTTAGAAACACATTTCATATATTTTATACATTTCATCAGAGAGCTGATGATTTGAGTAACTCTATGTAGGCTGATCACTCCAAAGAAGACTAATGTACTGCATCTTTGTTTACCTGGAATGCGTTGAGAGCCACAAAGACATAGGCGACGACTACAGACAGATGGACGAGCACTCCACACAGCCAGGTCAGCCCCAGGACAGGCAGCAGGATGAGGACAGGCCGGGTCACAGCCCTGCACACACACACGCGCACACACACACACACACACACACACACACACACACACACACACACACACACACACACACACACACACACACACACACACAGACATATGAGTTACAGATACATCACAAACTTTGCACTGAGTTCTAGCTCCTTTGATTCCTCACTTCTCTGTTCACCTTCCTTTGTCAGCTGTTTTTGAAAACATGGGTATAGACTGGCTGAAGGAGCTCGTAGAGTGGAGTTTTCAAGGTATTTTGATGACATTTTCTTCTCCTCCTTGAATCCAACATATCTGCACAGCTATAGATTTTACTGCCTACTGCAGTCATCCTCCGTTCCTTTCTAATCAGCTTTTCAATGATACTGTGCTTATACAGCCAATAACCATTTCATGGGGCAAAGCGGAAAAGGTTGTCTTTGTTCAAACCACCATTGTTGTCAGACTGTTGCACCTGGGTAGAAAGATTGAGTTTTAAGACCGCGCTGTGTCTGCAAGGACAAAGACAGCACCCACTTCCCTCTCTTCCCTTTCATATTTGAATGTCGATTTCCCTCTAATCTCCTGAATTCACAGCGCTCTCTTGAGCTGGCACAGGCGTCTTCCTTTAGTTTGTTTGCGAGGGAGAGGAGGAGTGGAGTTGCGGCACTTCCTCGGGCTAAGACAAATGTGTGAAAATACAATCTGCTGCATGCTGGGTTGAAGGACACTTTACCTGATTATGAAAAGGGACCCCTGTCTCATCTCAGCCACAAGATATATGAGTAAGGCTTTCCAGTCTGAGGGTTGTGACCTGCTCCTGATTCACTTCAATACAATCTGGTTCAAAGCTAATGTTCTGTTTTAAATAGAGGAGTAAAACCATTGAGATGGCACTTTACTGTACACTTACTGTCAGGCTGGTTAAAGCAGAAACAGTGAGTGACCCCCTCCATTGAAGGCAGGGTTTACTTTAATCAAGTTAGATTAATTTGCCCAGTTTTTAAATGTATCAGCCAGCAAGACTCCCTATTAACTGTGACCTTACACTGAGTGGCTGACACAGTCTTAAGCACTACATACTTCTGCATCAATGTCTGTCTGCAATATTCTTCTGAAACACATGAGGGAAGATTTGGAAATGTTGTAAATATAACAAAAAAAAAAACCCAAAACAAATCATGAACTCGCTTAGTGTACCAATCACAGGGCTTTCTGTCTTTATTATTATGATGCAAAGTAACATTTACAACCTCAATTTCAATGAAGTTACAACGTTGTATAAAATGTAAATAAAAACAGAATACAATGATTTTCAGATCCTGTTTAACCTGTCTTCAACTGAATACACTACAAAGACAAGATATTTATTCTTAAAACTTATAAACTCATATTATATTCACTCATTTTGAATTTGATGCAACACGTTCCTAAAAAGTTGGGACAGGGTCAACAACAGACTGTGAAAGTTGAGGAATGCTCCAAAAACACCTGTTTGGAACATTCCACAGGTGAACAGGTTAATTGGAAACAGGTGAGTGTCATGACTGGGAATAAAAGGAGCATCCTCGAAAGGCTCAGTCGTTCACAAGCAAGGATGGAGCGAGGTTCACCACTTTGTCAACAACTGCATGAGGATTTGGCCCAACAGTTTAAGAACAATGTTTCTATTACAATTTCTAATACAATTTCAAAGAATTGATGTATTTCATCATCTACAGTCCATAATATCACCTTTGACCCCTCAGGCAGCACTGCATTAAAAACCAACATCATTGTGTAAAGGATATTACCACGTGGGCTCAGGAAGACTTCAGAAAACCATTGTCAGTTAACACAGTTCATCACTACATCTACAAGTGCAAGTTCAAACTCTACCATGCAAAGACAAAGACATATATCAACAACACCCAGAAACACCGCCGGCTTCTCTGGACCCGAGCTCATCTGAGATGGACTGACACAAAGTGGAAAAGTCTGCTGTGGTCTGACGAGTCCACATTTCAAATTGTTTTTGGAAATCATGGACGTGGTGTCCTCCAGGCCAAAGAGGAAAAGAACAATCTGGATTGTTCTCAGGTCAAAGTCTCAAAGCCAGCATCTGTGATGGTATGGGGGTGTGTTAGTGCCCATGGCATGGCTAACTTGACCATCTGTGAAGGCTCCATTAATGCTGAAAGGTACATACAGGTTTTGGAGCAACATATGCTGCCATCCAAGCCACGTCTTTTTCAGGGACGTCCCTGCTTATTTCAGCAAGACAATGACAAGACACATTCTGCACCTGTTACAACAGCGTGGCTTTGTAGTAAAAGAGTGCAGGTACTAGACTGGCCTGCCTGCAGTCCAGACCTGTCTCCCATTGAAAATGTGTGGAGCCTTATGAAGCACAAAATACAACAACAGAGACCCTGGACTGTTGATCAACTGAAGTTGTTCATCAATCAAGAATGGTAAAGAATTCCACCTCCAAAGCTTCAACAATTAGTCTCCTCAGTTCACAAACACTTATTGAGTGTTGTTCAAAGGAAAGGTGATGAACACAGTGGAAACATGACCCTGTCCCAGCTTTTTAGGAACGTGTTGCAGACATCAAATTCAAAATGAGGGAATATTTGCAAAAAACAGTAAAGTTTATCAGTTTGAACAATAAATATCTTGTCTTTGTGGTGTATTCAGTCGAATACAGGTTAAACAGGATTTACAAATCATTGTAGTCTGATTTTATTGACATTTTACACAATGTCCCAACTTCATTTGAACTTGGGTTGTAATGTTTCAAATACACCGGCTGTGTCTGGGTTGCAGCTCTGCTTAGCTTTGTGTTGACTGAGTTTGTCAACTCACACCGGTCAGTCTGGCAAGCTGCAGGACTGACTGACATCTGATGTTGTGAGACCAAGAATTCCCGCACTTTCTTTCCATTAATAAACCTCCCTTCATTCATGCTGTGCTGTTAAACCTCAAACCTGTTGATTCCTGTCGTGTCTTCACTCATTGTGATGTTTTGTTGCATTGGTGAAGCTAAATATAATCTAACTTTGACACGATTTGTTTTATTTTGAAAGTCTCAGGCTCTTTTTAGCTAATCTCTGTGCACTACTTCCTATCCTGCTTTATCTTCTCTACTCTGAATTGACATGTCACAGCTCCAGCATCCAGCAAAAATAGTATGGCTGCTGATAAGCTGGGACCTGTTTGGCCAGCCACACAGCCATACCACTACAGAACGGATCCAGTTGACACATTGACTTGATTGGAAACCTGTCTGATCTGGTGGTGTGACGGAGCAGATATGGACTGCAGATGCAGCCAATGTATTTCAGCCATAAGATAACACAAGATTATTTTGTTGGTAGATATATTTGTAGATATATATTTGAATGATCGTTCAAGGGGTTTCCTTAATCTTTAACCATTTAAGAGCCCAGCGTAGTGCCGGTGCCACGATTTGCATGTTTATTTTTGACTGGTGGTAGATTTGACACAGGTAAGATAGCTGTATTATTCTTTTTGCATATAAAATCTGGAGAGTTACACTCTCATTTTACACACTCATCATGTCTCAGAGGTTTTTTTGTTGCAGTAATGGGAAAAAAAAATCTTTAAAGACAACACCACGGGTATTTGCAGCACTTCCTGCACTGAAATAAATCATTGTAAGCAGTTTGTTCTAAGTTTAAAGTTGTCTCTTTGCAATTATTTTTTACTGTTTTTTACTGTGAAAATTGACTTTATCCTAAAAAGCAAGCCAAACTCTAAATACATTTCTTGTGGTTTTAAAGGATATTGTGTAACTTTTTTTTTACATCTAGAAATCTGAGGGATGCAGCTACAAAATTTCTGTATTTTGAAATATGTGTGAAAAAGAGGGGGGGAAGAGGGGGGTTGAACAGATGTCAGTCAGATCTGAGCTCCAGATGCTCTAGCTCTGAACATCTCTTCCTGTGCTGATAGTTGAAGTCTAACCAACAGGAGAGCATTAATGTGACAACAACACAGAATTAGGTTGAAGCTCCTGAATATTTGAGTTTCCTCTTTGTTTTTATTTGGACCTTTGGGGACACTACATCAAGTCAGTATCTGCTGTGAGTTAGAAGAGTTCACTAGAGTGTCCGGATTGCAGGACAGCTTGTTCTGATCAGGATCAGGTCTTAGGCTCAGGTTTGACTGACTGTGGTTGGAAAGAGGAGTCAGATTTATCTGATCTCTGTTTCTCTGAGCAGTTATTGACCTGAAGGACCAACCTGTGTTGTTGTGTGATTGTTGAATGAATGTTGTTGTTGTGATTTCAGCATGAGCAGAGTGTTTCTCTTCTCCTCCTCTGCGTTAGTTCACCTGATCACTGGACCAGAGAGGTCAGCCAATCAGCTGCAGGCACACTGATTCTGTTCAGTAACTGATTACTGTATTACAGTAACTGGTTGAAAAAACTACCAAGAAGCACAAGTACAAGTGATAGTCACTGGAGTGAGTGTTGTCAGTAACTTTGACTCCTCCCTCCTCAATGGAGCACAATCTGGATACACGTCCGATTAGATCCCACTCATAAAACCTAAATAACTGGTAAGCTGCTTTGTTCTGGTGCTGGATTGTTTTTGGCTCAAGTTCATTTTCTATTTCTTCCAAACAAGATTTAAAGGAAAACATGCCTAAAGTCAGCAGTTAACTTGACTGGAAATAAATGAAGTTTGTAGAATTTCTGAGATCAGCAGAAAAAAAGCAACAGGTTCACTTTGCCAGTCAGGATTGTGCTGTCAAGGCCCTTAAACAAAGCTTAAGAGTATAAAAAAAAATCTAAAAAGAAAATAAACAAATCAAAAACATAGACCCTGACAGGCTGTCCTTCACTTCAAGGTTTGTGTGATTTTAATGTTAGAGGGTTTAACAGGGATGCTTTTCTTTCTCGTGTCACATTTGAGACACTGAGCCTGTTATGAAATGTCTGCAGGGACTGAATGCTGCTACACTGCTCATCCTGTGGTGAGTCACACACACAGACACACACACACAGACGCAGACACACACACACACACACACACACACACACACACACACACACACACACACACACACACACACACACACACACACACACACACACACACACACACACACACACACACATTCATACAGTTGTGTTGGACCAGGTGTTGAGCTGATAAGGCCCAAAAACTCCCACAGTACTCTTGAGCCTCAACTCCTCATATCTCACACTGCCTCTTTTGACTGTGGCTACCTCGACTAACAGTAAACAACACATGTGAATCTCTGTGTGTGTGTGTGTGTGTGTGTGTGTGTGTGTGTGTGTGTGTGTGTGTGTGTGTGTGTGTGTGTGTGTGTGTGTGTGTGTTGTGTGTAAGAGAGGAACAAAATGGGTTGAAGTGGGTAGATAGGAGAAACAGAAGACAGAGTAGATAGAGAGGGGGAGAGAGAAAGAGAGGGAGAGAGAGAGAGAGAGAGAGGGAGAGAGAGAGAGAGAGAGAGCAAGAGAGAGAGAGATCCACTCTATCTCACCAGGTGAGGTCAAAGGTCTGCATCTTTGAAGCCGAGCTTGGACTGAGCATCTTAGCACGACGACGAGCACTGGAAACTGTCACCATGACAACCCGACATAGCACAACTGCATTGACCTGCAGGCGGAGGACAAGAGCATGAGCAAAAACAAGTGCCTCTGAAGACCTTCTTGGCCTTGCGCTCACATGTGGAAGAGGGAAAGGTTCCTTTCCTCCTCAGCCCACATAATTCACGCCACAGGAAAGAAATGTAAGTTTTGACACTTACATTTCTTTTGACCACGACACAGAAAGAAAACTACAGAGGATGTGACGCAAGAGGGTGAATGTAAAAGCTCAGTTTCCATTTGGAAGCTTGTGGCCTCATCATCCTGTACCTTTTGAGGGATGAGTTTAACAAGCACGGCACATAATGCCATTTGATTGGTTATATGTTGACTATTACAACTGTGGCTATTGTTGTCCATAACATGGCCCACACAGGACACCACAAATGCATTCTTGCCTTGTGGTTTTAACAAGATTTTAGAGTAAACAAAGATGGCTGAAAATGCAACAGGTGTCAGACTAAACCTTTCAAGCTACCAAGTTAGTGATTTCTTTTTGTTATTTTTCAGTTAATTCTCATGAAGAATTTGACTTTCTGGTGAATTCATTGATGTCCATTTTTTGAAATATTTTATTATTTATTTATCTATTTGTGTCTGTTAGATTTTTTTTCCCAGCAGCTAGCCTACAGTAGTCTGCACAGCTAAGAAGTTTCTTGTTATTTAAGCACTGATTCATTTATCTAGTGTGAAAATGAAAAACCATCAGTAAATCTTTTCACTGTATCATGAAGAAATACCGTCAAAGTCTGCTTTTTGAGATAGTTGCACCATTTAGTTCATGCTAACTTTCTCTCATCCAGTTGTTTTTAGCCCTCTTGCTGACTTGCTTGTCCAGACTTATGATTGGGATGTGTTTAATACACAAACCAGTCACTTTATTTGGTCCACCTTTCTGTTTCCAGGTTGGACCCCCTTTTGCCTTCAGAAATGTCTTCAGTCTTGGTATCATGGATTCAGCAAGCTGCTGGAAACCCTCCTCAGAGGTATGCGAATGGCTGATTTGATATTTGTGTTAATTAGCAGGTGGTGGGTGAGTATGGCTACGGCTTTTCACAAAATAGTTCAAATTTACAGCCAAAATACAAAAAAATGTCACTTTTCTGGTTGAGCACACAGAGAGATGAGACAGTGTGAGATAACGTACCGCCAGGACAAATATAACAGGTCCCACAAAGGCCCAGATGGTGTCATCCCTCACGTTAAGCCAGCAGTGACCATCTGCCTTGTACTCATCTACTGATACTGCCAATGTTACACCAACTATGAGAACAGGAAGTCCTGAAAAACAAGACATAAAAATGAAAAGTACTGTGGTAGAACAACAGAAGCAGCAGCATGTTTATGGACAATGACTCCAGCTTGCACAGAACAGGCTATTTAGTCTGCAGGGTTCTCTCTCCTATTTAGTCTGAGGAGGAACATGCAGCTCATCTACAAGCTGAGCTGAGTGGAGCGGCTTATGCGACATAACACACAATCACAGGTGGGTTTGGAGCACGAACAGCAGCAGCTGTTGGATGTTTGGTAAAGAAGAAAACCGGGTTAAGGTCACAGAGTTTGAAAACATGGCACCACATCCATCATACAATGTCTGAGTCAAACTCAGAGTGACAGCAGGTCATGAACGAGTCACCAAATCCTAACACTGAGGATTCACATTCTCTCATGTCACGTCAAGCACAGCACACTGCAGACAAACAGATATGTTTATTTGTTGTACACATCATACCGGCATCATTACACACCTGTTTCGACCGTCAACATGACCGTATTTCATGATCTTTGATTGAGTTTGGGATCCTATCTAGCAACATTTTGGTTTGATAAGGAAAAGATGTTGGTTTTGAGAAAAGTCATTTTTCATCTGGAGCAAATTTTATCAACATATTGATTCGAATACAGTTTAATATTTGGTCTCGCACACAACTCAAACTCCTACTTAAAGAGGGGTATTATACTTTTTTAAATTCTGTTCCTCTGGTACCTCTGTAACAGTTTTACATGATTTACAGCTAAAAAGAAAAAAGTAAAAAAAAAACAGTTTCTCTTGTAATGCTGTTTTAGAAAGGAGCTGCGTTTTAGCTGCTGTCTCTTTAAGGCTCCCCATTTCACAATCCCCCTGCCCTCTGATTGGACAGCTCTCTGGAGGCCTGTGGGGGAAAGAAGTATGGGCAGTCCTTGGTGTTTGACGCCCACCCCTCCAATATGTCCTGAATCAGTTAGGATATCCTTATGTGATGACCTCAACTGTGATGAACAGTTCATGTTCAAACTCTAATTATTTGTTTGAAATGTCAGCTGCATCCTGGAGATGTGAGGCTACAGCTCAGTACCTGGATAGCTATTCTGGTGCTGACTAGCCAGGGTGGCGATGTTTGACCGTGTCATTGTCTTTTCCCTGTACGAGTGGTATAATGGTGTAAAACTAACTGTGTTGCTCAAGTGTTTGTGGTGTGATGTGTCAAGAAACAGTCTGGGCCTGAAGCACACAGAAGTTTTACTAGGTCTCTTTTTTGTCACAGCCTCTGCTACTACTGCTAATGCTAACTTATCAGCTAATGAACTTGCTCCTAACACACCCAGCAAGTGTGTGTGTGTGTGTGTGTGTGTGTGTGTGTGTGTGTGTGTGTGTGTGTGTGTGTGTGTGTGTGTGTGTCTTTACCAGGTTATGAGACATGTCAGCAACATGACTAATTATATGAAGTAAACAGAAGTGGATAACTTTTGTTCCAGTTTCTTTTTTCTTTATCAATCACATTGATTTTATTTTTTTACGATGCAAATTCACAGAAAACATTTGACAAAACAAGTGACAGAACTTGATTGTTTGTTGCTGGTTTGATTTCCCAGAACAAATGAAGTTATTATTGGGTTACTGCAGCAAGTGAAGCTGCCTCGACCCTGCACCCTGTGTGTCCTCACATGACCTCACATGTGGAGCAATCAGTCACTGGAGGAACTCGAACAGGTGAGGGAGGGGGAGAGGGAGAGCAGGGCACCACACAGCCAGAGGGATCACAACACAAACAGGGAAACAGGCAGCTGCGGCTCAGTGGTATAGTCGTTCATCTCTCGATTGGAAGGTCAGGCCATCACCATTTAGGGCAGGCCAGTGTCGTACTTGAGTCCAGGATTCAGAATCAAGTCTGACTCGAGTCCGGAAATGGCGGACTTGTCACTTAACTTGGACTCCTGTGCTGTCCTGCTGACTGTAACACTGAGGACTCAACTCGGACTCCAATACATAGGACTCGTCTACAGTACTGGAGCAGTCTAAGCAAACAAGCCTCTGATGAGTTTTAATGGAGTTTCAGATCAAAGCATGAGATCTTACCCCAGCCGATGATGTAGTAGAGCTTCATCCTGCGGTCCTCGCTGATGTTAACAGACACCACTTTGCTCCAGAGCAGCAAGCCCTCCACGAGCATCCAGGAAAAAGAGGCCATGAAGAAGAGGTGGAGCAGAGCGGTTACCACAAAGCACGACACCTGCAGAGGTAAACACAAAGACCGTCTGTTCAGCAGGGTTGAGGTCTTTGCACACTCAGTCTGTTTTCTGAGGCATGTTAAAAACAAAAATTTGATCCCATGTTATGTCAATCATGTCTGCACACTGATGCAGAAACATGCGTCCGTTTTTTTTTCTTTTTGGAACAGGTTCAATTTTCTGATTTTTCAGATCCATCCAGGTCTTTTTAAGGGTTATTTGACTATTCAGAGACCCCATAGGCTACTTCTCATCTTATCTTCTTCATTTAAATTAGCTGGCAGATTATATGATCAATGACACAAATGTCCGCTGAGGTGGGCCGACACATTTTCTGTCATTTCAAGCTGTTTAGATGATGAATGAAGACTTGAATACTATGCGTTGGTCACTCCACAGAAACATGTGTCATTGACCACTGAGCCAAAATTGAAAGATTAAAAAAATTTGCTTGGTTTATAAAATTAGGTTTGAAAATCATGTAAAATTAAGCTCTTCTCTCTGCCGTGGAACGCTGGGGGTGTGTCAGTTAGAGGTGATTAGCCACGCCCACACACTGTACCCCTCTGTGTACTGTACAAGGACGTTACCTACAGTAACAATGGAAGCTAGCTCTAGCAGCGTGATGGGACGGAGCCAGCCCTACCTGTTTGATCCATCAGAGGCAGAAACTGACTCTGAGTCAGACACTGATAGAGCTCAGCCTCGTTCCTCACAGTCTCCATCAGAATGATCGTTTATTTCTCTATTTATCACATTTAGCAACATGGATTACTGACCAGTAACGTTACAGCCTGGACAAATACAGTTAGGCTATCAATCCACTAAAAGTTTATTCCATCTATTAGACAGAATAAACAAAGGTACAGAGCAAGATCCAGATATATGAGTTGTCTTACGGCTGATTTTTTGCTTTGAGTTCAAGGCTAAAATTTGAGTTACGAGCCAGCTTCAGATACTCCACCACTGGTGCAACAAACGCCACAACATCTGCCCAGCATCTCGTGTCTCACTCAGTGTCGTGCTTGTATTTGTGCCTTTGGTTATTTACAACATTTTCAGACTTTATTCGAAAGAAACACCCAGGAAAAGTTTCAACAGGCTGTGCAACAGCGCTATTTAATATCACTTCCTTAACTCATTTAAAAAAAATAATTAAGTAAATGAAATTGTCAAATTTAGAAACACTCTGAAGGGGAGGATGAAACAGAGCTGATTGGACAGGTTTTGATTGAAAACAGCTGCAGATGAAAGTGAGGAAAGTCTGGAGAAAAGGGCCAAAATCAGCCAATCAGATTCAGTTATTCAGTTCAGCCTCTCTCCTCCACCTCCTTCAGCATCATCATGTCTTCTGATCTCCAAGATAAATGGTGAAATTTAGACTGAATAAAACCAGTTTACTGTGTTGGGTTTTTATACAATATTCGTTATTTTTAAGTATATTTTTTATCTAAAAACATGACAAAAAATGTGGTGTTTTTGGGGGGGTTCAGAACAGATTCATAGTATTTCAGTTAATTTCAAGGGGGAAAATTGATTTGACATACAAGTAATTTCAGTTACAGCAAGCTCCATCACAGAATAAATTAAACTCTTAAGTCAAGACACAGACGTACACGACAAAGTCCCACTGGTTACATCTGCTTCAGTTTAACAGAACATGCTCAAAATTGCTTTGAAAAAGCAGGATGAAAATGACCAGAAGCAGGCCATCTTAACAGTCATACAGACTACACTGCTCTCATGTGTTTCGGAGGAGTACTGCAGAGCGACGTAGAAACATCCATACAGGAGTATGCGCTACTCGTATATGCATCAGAGTACAAACCAGGCGTTACAGTCTGAACGTTGGCGCCCATGTGTCGTGTTCCACTTTATAAGCCTCTGGAAACATTTATCATGTTGAGAAAAGGGCAAAAAATGATCTTTAGATTTTCTTAATGTTATTTTTCTCTTACTGTAACCTGTGACACACTTCACCTTATAAATAAGCCATAACTGAAGTCTCACCTCGTTGGCAGACGCCCAGTCACTGCACATCAGCAGCAGCTCAGCGATGCCCAGAGCAGCAATCAGGTTCTTATGAACAGTGGTCCGGTCTGATTTTGGGACTCTGCACACACACACACACACACACACACACACACACACACACACACGCACACACACACACACAGAGATAGAGACAGAGACAGAGACAGAAAATAAATCATCTGAGAAAAGATCTAACATTAGTTCTAAGGATTTCTCAAAAATCTTTTACTCTCTGCTGTTGACATATCTGAGGAGCACAATGTTCTGTTTTTTTCTCCATTTATTGAAGTGAATCTGGCAGGGTTTTATGAAATGCTTTTCACCCTCTGCGCTCTGCAGAGTGCACTCTGTGATGTTTGTGACTCACCCCACAGCAATGAAGAGGATGAAGGTGAAGAGGAGGCCACACAGAGACACTCCACAGCCGATGAACGTCAGCACCTGCAGAGCTTTTTCGTTCTCTGGGCTCCTCTGAGACACACAAACACGGACAGAGGGAACACTCACACACACACACACACACACACACACACACACACACACACACACACACACACACACACACACACACACACACACACATGCATTCACATGAGCTTTAAATAGCAACACATACTGCAAATGAAAGCTCACATGGAAATACAGAGTTGTAGTTCTACCTGAGCTTCATAGACCTGAAGCAGCAATGCAAAGTTGGTGGTGTGGTTGCAGTAGCACACGGTGTGTCCGTAATGTTTGGACACCACCTCACAGCCTTTCGTGTTCCACCAACCACCTGCCTCTGGACTGGTCAGAAACAGACAGAACACACACTGACATATCTACATACACACAGGAACGCCAGGAATGAAAATATTTCTCTCTCTAAAAGTATTTCAGCATTAATCAGATTTTTGAGATAGAACCTGAAAGATAACCTCAGCATTACAGCGAATCTGAGTCCTTCAGAAAAAAACAACAACATGCTTTTCATGTGTTCATGGTACTTACGTGAGTTCAAAATCCCAGAAGGCACACACTGGATCATAAATAGTATCAGTGGGGTTCTGTGTGAATAAATTTAAATTTACACAGAATGAATGTGTTATTTAGTAAAGAGTGATAAAGATTGATACAGAGTGTTGTTATGGTGTGTTTTTCTGACCTGCACTCTGTGCTGGAGCTGGAAGTGAACCGCAGTGCTGACCAGCTGGTTGTCTCCCAGCACTGTGGTGGATATCACAGAGGAGCCCAGGACTGTGCCCAGATACCTGGTTCATGAAACCACACACACACACACACACACACACACACACACACACACACACACACACACACACACACACACACACACACACACACACACCGTTAAAACAAAGACACAAATACCATTAAGTATTAACAAAGAAAAAATATCATTTTTTTTCTGCTGCCCATTAAGAAATATGTGGTTTTACATCATCATGACGGCGTGCATGCTGTCTGATTTTACTCTCTGCACATGCAAAAAGAAAAGAAAAAGGGGAAAAAAAGAAGAAAAAAAATTGGGCAAATTGCACAAATAAAAAAGTAAAAATAATAAGATACCAAATCAAAATAATGAGATTAAAAAGCTGTAATTATAAGACACTAAGTAGAAATTATCAAGTGCTATCTTGAAAGTATGAGATTTAAATGTTAAAATCATGAGAAACTTCTTCAAAATTAGGACATGGATTTTTTAAATTGTGAGAAATGCAGTTAAAATTCTTCCAATAACAAGTCAAAATTTTGAGATAAAAGTCATAATTCTGAGAATAAAAAATTAAAGTTACTAAAGGTACTAAATTGAAATTATGAGAAGAAAAAGCCAAAATCATATGATAATTAGACAAAATTATTAGATAGTCAAAAGTGTGAGGGAAAAAGCTGAAATCATGAGATACTTGGTCAAAATTATGATGTGAAATGTAAAAATTATGAAATCGTTAGCTGAAGTTCTGAGAATAAAATTCAAAATTATGATGTAAGAGTCATAATTCTGAACATAAAAAGCTGAAATTGAGAGACAATAGTATTAATGACATTTAATTAATATTATGAGGTACCAAATCAAACTTAACATATGAAAAGTAAATATGAGATAAAATTTTAATTTTGAGAATAAAAAGTCAAAATTCAGAGACTGAAAAGTTGTAATTATGAAAACAGACAAAATTATCAGACATTAAGTCTTAAATAAAATACTAAGTTGAAATAATGAGGTACTTCATAAAAATAACAAAATGAAATTTGTAATTATGTAATAAAAGCTGTATACTGCTACATACTCAGTTTTGTTTCAGACAGGCTTCTATTGATCTGTGATTACAGCGGGTTAGAATAAATCTGGCAAAACTCTCAAAAATCCACATCATTGTTCACATGTAGCATCTAACCTTAGAAAAAAGCTGGAGGGACTAAAGTGCCTTTGATTTTGTTTTTGCGTGGCTGAAAATCATCTTATAGCCTGATTCAGCAGAGCCTGAATCAACGGGTCATTTTCAGTCTGTCCCGCATAAAACGCCACACCATGACTGCCTCGTGATAAAGACGCACACACTGACAGCTCCGCCCGCTTCCTTGTTACCTCTGGCTGCCGTCAGTGACGGTTGGAACCATGGTGATGTTCTCCTCGGGATTGAAAAGAGGCCGCAGAGAGCCGTACCACGTGTTAACCAACGTGAGCCTGTGGAAGCCTGCAATTTCAACACAACACAAGGAGAGGCTTTTCAGATAGAGCCAGACAAGACAGTCCAATAAAGAACTGAGAGAAATGTGGTTCATTTAGGATCACTCATTGTTCATCATGAATAGTAGTTGCAAAACCCAACAATGTGCCTCCATCTGCACTCCACTGCAAGACCTTGGGAGTGTAAGCAGGTGAATGCATGCACATTCACCAGTCTGCTGTTAGTGCATTTGAAGACTCGGGTTAATAAAATGCGTCTTCTCTCTTGGTGAACTCTTAGTGTGGCGCTACATGGGTTTGACTACGTAATTGCTCTCAGATGATTGGATGTTTCCTACCATTGTCATGCAGATCTTGTATCTTCTGATGTGGGATTGAGATGCAGTCAATGTTGGTGTGTGTCTCAGTCTCGGGTCCACAGAAGCTTGGACCTGTAGATCCCTCCTGCAGCCTCTGCTGCTGCACCTCCAGCTCTGAGAGAGAGGACGACAAAGAGCAGGTTTACAGAGCGCCTGTTCAATCCATCAGCAAAAAGAAAAAAAGGGGGATTTATTTTAGAGATGTTGTAAAACCTTTTAATTATCTTATGCATGTTAAAACACATGCTCCTCTATCCTGTTTGGCTTTTCTCCTTTCATTCAGTCATCATTCAATAAACCGCTCTGTCAAAACAAGAGCAATAGTTTGAATTTCAATCAGGATTGATTAACCTGAGCAGGAAGCTCGTTTCCATGGCAACTTTAGTATAATTCATCTGGACTGGATGAAAGCACGGCTTTATTTTACTTCAGGAATCTACTTCAGTTTTCTCCTGGCACGCTGAGCACAAAGCCAGGTGAGAAAAAAAATGTAATCTTGAGAAGTTCTGAGAGCGAATCTTCGCAACACAAGAGGATAGTTCATGATGTGGTAAGTCAGACTTCTTTAAAGTTTGTCTTCAGTTCTGCCTCACACGGGACTAAAAATAAGATGCAATACTGACTGTGACGCATCACCAGTATCACCAGGTTATATTTGACTTTTCATTATTTGACGATTCCTCTAATAAACCCTTTTTTCTTACAATAACAAATGTGTTCATTGAGTGTAAGGAACCTTTTTATAAAGTAAAAGAATGCTTTGTATCCAGTTTCCTTTTATACTTCCTATAACTATGTGATTAATTTCTTCATATTTTAAACATACACTACAAAGTATCTCTATTTCTCCCCCACGGAGCTTGCACAAGTGTGCGTTTGTCAGAAAACTGCCTGTTGATGAAAAAAGAAAAGTGTTATTTTGAAGGTATTTATAACAATCAGTGCAGCACAAGACAAACAACTCAGATCTTAACAGTAAAAATAACATTTTAACAGCCTGGTTCAAAAACTGTTTGGGTCTGAATAGCTCACTGCTCTATCAGCACACAAGTTACTAAACTTATAAACTGGCTGATTTGATTGACAGGTGGACATCCTGTAGCTGTCTGTGAAGAGGCTAAAGACCCGCCTCTTTACCTAATCCTAACTCAAACTAAGATAGGCTGAGTTCAGCATTTTCAATATGGCACCCTAAAACAATAGGCCTGGAACTCTTGCTGTGTCCCAAATCACACACTTTCATAAGTGTGTTCACTCTGCACTGAATCTTACGGGGTCATGTTGTTTCAAATCAAACACTGCAGCTTCACATTTACTGGAAATTATGATCACACTTCACAACAGGTGTTTTTCTGATATTCTCTGATTACATCCATCCACCATCGTTTGATCTGTTCCCACCTCTTCCTCTCCGTAGTCAATATGGCGACCATTGAGAGTGAGAAATGTCCACCGTTCCACACTCAACCATTTGCCCAATTTGAGTGCGCCAGATGAGAAATTAAAGTGCACTGTGTTTTTCCATACTGTCAGTGTGTTCACACTTAAGCACTCAAAATAATGAGTGTGAGTGCAGAAGTACGTGATTTGGGAAACAGCCTCTGTGTCAGAAACAAACTGGTTACACCACTGAGACTACTTTCACATACAGTATTAGTGAGTCTCAGGCAGAGCTATGCCGTTTTGAGGGTCTCATGTTAGCAGAAGCTGTTGCAAGGAGCTGCCAGGTTCACAGGCTCGGGTCTGTGATACCATGATTATCTCTAAGGAAATGAACGTTCAGTGTCTTCCACACAAAGACGTAACCAAAGTGTCACTCAGGTGCTTTGATATGACACAGCCTAAACCGGTTTAATCCACACGTCTTTTTTTTTTTTCTTCTTCTTCTTCTGAAATCTCTTACAGTTTTGGTTCAACTTTGGTTTAAATTTAATAAAATGAATGAATAAATGAATGATTGAATGAATGAATGACTAAATAAAACAAAAAAATATGAAAAAAAAATCCTATAGAGGCCTAAGGAATGAAAAGCATGCACTTCTTTGCAGGGAAAAAAAAAATCATTAATTTAACAGGTTAACAAATTGATTAATTAATGCACACCGTATGCTCACTCTGCGCCCACTTTTCAAGACCAATCTTCAGAAAACGACTGTGATAAACAAAATTTAATTTACTTAAACCAACTTTTTTTTAGTTAAAATTCTGAGAAAATCATTGAAATAACAGAGATTTCTTTCATTTTTTTTGCTATAAATACAACCACTACCATCTATATTTCAAATGCAATAACTCCACCTCAGTTGTCTGTTAACTTTGATCCACTCTGGTCTGCTCCATTTTTCATCTCCTGTAACTCTGCTGTGATTGACAGATCACCGCAGCCATAGTGAGGTCAACAGCTTTAGGAAAAGCTGGCATTGCGGTCGAGTAGAGACTCCAGACAACTACCAGCATGTGTTAATGGTTAGACCTCAGTTATAAGATGATCCCACTTTTTCTGCATTATTTTCAATGAAAATAACCTTCTCTTATATTCAGGTCAATATGATAATTTGGGACCATGACTGTGTTAATTTCAAATGTTATTATTGGTCATGACAATGACATCAAGCTTCTCTTTCACAGCTGTTACAAAAAATCCTGAGTGTAAAATCACGGACTCTAAAAAAATTGGATGTAGTCTGTGACAATACCCATGATTCAGATACAGAGTTTTGAAGTCGTAATGCTAAACTCAGCATAGCCTGAAGTGGTCCATTTAGACCCAAACTGTTTATTCTTTTTTAAATAAATGAAACAGGCTGTAAACAGGTTTATTAATGCTGTGAAATTCAGCCTCTTTTCTTGGTGTGTATGTGGTTTTAACTGCCTGAAATGGACACTAGATGAACTGCAGTTTTTGGTGCTTCTGCACAGGCTTCACATTTTTGTCGCTTGATGAAAACATTAGGCTTAAATGATTAAATGAATAAAACATTTTTATTGTGTGTGTGTGTGTGTGTTTGTGTGTGTGTGTGTGTGTGTGTGTGTGTGTGTGTGTGTGTGTGTGTGTGTGTGTGTGTGTTGGAGTTAAGGTGAGCAGTAATTTGTGATAATCTCTTGGATTTAGGTCATTTTCTTCAATAGAAGTAATTATAAGTTAAGGAATGTATCATTGAAGACTGGAAGAATGGCTCATGTCTGACCAGGAGCCCTTGATTTAACATCACATTATTATATTTGTTAAATTTTCACGTTTTGATGGATCACTGCAAATTTGATGAGAATCTGTGACTTGAAATAATGATCTTGAGGCTGTTTCATAAGTACTTTAAAGTTCAGTGGTGCATAACTCTGTTTGGCACATTTGGCTGCCCGTACTCCAAACAAGGTCTGATGGACCCTGACCTGACTCCAGCATGTCATCCCGCTGTATAAAAAAATTCCTTTGCTTTATTTGTAAGTGAGTGTGTGTAAATGTGTGTGTGAGGGACTCACTGATGTTGGGGCTGTGAATGGTCACGTGATCACTCTCTGCCATCATGCGAGGGCTCAGGCTGGTCACCAAGCGGTCGATGCTTTTCACCACATCCATGGGGCCGTTCACCACCTGAAACACACAGAGCGCGGGCTTCTCAGCAGCAGCAGCAGACACACTCGCCCAATCTGCCCCACCGGGCGAGCACACATCAAAGCTGAAGAGGCACGTTTCAAAATGACCATTCAAATGCCACGTTATTTCAAAATGCTTTCAGACACTGACTGTTTGCCAGAGTCCACACACACACACACACACTCACACACACACACTGGTTGAAAAGGGCGCACACAGTTCAATGGATCGGCCTATAATGCAGGGTACAATCGTGGATTTTGTCATTGTCTGCTTTGAAACCCCTGGCTCTGAATTCAATATATGAGTCTGAGAGCTGAGCCTTGGAGGCAGAGCCTGGAGCAGAGCGAGGGAGGTTTGTGGATGAGCACAGCCGCAGCTTATTCAGAGTGCTGTTCATCCATTGAGTCTAGGCTGAGGTGGCCTTGGAGTGCTGAGAGGCCGGGGAGGGGGGAGGGGGGCGGGGGTAAATGCTGAGAGAAGCACAGCACTTGTCATAAGGCAACCTCATCAAGTTGCACACATCAATAGTGCAGCGACGGAAAGGAACAAAAACAGACCGGGGACGGTAATCGAGTTTGGAGAGAATGCATTGCTTGGACCGTAGCATGGTTTCCTCTCGTATTTTTTTTTTTCTCTCTCTCAACATGTATGGAGGCTGCTTCAGCATTCGTCAGCTCTGATCAGCTTTACTCTGTAACTTTATGATTATTAGATGATAAGATCCTGCACTGTGAAAGAAATCTGAAGAAGCATAGTGCCCTCTACTGTGGAAGAGATGAAATACCTCTCTCTCTCTCTCTCTCTCTCTCTCTCTCTGTCTATCTATTTATCTATCTATCTGTCTATCTTTCTATCTATGGATCGGACTCAGTCTTCCAGCACATTGAGATCTTGACAGTTTGGGGGCCAAGTCCACATTGTGGAATGTTGGTCTTCTTCTTTCATTGCTCTTTGATCCAGCTCTGATGCTCATTGAAGCTGCTCTCAGTGCTTCACAGGGTCTCCAGAAAAAGAGTAACGGGTAATGAGAAATATATGACTTTCTTCAGTTATAGGCCAAACACTGTTCATTAAATGATTGTATCAACCAGCCGTAACTCCTCTAACAACAAAATGTACCAACCTGTTAAAAAGTCATTACCGTTTGGGTTCTTGTCACATTTCAGGTTTTTTAACATTTTTTTATGAGATTTGGGTTCATTGTGTGGTGTTCCCTGTGTTTCTGTTTACCTGTGTGGAGTGTTTTCCTGTCTTCCCAACAGAGTCTTGGGCTGTGCCCTTGGCCCTCTCTCCCCTGTTCCTGAGCACCTGCCACTCATCACCACAGTCACACACCTGCACTTCAGCTTGGAGGAGAGAGGAGCCCGGCGCCAGATTATTCCTCACAGTTTGTGGTAGCTTGGCCGACTCCTTGAACATGAAGTATTGCCTTCTTTCTTGATTTCTCCTCGTGTCCTCTTTTTTCCCAAGTGCCTGCCTGAACCTCCCGCTACGCTGCCCAAGCTCTGCCACGCTGTCACACTCTCTGCTGGGATTCACTCAGCCACACTCTCCCTCCCACTGGATCTCCTCACATTATGGACTCTGGACTATATCTGCCTTTCTCCCTCACTGGATCACCTCACCCCTCAGATTCTTGATTCCTCCCACACATGCTGCACCTTGTTTCAGTAAAACTCTTAAAACCAGTTTCTTTGCCTCTGCTGTGCTCCTGGGTCTCAGTTAGCTCTCGGTCCTCAGACCTTGACACATTGTTACCTATCAGGCTTTAACAGGCCTGTCACTGGATCACCAGTTTTCCTCTCCTGGACGTCTTTTGGTGGTTACTTTACCCCGTTTGTTGCAGACGGGGAGTTCTTCACTAATCCTGCAGTTTTGAAGATGCTCTGACCTATATAAATAACTGAAGGGTGGGTATTGTGCCTTTTAATTATTTTTTTGTTCTGTTCCTCTGGTACCCCTGTAGAAGTTTGACATGGTCAACAGCTAAAAAAAAAAATAAATAAATATATCCCTGGTTTCCTTTTGCTGGTGTTTCTGAAAACCCTCATTTCAACCTGTCTTTTTAAGGCTCCCTGCTCCATAAACCCCTTCCCTCTGATTGGCCAGCCTTCTGGAGGCAGAGCTATGGTTAGACCTTGGTGTTTGAAGCCCAACCCTCTAACATGTCATGAACCAGTAAGGAGATCCTTGTGATGACATCATCATTCCAACAAGTCTCGTTAAGATCTGGTGAAGATCTGTTGCTGTTTTTAGAACCGAGCGTTCTGATCAGTTTACAGACAGATTCAGGGATATCTACAACTTATGAACAAGAAGAGGTTTTGAAAACCTGCACTCGTTTAGTTTGAACATCCAGCTTTGATACTTTACATCCAAATGTTTAAAATATGAGGAAGCAGAATACCCTCTCTTTAGAGTCATTCACATCCTTAAACTTGGCCATTTTTCCACCTTTTAACACACCATCTCAAAGGACAAAATGTTCGCCTGCTGCACAACATTTTCCACCCACTGACAGGTTCCATTGTGAAAACGCTGTTATTCATTTTTTCCTGTCACTAGTCATAACTTTAAGGCTGTTGGTCTATTTCAGCTGTTGTTTGAGCAGCAGAGTGAAGGGTTCTGGTTCTATGGTCTGATTGGCTTTTCATGCAGTTAGGTAGAAAGATGAAACAACAGAGGCCTAACTGAGCAGATGATAAAGTGTATGTGCTCCCTGAGCAGGTTTCAGAAGTCCAACAGGTGCTGAGCTGCTACCTCTTTGATGGCCTGCCACTTGAGGGCGTTGTCCTCACTGATGATGCTGTCGGCCACACTGATGAAGTGCTGGCTCAGCTCCTGGACATTTCCTTGACTCTGGTTGGTGGCATCAGCAGGGGGCTGTGTGGGGACATCAGCAGCCAGAGACAGTAGCTGGACGAGGGACACCATGTCTGCTGGCTGCAGTCCCTCTTGCTGGGTGTCCTCCAGGGCCTGAACAGAGACATCCAGCAGGGCAGACACCTGAGCCAGGCTCTTCATCTCTGGGAGCTGCTGACCCAGCACAACCTAGAAGTGGAGACACAGAAATTAATCCATGGATTTGTTTCATTTTGTCTTTAAAAATCAAGATTCTGTGTCTTACTTTACTTCCAAACAGTCCATGAAGCTCTGTGGAAAAGGAGACAGTTGAACTCTGATAACACAGTTGTTGCACTGTTGGGGACTCATGATTCAAATGAAGTTTGTTTGGCTGTCTCATTATTTTTTTCTAAGAGCAGGGCCTTAAAGTGTTTGGAAGACTAGCAAAGAGCTATGTCACAGTCCCTGTTCTGTGACACCTGTGAGCCTCTGTGTGTGTGTGTGTGTGTGTGTGTGTGTGTGTGTGTGTGTGTGTGTGTGTGTGTGTGTGTGTGTGTTTTATTTACTTTCAGAATTTTAGTGTGAGTGAGGAGTGCCTGTTGTGTTTTTGTTTCCCCCTCCCTCTTTCTGCTCTGTCTCCTTCACTCGGCCCCCTTCTTAACTTCTGGGTTAAGAACTGGATCTGCAATCAACTCTCCTGCCAGTTATCATCCAATCACCTCTGCCTACAGAGACCCTGCACTGACATCCAGTCCCTGCTGGATCGTTGTGCCAAAACAGTTTGTCTGTTTAAGTGGCCAAGTCCAGCTCTCATCTGAATTCTTTGCTCAAGAGTTTGCAAGTTTTTGCTCAACCTTCTCACCACCCCTCCTGACACCTGTTTCTCCTGTCCCCAGGACTCACCTGCCTGCTCACCACCCCTCCTGACACCTGTTTCTCCTGTCCCCAGGACTCACCTGCCTGCTCACCACCCCTCCTGACACCTGTTTCTCCTGTCCCCAGGACTCACCTGCCTGCTCACCACCCCTCCTGACACCTGTTTCTCCTGTCCCCAGGACTCACCTGCCTGCTCACCCAGCTTGGATCTCTGGAATCTCATCAGAACTCAACACCCTGGATTATCAATAAAACTCCCTTTGAAAAAACTAGAACTGCCTAAGTCTGCTTTTGGGTTCTGCCTTAAATCGTGAAATATAATTATTATTAGATATCTGAATAGAAAATCTAAAACTTAAAGAAGTCAAAAGAAGATAGAGACAGTAAAATGAGAGTTTTTGGCTCAGTAGGCATGGTTTCAGACTTTGGCGCATTGCACTCATTCCCCGAGGCAGTTCTCCCAGAGTCTGGCATGCGGAGGACCTCCATCTAGCTCAACCCCCTCTCCCAAAAAATTGTTTGGATTCCTTGTTGATTACCAAATACAGAATTGGATCAAAGAACATCCCCAGCTTTTAATACCAACCTTGTAATTAATTCATTTCATTAAATTTTGTAAACAGTCTTTTATAGTTTCTCTGCACAGCTGTTCTTTGCTGACTCATACTGAGGAGTTTCAGATTCCCATGTAGAGCCAAGGTTGTGACTCTTCACAGCAAAAACTGAGATCTGAGCAAATGTTTGTCTAATTTTTTAGGGAAAAATTGTCTTACTAGACTTAATATGAGCCACATTCCCCAGAAAAAAAACGTCTTCTTTCAAGATGTCAAAATATGAAAATGACGTCTGGATTGCTTGTGATAAGTAAAGAAATGAGTGAGAAAATGTTTTAAAGTTTCTTGAAATAATGAATATTATCACACCAGAAACTAAACAAGTACTTAATTCCCCACATAATCAAATCCTTCCTGCAGATTCCTAACTCTGAAGATCAATCTTTATCTTTATCTTATTTAATCTTCTTGTGTTTTTAGAACTTTACAGTCAGACAACCCCTTGTTTCTCATTGAGTTAAACTGCAATAATCAAGATCCCAAGTATTTGCTGGTCATTTTTGCTTCTGTCACATTTTTCTCAGCAAAGTGGAGTCCTGCACCTCTATAGATTCAGGTCAACCATGGCTAGACTGATGTAACTCAGTTATGTCTTCATGCAGTGTAACAAAATCTAAAAGCTAAATCATTAGAACAAAAGAATGAATTTCTCTGATTTTTTTCCTTTTGAAAAATTAAAAAAAATATATTGAATTAGTGTATACAACGCATGTATGAGGTAGCCTCACATCTAAGGAACATAGGAAAAAATATTGGTGGCGGCTCTACATTCAAAGAACCTACAACGTTTACTGTTTATAAACTATTTACCGTCAGTACTGTCACTACTGTTTACACAGTTTACAGTCCACACCGCAGAGGCATCATGACCATCTGCAGTAGTTTCTGTCAATAATCAGACAGAGTGCTGAGCGGCTCTGAGCACAAATTTTAATGCTGCAAGATGATACCACCAAATTTTCATCAAAGACATAATCAAAATGATGTTGATAAAATTTTCCAATATTTTCTGGCCTGTTTAGACATGTTGCTAACATCATATATTTAGGTATTTTTGAAACTTAAGGGTCAGATGATTACCTCTGTTTTTTTCAGTTTTGGACAAACAGTTTTTAAATGTCGGTTGTTTAAAAATAAGAGGCATCCAAAGGGTTGAAAAAAAAAAAAGATAGATGGAGTCAAAATGTTTTTCTCACTATCTTTTCATGTTCTGGCTATCATGAGGCTTCAGGGAGAATTTTAATGAAGAGAATAATGTCATTATACTGAACTGAAGAAATGAATGAAGCCAGTGTGAAGTCTACATGTCTCTGTGTTGTCTGTGTTATCAACGAATCAACTGAATAATCACTGTGATCCTCATGAAAAAGATGACTTTCCTCCCTGAAAACTAAGAACTGACCTTCAGTAAATGTTTTTGTTGTATTCATACTGAATGTGACTCTTCCTTTGTTTCACTGCTAACTTGTAATTTTTCTTTCAAAGTAGTTGTAAATGTGGAAATTTTTGCTGATTTACACTGCAACAGCTTAAAGTCCAAAATCTAATCACGTGTTTTTGTCTAATTCTTAGAAAAATGTCAGCAAAATATCTTATTTTAACATGTAAAAAGATTTTTTTTTAAATCACACCAAGTAGTCAAAATGTAGTTGTTCAGTTTCTTGTTCTTTTGATTTCAAGAAATTAACTTTTCTTACCTCGTTGGCAACTTTCTTTAACTCTTTACTAATTTTTCTTTTAATGTCTTGAAATAAGACATTTTCTGAACTTCTTCTGGACGTCTGTGGCTCACATTAAGTCTGACAACTGACAACTTTTACTACAAATAAGACGAACCCATGTTCCAGTTTTTGCAGTGTAAATTGTCTGGATTGTCTACCTGAGTTTTGTTGGACAGCTTCATGAGGTGATTCATGAAGGCCGACGGCTGTGAGCTCTGAGAATCACTCATCTGCTTCATCTTCAGGTATCTCTCTGTGCCAAAAACAACACGCAGGAGATTAAAGGGTGTTAAAATGTTCTCATCCTTTAGTACCTCCACACACCATCACTCTTTATACTCTGACATTATTCCTTTATTATTAAAGCTCCATAAGACCGTACTATTACACAGACAGTTAGGCTCACCTCTGCTGCTCCTGCAGATAAACGGCAGCGGATCAGAACAGTCCGTCAGGCCGGGGCGAGGGAGCTGATCTGACCAGCTCTGCAGCATCCTGCAGCCCTGTAGCTCCATCTGCTGGAAAAGAGCTGCCAATACAGTCACATTTTCATACATTCATACACACACACACACACACACACACACACACACACACACACACACACACACACACACACACACAAGACAGGGGTTTAACTTAAAAGTGTTTCCATCCAGAAAAATAAACTGAAGGATGTGATGTTAAACACAGCTGGTGAATTCACTCCATTTTTTTTTATCATCCTTCAGGAAAAACTTCCAAAAACATAAAGATTGGTGAGCATTTGTAGAAGTCTGACTGCATCTTGCAAGAGAAAACAAACCTCAGATAGTGAGGGAGGTACTCTCCCTGCTTGCATGAAGCTCTGTTGTTCCCAAAGCTGCCCCCGCACTGCTGGATCTGTGGGAATCCCCCTCTAATCACCCTCCCTCCTCCCTGTCTCACTCCTACTCCCCTTCATTCTGACCGCTCAGTCATCCTGATGTGTTTTCAGGGGTGTCTGATACCCACAGTGGCTCTTCATACAGACATCTTCATAGGCATACCTGCGTGTGGTGGATGAGTAGTTTATTTTGAGGGCCTTTTTGGGTCTTACTTCCTCAGACGTGGCACGACACTTCATGTCTCCTTACTCTTGGTGAAAAACACCTCAGGTGAATTATAGATGACTTCTTTATGTTTGTGTGTGTGTGTGTGTGTGTGTGTGTGTGTGTGTGTGTGTGTGTGTGTGTGTGTGTTTTCACTGCTGCTTGTATAAATCTTAAGCTCTGTACATTCAGAGGAAAGCTGACGTCTTTAAATGACTGAATTTATCAGGATGAGGAAATGAGAGTTTTAAAACACATCAGAGGAAACAAGACCAGATTAAAGTGATGAAATGGTGCAGAAAAAGAGTTCTGGATGCAGGATCAGTAATATTTGTGTCTAAAAATGTTGTTTTCAGGTCAAATAATCTGTGTATGAAAAACAATCGTGATCTAATCCAGATCCTGATCCTGCCATAAAAACATGGTGACATGTTTGTCCCATATCGCCCCCTAATGGAGAACATGTTCCTCTGTCAGAAGCAGAGTTTGATGATGTTTAGGCAGCAGGTAACACTGCAGAAAACTGACCACTGATCACCTGGTATGAAGAGACACCTGAGGGACAGGTTAGACACCTGAGGGACAGGAGAGACACCTGAGGGACAGGTGAGACACCTGAGGGACAGGAGAGACACCTGAGGGACAGGTGAGACACCTGAGGGACAGGAGAGACACCTGAGGGACAGGTGAGACGCCTGAGGGACAGGAGAGACACCTGAGGGACAGGTGAGACGCCTGAGGGACAGGTGAGACGCCTGAGGGACAGCTGAGACGCCTGAGAGACAGGTGAGACGCCTGAGAGACAGGTGAGACGCCTGAGGGACAGGAGAGACACCTGAGGGACAGGAGAGACACCTGAGGGACAGGTGAGACGCCTGAGGGACAGGAGAGACACCTGAGGGACAGGTGAGACGCCTGAGGGACAGGTGAGACGCATGAGAGACAGGTGAGACGCCTGAGAGACAGGTGAGGCGCCTGAGGGACAGGTGAGACGCCTGAGGGACAGGTGAGACGCCTGAGAGACAGGTGAGACGCCTGAGAGACAGGTGAGGCGCCTGAGGGACAGGTGAGACGCCTGAGGGACAGGTGAGACGCCTGAGGGACAGGAGAGACACCTGAGGGACAGGTGAGACGCCTGAGAGACAGGTGAGGCGCCTGAGAGACAGGTGAGACGCCTGAGAGACAGGTGAGATGCCTGAGAGACAGGTGAGAAACCTGAGGGACAGGTGAGACGCCTGAGAGACAGGTGAGGCGCCTGAGGGACAGGTGAGACGCCTGAGAGACAGGTGAGAAACCTGAGGGACAGGTGAGACGCCTGAGAGACAGGTGAGGCGCCTGAGGGACAGGTGAGACGCCTGAGAGACAGGTGAGGCGCCTGAGGGACAGGTGAGACGCCTGAGGGACAGGTGAGACGCCTGAGGGACAGGTGAGACGCCTGAGAGACAGGTGAGAAACCTGAGGGACAGGTGAGACGCCTGAGAGACAGGTGAGGCGCCTGAGGGACAGGTGAGACGCCTGAGAGACAGGTGAGGCGCCTGAGGGACAGGTGAGACGCCTGAGGGACAGGTGAGACGCCTGAGGGACAGGTGAGACGCCTGAGAGACAGGTGAGAAACCTGAGGGACAGGTGAGACGCCTGAGAGACAGGTGAGGCGCCTGAGGGACAGGTGAGACGCCTGAGAGACAGGTGAGGCGCCTGAGGGACAGGTAGGACGCCTAAGGGACAGGTGAGCTTTGATTTCATTAGTCTGTGATGATGGAATAGGGAGGTTGTTGCGTTTCAGCCTCTTGTTTATACTAAAATGCTGTTTCAGCCAACCTAAAATGAAACTTTTTTTAAACGCCCACCAGAGTGTAATTTTTCTGTAACGCTGCAGCCTTCGTTGCCGTATAAACGGCAAGCCGGAGTTTTCAGTGAAAACTCTGACGTCACGCTCCGTTTTGCACGTGCGCACTTCACTTTTGTTGTGGGAACTTTTGCGAACTGGACAACAACAACGGTTAAATGGTGGACTTACTGGGTTGTTCTTGTGCTGCTGAATCTGCTGACTGACTTTAACAAAATGTTCATCTGTTGCTCAACTTCTGCACTCAGATAAGACGTATTTAATAAATACACCAGATGATCAGCCCGCCTCTTCTTCTGCGGCAGACTATCAAAAGACTCTAGAGTAGATTTTTTTCTCCGTGTTTTTTTGCGTTTTCGAATGAAACACTGTGAAGCCTTGTCGGGCCTAAGGAACATGGAAACAGACATAAACAAAAACGAGCATGGCTGACCTGACACGAAAAGTTAGAGAGGAAAGTCCATGTTCCCACTGTCTCCAGGATTTTTCCAGTCTTTTCTTCTTTTTGGTTCTGATATTTCCGTTAAAAACAGTCCAAATACCACCACCCTTCCCTCTTCTATGTCCTCCTCTATGTTGTGTTTGGTTTAAGCCTGTTGTTGCTATCTGTTTTTGTGTTTCTTCTTCTATGTTTTTGTTAGATCACGTTTGGTCAGGTGAGGTTTTTGTCTTGGTGGACTAGATTCTAGATCGGTGGTAGGACAGATTGGTTCTGTGTGTGGTGGTGTGGTGTGTGGTGTCATTTTCTGATTCTTTCATAACTTTATATATATATATATATATATATATATATATATATATATATATATATATATATATATATATATATATATATATATATATATATATATATATATATATAAATAATATTAACTTTCTTCCAAAGCTTGCTTCAATGCCTGATTTTGATCTTCATGTTTGGGTTCACAAACAGGTAAAAATTCACATTTAGAAAATCCTGATGTATGTGTGTGTCCCTGAAGTGACTGATTTTTACAGAAATCACTCAATGAAACAATTAAAAAAGAACAATAATGTATTTCTTTCATGGTTAGTAAATATTTCAGTAAGAGCTGCCGGTTCTTGGTCATTTTGAGTCCAAGGAAATCTGAACAGCTCATGTTTAGATAGAATGTCAGGTGATCTTTTCTGATAATGGTTTGACTCTGACTTTTTTTTTTTAACTGGATCCATTTTCTATTCATTTCAGAACTTTATATATATATATATATATATATATATATATATATATATATATATATATATATATATATATATATATATATATATATACACACACACACATACATAACTAACTAACATTCTTCCAAAGGCTTGAGCTAAAGCTTTAGAATTCTTTGAATGTCATGAGTGGTCTTTAGTTTGGGATGACACGTTTGTATCTTTATCAAATCTCCAGCATTTAGTCAACTCTGTTTGGATTTCTTTTATATTTCTGTTTGATGGATGAGCTAGTTTGGTCATTTACTCTGTGGTCTGGTAAATGATGGATGGATACTGGATACTTCTGAAAGACACGAGAAATAGTACCTGATGCACATTTTTTTCTTTTTGTCTGGCAAAACAGGAGAGGATAAACAGTTAATACACTGAATGTGTTTGATTTTTGGCTTTGTGTTGTTGTAATACCAATTTTGGCCTAAAGGGGTAGCACCACCCTTTAGCTTTGATGTCCCCCTTCCGGGTGTGTTCTTATAAATCTGTACACACATAAGTGTGCCGAATCAGCTCTGCTTGCAGCGTTTGACACTTTGCTCTTATGTTTCTTCAAGGCCACTTTGTCTTATGAAAGAAATGCGTATAAACTGGACCCCAAAACACTTTTCTCCCCTATTTTCAGGGACAAGATTAAATATGTAAAAAAATGATTTGTGTTGCTGATGTTTTTGTTTTCTGCTGCTCTTGGTTAATAAAAAACAGGTCAAAAATGGGTTCAAACTTTAAAGGGGCTGTGAGGACTCTCTAAAAAAAAAAAGCTAGTGTTTTTTCAGGTTAAAGACTCCGTTTCCCATGAGTGCCAACACTGACTGACGTTCAGACATGACTCTGACTAAGTCATGCATTTGGAAGTAAATGAATGGAGAATAGATCTTTTAAACACAAGTCTTCAAAAGGACTTCGGGTTTACGTGCCATAAATGGACCCGACCCGACCAAGGAGAAATAGCATTTAGTTAAAAAAAAAAACTTTCTTTGGTCTTGCTTTATTCTCAGTTGTGAATAATAAACAGGCAAATGTGTTAAAGTGAGATTATTTCAATACCACTAACCAAACTCTTCTCATTCCCATCAGTGCTTCATTCACCTGGTTAGCACCATCATGTTTCCACTTTCTCTCTCTGATTAGAGCTTTTGTTGATCTATATCACTGCTTAAACATTCATTTATATCCTTCTGTTCACTTACCAGCCCCGGCTCAACAAAGTCCTCTCCAAATGTAGAAACAAAACATCTGTTGGTCATGATGTATACCAAAGTATGGCAGCAAAAAGTGGCTTTGTGGTTGAAAAGAATGTAATCTTTTTGTATGTGTTAAATGATTTGAGTAGGGTTGTGGGTCAGTGGGTTGTCGGGATTTACCCATGTAAGTGTTTAAATTATTACTTTGAATATGTTAAGTGTAACTTGTTAAAAAAGGTCTTAAATCAAAGGAATACATGTTTTTGTGAATTATGTTATTTCCAATGCCCAGTGGGACGGGCCTAGTGCTGTAAAAGAGGTCCAGTTTGGGACTTTTTTTAAAATTGCAAATTATAGTTGATATTTTTTTCAGTTTTTTTTTTTTTTTTGCACTCTGTGTTTGATTTTTCATTGCACTCATCACAAAACTTCATTGTCTTTGACTGCACCTGTGTTTTTTCACATTTTCTTGCACAAAGGGAACCCTCTGACTCTTACCAATCATGGATTATGCTGACATTGTGTATTAGGCTGCACTGAACACTAACCTTCTTCCTCTCAGTAAAGTCTGTGACAGACTACAGGTTTGTACTTGAAGGAACTTTCTGAACCCACCATCATGTAATGTGTATAGAGCCTGACATAATGTCAGCAGCATTGGCTGAAGTTTATATATCTGGATGAACCTTGTTATCGAAAGCAGTTCATGATAACATTCTTCTTTACCCATCAACTCAGACTCTCCCTCAACTGTCTCTTATAACATCGCTATATCACCTTTATAATAAGGACGCACTGATCACGATCCTGGTATCGGGTATTGGCCGGATTGGGCCCCTCTAAGCTGGATCAAGCATCAGTAGGAAAGGTCAAATCTGTGGTGCTGATCCAGGCAACCAGCTCTTCACCTTTTTTAACCAGCGCTCTCATATCTACTAGAATTTTGTCATCACTGGAGAACTTGACACGAAGGCTAAATTATGATTAAATCAAACGAGGTTGTTTGCTCTATTTTGTCACTTTGTTAACAGTATGTGGTTACAAACAGTTACACAGTTTTGTACTTGAATGTTACCTCTGATGCACTTTCTCTGTTTTTGCTGCATTACCAGTCTACAGGGTGTAAAAGTTTGACGGAAAATGAATTTCTGTGAGCTCTGAAGCATCTTTTTTTTTTTTTTTTACCAAACTGCTAGTAAAAATTTCAACACTTTATATTTCTAATAAATCTCATCTTCAGTAATACCATATGTAATCATTTTTGCCTTTCATCCAAAACAATACCAGTCTTATCCCATAGTAGGACATGCAGGTTATTATTTTAACACTCGTATCGGATTGGGATTGGTATCGGTCGACACCCAAAGCCCAGGTATTGGTATCGGGACCAGAAAAGTTGGATCGGTGCATCCCTACTTTATAACATTCACTGCAGTATAAACATACATATGTGAGCTTACCGGGGCAAAACAGAAGGACCTGCACATCTTTGACTGTTCGATGTCTGCCAAGTTGGTCAAGGTTCCAACCAAAAAGCACTTCCTGAGCAATGGAGGAACATGCGTTGAGTGCAAGGACATGTCTTGTCTCTAAAGTCATATTCCAAACATTGAGGTCGGTCATATTTCCAAAGAAGGGCTCAGTGAAATTCCCACCAAAAGAATCTTGGTCCTGACCCAAAATGAGTATCCCATCTCCGTAGATATTCCTTGAGGTGTCTGTGTCTGAGCCTGTGTCCTTCCGCTCTCCGTCCACATAGATAGCCCAGTGGCCACCGCTCTGGCGCCACGTAACACAAATATGATGCCAAGCTCCATCGTTTAGGAAGGACGCCTTATACGGCAGGTGCTTCCCATGGATGATGAGCGCCAGGAGGATGCGTCCCTGCATGTCTGCTTGGCCTCTCAGCTGGAACTCGTTGGTGAAGACAGGCGCAGCGTAGGAAAAGATGGTGGACACCTCATGCCACTCTGGGTTCCACTGGACACGAACACACACACTGACTGATGACAGGGCAGGAAATGACATGTTGACACGAACAAAGCCCTCACGGGAATCCTTCGAGAAGCTCACAGCTGAGAACTGTGAATCTTAACAGTAGAAAAAGAAACCATGAGTATAATTTTTCACCTTAGTTTCATTTCCGTCACTTCCTCTGTAAAGCAACAGGGTTTTACTCACACTGTTTGGAGACAGCCACCGGATTGTTGGCAGCTTTGCTGGGATTCTGGACCCAGATGGATGAGTGAAGTCCTGTCTGACGAAGCAGCTCCATGACCCCTTCTCGTTCCTCTGATTGGTTGAGGTTGGCGAGGGAGCTGAACTGACCTCTACAGAAGCTGTCAGCCCGGGAAAAAGCCAGAGAGTCATTGACCAGCTGAAAGGCCCAGTTGGACGTTAAATGGGTCTGTCTCTGTTGGCCTGTGAAGTCAGAACCCAGACAAATTAAAGCAATCATGAAAAATGTATTCAGCACTTTAAATATTAATTTCCTGAAGAGCAAAATTTCAGATAAAAGCAGTCAGAATAACAGGTTTTAATTAACAATAAAAAAAGATTTACAGTCTCACCGAGTGGTTCTCCTGCTCTGTCTGGCCCAGCATGTGTGGGCTCACTCTCACACACCACCTGCAGAAAAACAAGTTGAGTTTACATTGTTTCAACAGTTTCTTTAAAACACTTCCCTGAATGCACCTTAAGCAGGATCTTAGAGGGGTATTTTGATTACCCATATTTTAAACAGCTTTTAAAATTATTCATTTTTCGTAGAAATCCTGAATTCATCTGTAAACTGCTCGAAACAGTCCATTCTAAAAATAGCACCAGACCCTCATGAGATTGTCATGAGAGACTTGCTTAAATAATGGGTCATCACATAAGGATCTCCTCACTGATTCTCTTATTCTGCTGACACAGCAGATGAGCACACCCACATAAAGATGGGCCCTCTATACCAAATATGAAAACAAACATAACTGAGGGAACACTTCATGTTTTTAGGGGCAACGGCAGCCAGCTTCAAACATACTTTCAGGGCAGATACGGATGCATTTCCAAATTTCAAGTTTGAATTTAAAGACAGACAACTCCGTAAACATGACATGTTGGAGGGGTGGACCTCAAACACCAAGGTCTGCCCTTGACATGCCTGCAAAGGGCTGACCAATTAAGCCCTGTTTCCACCAAGCGGTCCAGTAAGAATCAGTACAGTTTGGTTTGGGTCAGATTGGTTAAGCCTGATCCTGTTTGTGTTTCCACAGCCAACCGTGCTCTTCTTGGTAGGCAGCGTGTAAACCAGATGCCCATAGCCGCCTCAGCTACCTAATAGCATGATGGTATCCAGTTTCCTCTCTACCTCCTCACCCCTGATTCACACATACTCCGTCAGCACCGTGGATCGTCAGCGCGAGCCAATTCACACTGCATCCGTACTCATAGCAGCTGGATACACAAGATCACAGGAGAACCACATGTTCCTCCAGGAATCACACCCATGACAACTACTTTCATGATATTTAGTATGTAAAACTCACCTGCCCTCCCAGAGCTTCATTAATTCAGTCCTTCACATTCAGTTTCTGTTGGTGTTCTTATATATAATTATAAAGTTTTCCGCCTCCAATATAAACTTTTCCTCGTCCATGGCGTCAGATTTCCTCTGGGTCTGACCTGCTGATGACTGCTGGCCCTGTGTCAGTGTTGTAGTTTTGATATACTACTGATAATGGATATGATCAGCGGCTAGAACATGGTACTTTATTTTGAAATGACTGGATACTCTGATGGTTTTCGTGTCTGTTTTCCTGTTTGGTACGATCTGCTCTGCAGGGATTGACATGTCTCTGCAGCGTACTCCGGCAAAAATAGACTCGCAGCGGAACAGCCGCCAGCAGCCATTGGTGAAACGTGTCGGAGACAGACCGCGGCACGGGCTGTGTGAATGCAATGATTGACTAGAGTGGCAGCGAAGTACAGCAAAGTACAGTGTAGTGCATTGCGCTGACGGACTGCAGCCCTCATGCTGTATGTGTAAATTTGGGGTCGTGGAAGGTCGTTTGTCATTTTCCAAACAAAAAGAAAGTTATTTTCATGAAGTCAACTGGACATTTAAACATGATAAAGTTATGTCAGATGTTAAAATCAATGTTCAATCAACGGACGGCAGTGTTTCTAGCTTCACCTTCTGGGGTCAGATTGGTATTGCACCTCAGCAGAAAGGTACCACAAAGTGGAACACAATGGGAGTAAAATGCGTGCCATACCAAGACAGACTGAACTGAACCACTTGGTGGAAACAGGGCTTTGAGACAGTAGCTAAAACAAAGGGTTCCAGACAGAGGCTGAAATAAGGGTTTTCTGAAACACCAGTGAGGGAAATCAGGGACTTATTTTTAGCTGTAAATCATGTAAAGCTTTTACAGAGGTATCAGAGGGACAGTTAAAGCCTAAAAAAGAAGCACAATATCCCCTCTATAAAGCTGGGGTATATTTGCTCAAGAGATCTCACCTAAAATTACAACTTCAGGAATTTAAATTAATAATGCATTCCAGTTAAATGAAAACACAGACATTATTCTCACTGATCTACTCAATAATGAAGTGGAGATTGGGAAGGTTACCAACCAAAAACGAGAAGAGTATGAATCCAGGATGCAAACCTCCAGTCATCTCTCAGCTGGTGTTTCTTCCACTGGAACAGTTATTTCTCTTGGATCCAGTGTACTTCACTGTAGAAAAAGCTCTATAAGTCTCACCAGGAAACCTTACTGATGATTGGTGTTATATCTGAAATGAAGCTTGAAGTACTGAATCACAAAACAAGCCAGAATCTCTTTAGTGTGTTGCTCTTCAATAGGTTGTTTCCAAAAAAGCTGGACAGCATGTTTTCAGTCATTGTTGCACTTTCAGTAGTGGAATCCCCATCTTCCACCAAAGCGGCTAAAAGACTTATCGAGTAATCCAGCATTAAACTCCATGTGTGGTATGAAAAACACCCAAATCTGGTCCAGACTCCTCACCTCGTACCTTGTCTTCAGAGTCCAGCATATCCAGCAGAGCTTCTGGTCTCCTAAGAGCCAGCAATCCCCAGAGCGTCCATCCAAAAGTGGCAGACTGTCTCCAGCCTCCCCCAGATCCCCCACCCCTTCCTCTTTAGTACCCTGAAGCCATCAGCTTTTGTCATGCAAACAAAGTCATCCTTTAAAAGAAGCCTATTTGCGCAAGCAGTGTCAAGCATTTGGCTCCGAGAGTTCATCAAGAGCAGCACAGCAGCGGACATTTTTACCACTCACACTTCCACTGCAAAGTGAACTGTTAGATCTGTTTTACTGCTGTGCTTCATAGTCAATTAAACATTAGTGCAAGCTGTGTGATCTCAGTAATCGTAAAGTTTGTCTCATTGGATGGCTTTTAAATGCTGGATTTGCTCCCTCTGACATCGATGCTTTCACACTACACCTGCCAAATGTTTTCTTCGAGCACGTGCCGGGTCACCAGTGGCGACCTGAATGTCTGTATAGATCACAGATATTACTGGATGAACTAAGATGCAGAGAGTACACGATACTCTTAAATTAATGAGAACCCCCCCCCATTCATTCAATTTGTTTTTTCTTTCAGCCAAGATTTTGTTGAAGCAGAAAGGATCTGAGCAAACAGGAGTGTAGGTTACACCAACAGTCAGAGTGTTTTTTTCTTATCTAATGAGATTAAAAAAAAAAAAAAAAAAAAAAAAAAAAACCTACTACTTGAATCATGCATCGTACCTTCCTTGAATTATATGAGACTTCAAACTAGATGGGGAACTCTACCAACCTATCACCAACTTTTGTGGGGGGGAAATGAAAGTCAATGCCAAGATTGGAAAAAAAAAATAACAAAAAGAAACTGTGCAAAATTAAAAATGGTACATGCCCTAAAAGCCCCAAACAGTTTCTAAAAGTAGCATGAGATCTCAACGACCTGCTGAAATGATGATCTTGTTCATAACATGTTAGAGATGCTGGCCATAACCCAAAAGTCTGCCCAGGCATTTAGGCCTCCTTAGGGCTAGCCAATCACAGAATAGGGGGTTTGTGGAGCGGAGAGCCTTAAAGAGACAGCAGCTGAAACAAAGTGTTTCAAACAAAGTGTTTCAGACAAAGGGAAAAAAAAAAACCACAAGTGAGAAAACTCTGGATTTTGTGTTATCATTTAGCTGTACTATTAAAATGTGATACTTTTATTTTCTTCTTATTACTTATATTATTAATAAGTTACACTTACACGTTTTGCCCACTTTGCTGACTTGACTGACAGGTGGGCACTCTGTAGCTCTCTGCAGAGAGGATAAAGACCAGCCTCTTTATCTCATCCCATCTCTAACTTAGCTAGGATGAGTCAGCTTTTTTTTTTAATGACAATGGCCTTCAAAACCTCCCATCAAACACAAATGGGTGATGTCACCAGGACTACCTTCATATATTTTATAGTCTGTGGTTCTACCCAGACCACAGACAGACAAGACTGTCTTTTAAAAACCTGTGTTCTCTGATGGATAGACGGTGTAATACATGGACAAAACAGCTGTTCAGAGCATAGCTGGGAATCTTAAGGCCTCCTTAAGTGCGACTTAATTCAAGAATGCATACACATTAAATGCTGTGCATATCTTTTGCCTAAAAAGATGCATTGCTTACATTTTCCGGCCTCATCATCTCAAAGAGTCCTTTTATTACTGCATTTCTAACAAATCAGAGGTCGGGTTTTTCCGACCTGATAAAGTGCATGGAGCTGTCACTGAAGTTGGAGCTCCGACTGGGAAACTGAGAGAAAAAAATGTATCTGACTTCACAGACATTTGTTCATCTTGCGTAACATGACAATGGCAGCATCCTCTAAAAAAGCCACAGGCAAAGGGTAAAACACTGTCAAAAATGATTTGTGGTTAACATTTTCCAGTTTAATATTGTAACAACACAGTGATTTATACAGAAAAAACTGTTCTGTATGTAAATAAAGTTCATAAATGTGACTAATTTTATTCAGCACCAAGTTATGGCAAACAGCGTCTGAAATTTAATCTGTCACAAGAGCTTCCACTCAAAACTGCTCTTTGATTAATCCTAGTTTTAGGAATATTTTTCCATTAAGCCTCTTTCCATTACAAATTTGTATTTGATGTTGATCTACACTTATCTAGATACCATTTAATCCCACAGTATATTTGGATGAAACAATGACTGTATTCCTGGAAGAGGGAACAACCAAACCTCTGACTAACTGTCAAAAGATGCTCATAACTGGGAAACATTAAACTTGTCAAATATTTCTTTGAAGCCGTTTTGATTCGCCAGATACCAGACAAAGGGGACCACGTTTTCCCTCAAAGGAAGCCTGGTGGTTCTCATTAAAACCCTGCTGTGTAAGTCCATTTACATTCTGAGTGAGATATGTTAAAATCGATCTCTCATCCATAAGGAAAAGAGTCTCCCATACAGGCCTTAAGTGGTGGGTAAGGATCACACTTCTGAAAAGTTGAATGAAAGGTGTCATTTTGTGAATCAAGAGGTGAAACAGTACTGTTTAAATTAAGAAATGTAGAAGCAAGACTTGATTTGAACATGCTAAGGTTGTCACAGTTTCTTGCTGCTTGCCACAACATTCCCTTTTCATTGACAGCCATTTTTTTTTTTTTTAACATCTGACATAAAACTAATGGAACGCTCTGAAGCAGCATTAACCCGATCTTAGCATCCAGATAAGAAACTCTAATTCTCTTCAATCTTCCTGACTTTGATTTAATAATAAGGCTATAAGACCTCGTTCATAACTCAGGAGGCGTCTTTCTTAGTTTGGAGTCACACACTTGTCTCCACACACTCACACAGGCCGAGTAATATACTTGAAACCTGGACTGCCAAAGTCCAGTCTTCACATCTCTGGTGCCCAGAATGTAGTGACAAAGATGGGTGAAGACAAAGCCAGTCATTAGTATTCCACCTTGGTCTCCATGTTCAGTGTGAAGAGCTGGACCAGAGCCCACAGAAACAAAAGCTAGCGCAGACTGAGACTCCTGGACATCGCCCTCCCTCGTGCCCTGCTCTGCTGCTGCCTATTCATCAGGCTACACAGCAGCCCTCTGAATTCAGTCCAGTGAAATCCAATGAAATGGGGACCCAAACAGTTACTCACCAGTGTTTGCAGTGAAGAAAGTGGACAGCAAAGTACAGCTGCCGGTCGGTGTCTGGGTGAAAAACTTTAGTGAAGGCCTCAAAGTTTTTTATTGTTCCAACAACAGAAGATTGTATTGCATATATATATATATATATATATATATGTATATATATATATATATATATATATATATATATATATATATATATATATATATATATATATATAAGAATTTGTGTTTATGTGCCATAAATATTCTGTGTATACCAATGTTCTTATTTTAAATATTTGCAGATATATCAAATGTCACTTTTTTTTAGCTGCCAATATCGCCCCGAAAGATCCCATATTGGTCAGGCTCTAGTTTGGTCACTGAGTCATGTGTTTTTTTTTTAATCATGCTGTGTATTGGGCCTTGTTTATGGTAAATGGTAAATGGACCAGTACTTATATAGTGCTTTTCTAATCTTACCGAGCACTCAAAGCGCTTTACACTGCTAGCCTCATTCACCCAATCACACCACATTCACACAATGATGGCCGGTTTTTAAGCTAATCAAATCATCAGCTATATCTAACATTCACACGCCAACATTCACTGAACAACAGTGGGAGCAACTTGGGGTTCAGTGTCTTGCTCAAGGACACTTCGGCATGTGACTGCAGGAGCTGGAACCGAACCCACAATCTTCAACTCTACCTACTGAGCCACAGCCGCCCCGAGGTTAGAGGTAACCTCACATCACCGCATCCTGTCTCATTAAGCATCAACCTCTGTAACGTCCACAGAGGAGACACTTGCATGATCGATGGTTTGTGGTCTCTAAAGTGGTTTAACATGAAGGCTGGGCAGCAGCTCACACAGCCAACTTGCACCTGGTGCCAGAACTGTAACAGAGCAAACCAGAGGTGACAACATGATGGCTGTTCATTGAAGAGACCAGGAATTGGGAAGATTAACAGAGCAGTCCATGTTTTTACCCTCAATAATTCATTTACTCATTTATTTTTAACTCTTATACTGACATTTTTAGTGCATTTATTTATCTTTAACTTTTATCCTTACCTTTTCTGATTTACTTATTGATTTTAACTATTCAGAGTTTTATTTCTATTTTTATACTCATTTTTAACTTTTAAACCACTTCAATAAATATCATTTATAGGTGTGAATTAGTCTACTCTCTTTAAATTTGTTGTTTTCAATTTTCAATTTAATACATTTTTATTGTATTTTAACTCTAAAGCACTTTAAACTTCATTTTATTTGAATGAAAGGTGCCATATAAGATTGATTTGTGCCACTAGAAACTGAATTTTAATTATTTTATTGAATTTGAAAAGCAGGGCTGCAAGGTGGCTGTTAGTGCTGCTGCTTTACAGCAAGAAAGTCGCCAGGTCGAATCCCGTGTTGGGCACGGTGTGCCTTTCTATGTGGAGTTTGCATGTTCTCCCTGTGCATGTGTGGGTTCTCTCCAGCTTCCTCCCACAGTCCAAAAACATGCTCATCAGGTTAACTGCTGATTCTAAATTGGCCGTGGGTGTGAGTGTGGAAGGAAGTCTGTCTCTGTGTGTCAGCCATGTGATTGGCTGGAGACCAGTAGGGCTGCAACCAAAGATTATTTTCATAATCGATTAATCTTTCGATTTTTTTCTCGATTAATCGAATAGTTGTTTGGTCCATAAAATTTCAGAAAATGGTGAAAAATGTCAATGATATTTTGGATTCCAAGATGACATCATCAAATGTCTGGTTTTCAAACCAAAGATATTCAGGGGTGCCATAGAGAAGCAAAGAAAGAAGAAAATATTCAAGCTGAAATTAGAGAATTTTGACTTTTTTCTTAAATAATTACCTAAATGACTTAATCGATTATCAAAATAGTTGACGATTAATTTAGTAATCGATTAATAATTGATTATTCGATTAACTGTTACAGCTCTAGAGACCAGCAGGGTGTACCCCACCTCTCGCCCTGAGCCAGCTGAGATAGACTCCAGACACCTGCTACCCTGAACAGGATAAGAGGGATAAAAGATGAATGAATGAACATAATGTGAGAATAAACTGTGTTACTAATGGATGGACAAATAATTGCAGTAAATGTCCTTAAAATGCAGGCAGGCCAGTCTAGTACCTGCACTCTTTTACTACGGAGCCACGCTGTTGTAACAGGTGCAGAATGTGTCTTGTCATTGTCTTGCTGAAATAAGCAGGGACGTCCCTGAAAAAGACGTGGCTTGGATGGCAGCATATGTTGCTCCAAAACCTGTATGTACCTTTCAGCATTAATGGAGCCTTCACAGATGGTCAAGTTAGCCATGCCATGGGCACTAACACACCCCCATACCATCACAGATGCTGGCTTTGAGACTTTGACCTGAGAACAATCCAGATTGTTCTTTTCCTCTTTGGCCTGGAGGACACCACATCCATGATTTCCAAAAACAATTTGAAATGTGGACTCGTCAGACCACAGCAGACTTTTCCACTTTGCGTCAGTCCATCTCAGATGAGCTCGGGTCCAGAGAAGCCGGTGGCGTTTCTGGGTGTTGTTGATATATGTCTTTGTCTTTGCATGGTAGAGTTTGAACTGTCACTTGTAGATGTAGTGATGAACTGTGTTAACTGACAATGGTTTTCTGAAGTCTTCCTGAGCCCACGTGGTAATATCCTTTACACAATGATGTTGGTTTTTAATGCAGTGCTGCCTGAGGGGTCAAAGGTCACGGTCATTCAATGTTGGTTTTCAGCCTTGCTGCTTACGTGCAGAGATTTCTCCAGATTCTCTGAATCTTTTGATGATATTATGGACTGTAGATGATGAAATACCTTTTTAAACTGTTAAGACTATTTCTCCCGCAGTTGTTCATAAAGTGGTGAACCTCGTTTTTGGAGCATTCCTCAACTTTCCCAGTCTTTTGTTGACCCTGTCTCAGCTTTTTATGAACGTGTTGCAGGCATCAAATTCGAAATGAGTGAATATTTGTAGAAAACAAACAAACAAACAAACAAACAATCAAGTTTATCAGTTTAAACAAACATCTTGTCTTTGTGGTGTATTCAGTTGAATATTGGTTAAACAGGATTTACAAATCATTGTATTCTGTTTTTATTTATGTTTTACATAATGTCCCAACTTCATTTGAACTTGGGTTGTATTTTTATGTCAATAAAGCAAAAGAAAAACAGAGATCAGTTATATAAAAGGCAGTACACGAAACAAAATGTACAGTACATAGAACACGTTATGAAAATAATACAAGATTACAAGATTCAAATTGAAACAGGTTAAATACAGTTAAAATTAAGGGAGTATAAGGTCTTTAGTCTTCACAGAGGATCTGAGGGTCTGGTGAGTTGAGAAGTTCTGAAATATGTGAAGGGCAAGACCCTGGAGGGATTTTTAAACCACAAGAGGAACTTGAAAATGAATTGTAAAAGGAACTGTTATAAGGAAGCAAGGAAGAGAAAGTCTGTCATAATGGCCTTCTGCTTTATTCCCAGAACTGAACTTGGTGAAACAAACCACCTGACAGCTGTTTAAAGCAGGGAGGAGCTGGGTTGGCTGCGCTATGATCCTGAGACAGGGTCGTAAAAACAGCAGCAGTCAACAAAAATGCAGAGCGGGAGATGTTCAGGCATTTCACTCTGCATCCCAGAGCAACACACACCATGGTGACACGACTCTGACCTACTTTACAGCACTCAACAAGATCTGTGCTGTTAAAGTCTGAATGCACACGTCTGCCTGTACACACGTACAGATTCCTTCTCTTTAACACACACTGTCACTGGAGTGTGTGTGTGTGTGTGTGTGTGTGTGTGTGTGTGTGTGTGTGTGTGTGTGTGTGTGTGTGTGTGTGTGTGTGTGTGTGTGCATGTGTGTGTGCAGACTTCTTTCACTGGCTCCAGGTCAGCTTTTCCCTTTGGCTGAGCAGCAACAGACTGAACATCCAGGAGAAACATTTTCAGGATGACAGGAAACAGTTCAAGACGGTCAGTGAAGCCACGTAACCGTGATACATCTGACCCGTGTAAGACCTTAAATCAGACCCTCAGTGATACGAAGTGTTTCAGCTGAAGTCAACAAACTCCTTGAGTCGAGCCGTCTTCATTAACACTCTGAGCCACAGTAAGCAAAGCCTCACAAAAGAGGCCAGGCTGAGTGACCTCCTCCTTCTCTGCTTTCTTTTTCCCTCCACTGTAACTTTGCTGCCACTGCCGCCCCAAGCATTCCCATGACAACCTGGGGATTGTAAGAGCGGTATGGAAACGTCAAACACCCGGTGGGCTCGCATCGCTGCACACAAAAGGCCAGTGACCTACATGTGGAGGGAGGATGAAGGCTTTTCCCAGAAGCATTGGACAGAAAGGCAGGGACAATCCCCTTATCTGTTTCCTTTTTTTCTTTCTTTTTGTCTTACTCTGCTGCTAAAGTTGCAAACAGACCTGAGATGAAATTGACACGAAGCAACTGTGGAAAACTGTTTTTTTTAAAAAGTTAAATATACACTGCAGAAACTGAACCCTGAGGGACTTTAATGTCTGATTTCCAGTATAAATTGTCTTAACAGACTCAGTACGAGCCACATTCACCTGAGAAGTCCATGAAAGCGTCTTATTTTAAGATATTAAAAGACAAAAAGTATTTGTCAATTTTCTTGAAAAAATATCATTGGACAAAAAACTGAACAAGCACATTTTTTATGACCTTATTGGCAGATTTTTTTTATTTTTTTTTAAGAAGAGATCTTTCTAGACTTGTCGGGTGAATGTGAATTTCATTATGCAGCTTTTTATTTGAAACCTGGATGTTTGTTAGTCTGAACACTGAAAATGTTGGAATGCTCTCTTGTAAACAAACATTCCCGGCTGGTCAGCATTCAGGGGGCCGTGTTTGTCTGGCCTAATCTGGCCATAGCAGATCGTCTTTATGGCCGTCCTTCCACCATCAATCAGGGCTGCTACCGAGGACCAGGTCGACAGCAGCAGGGGTCACATCGTCACCAGGGAGACAGTCTTTTAGTGCTGCCATATAAACAATACGAGCTGTTGGGATGAAACAAAGAGGAGAGAAGGATGAGGAGAGAGGGGACGGGCCTTGTGTCCTCTTTGGACAGAACTGGGCTCCAGATGAGCTGAGACAATGCAGAGCTGAGTCAGAACAGAGGTCATCCAGAGCAACAGGTTCAGAATGAGATGTGGGTTTGTTGGAGGGAGTGTTGATAACTCTACGCCGGCTGGCAAAGTTTAGCACACAGATGAGAGATCTGTGTTTTTCTCTGTTGAAAACTATTCCTGAAATTAATCTATTAGAGATGGTGGAGACTGGATCTAAACTGACAGACAGAAAAAGTACAGAAGAGAAGAAGAAAGATAAACAGGAGAGTGATTAAGCACAGGCTAAAGGCTAAAATACAAGCTAAAGGCTAAAACACAAGCTAAAGGTTAAACCACAAGCTAAAGGCTAAACATAAGCTAAAGGCTACCGGTTAATCTGTTCGTGATCATGTTCATTCCAACCCACATGCAGCAGTTATTCTGCAGTGATCTGATCAAACTTGAGAGTCTGTCAATAAAATAAAGAGTTATGGATCAAATCGCCCTGTTTTTTTGAAGTTTGACGATTTTTTGTTCTTAGTATTAAAAATTTGTGAAATTTGTAAAAAGCCAATTAAAAGTAATTAAAATAGTTAATCATATTTTTTTATGCCACAATAAATACACACACACACACACACACACACACACACACACACACACACACACACACACACACACACACACAGACACACACACACACACACACACACAATATGTGTCACAAAAGGGGCCCTCTCAGTAGATCAGAGGCTTTACTCACACTTGGGCCCTCTGCTCTGAGGGTCCAGCTGGACTCTACTTGTCTGTTTATATTATATTGTCTGTTAGCCTGTCTCGTCTGCTGTTTGTGAATTTCTTTATGAACCCTTAAGGAAATGAATTGTGATAAAAATCACATGAAAAGAGCACCCTGAAAATGAAAACAAGTAGCCGTAAAGGGACTATGGGAGAGTGTAAACCACCTCTCTATAGGGCCTCTGAGACTGCTCTGACTTAATGTTGAGGGTTTGAAGTCCTGTTTGAAATGGCGGGTTGGCAACTTTTTTTTTTTTTTTTTAATCTGGTGGCTGTTTTCTATTATCTGTGTTTGGAGGTATTTATCAACTCTCTCATGTTCCAGCTGTGTGGTTCAAATCATATTTTAAACCCTTAGCCTGCTATGACCGAGTATACTCGCCAGCCCTCTTGTTTCCATCAGTACTAAGATTGAAAATGTTAGTTTTCATTTTTTGGCCCAAAGACTTTTATCACAGAAACAAAAAGATGACGTAAGCTGAAACCACGGCTGGCATACTCTTTCCTGGATGTAAGGGCCGCAATTTCAATATATCTGAGAAAAACCCACAGATAGTGATCTGTAAAGAGTGTGATATACAGGCGGAGAACGTAAACGCGTGTGCGCGCGCACACACACACACACACACACACACAAAAGACACAAAAGACACAAAAGACACACACACTATGTGCAGGACAGAGAGTCCAGAAAAAATGTCACAACCATCACAAGAGAGATGATTTTAGAACGTTCAAATGAGCTCACGCTGACTGAACTCTACCGAGTAGTTTTACTTATTCATTTTTTAAACTTTATTTTTGTGTCTTATTCCATGTTATAAAGCTCAAATAATCTCATACTGGTTTCTTAAACATGACGATGAGTTCACTGGACTCCAATGGCCCTCACAGTCCCCAGATCTGGAGGAATCATTTGATGGAAGGATTCTGGGTCAGACTGATGACTCCAGTGGAAACTGATTCTTTATTGAGAGGCAGAAGAAAACCTGGAGAAACTTCAGCTTGCTTACATGCAGATGCTGCAGGATCATCCCCCTTCATGCAGTGGATGGTATGTCTCAACTATACCAACGAAAAACACGAAAGCAAACATCACAATGGAAGTTAGAAGGAGTCAACTGTAGCGGTTTTCTAAAAGAAATTAAGTAAAACATTTAATTTTCTTTTTTTTACTTCAGCTTTGATAAATATAGCTATAATTCTAACATTGTGTATGGCTGATTCTTAATTTAAAATATGACATGACGCATCGCCAGTAAATATTAGAGAAATATAAGAATCACAAAGGAGATCACAAGGTGAGGCCTCTTGTAATTATGTTTATCACAGCTTTCATAACTTTTCTGTGTCTGTTGAGATAACTGTTAGAAAACCGCTAAAACTAAAACTAAAGTTGACCTTTGTGGTTTTTCATTGGTGTGTTGGTGTTGTTTCCCTTTTGCAAAGCGTTTTTAATTTCTGAATCGACTAAGACCTACCAGCCACCGTACCCTCGGCTCCAATGCATAAGGCTCCAGTATAGGGCAATTCTACCGAATTCACGCAAAGTCCAGAAATGGAAACACATTTTCTAAAGTGTTTTTTTTTTTTTTCAAAAACCTTGTCCATACATATATTGTACCATATTTCTGTGGTACATATCAAGTGAAGGCACAGTCAAATTTCATATATTAATGTCTTTTAAATGCAATCTTTTTTTGTAAAATGAATTACACTGATCATAGAGATCTCAGAGTAAATTGGGTATTACATTTAATTTACATTTAACCAATAGTTATCATAAATATTATTTAATGACTTAATTCTTATTTTATTGTACAAAACACTCACTGTACTGCACTGTTCTGGTAGGTGAGGAGCTGGGGAGAAAACATGGCAGAAGGCGTGGCAGAGGATGTGGGAGGTGACGTGGAAGCCGTGCACAATCTCTCCATCTCTCTTTGACTTTTCACCAATACCCTGTGATGTTGCTATCTTTTTGCCATGATCTTTTGACATTCCTTTACTCCCTGTCAGATAAATCACTGATAGATTTGACCTTTCCTTCTACCTTTTGGTTCTTGTTTCGTTCTCCTTCCTTCTTTAAATATTCTTCGTACTTCTCTGGGTCTTTCCTCAATCTTTTTCTGTATTCTCTCAGCCTCTCTGCTCCACTCTTTTTATGTTCTTTTGGCATTGCTGCTTGCTTTCTCCCAGCTTAGCTGTATAATGTCAAATATACACTCACTGGTCACTTTATTAGGTACACCTTGCTAGTACCGGGTTGGACCCCTTATTGCCTACAGAACTGTCTTAATCCTTCCTGGCAGATTCAACAAGGAACTGGAAACATTCCCTTAGAGAGTTTGGTCCATATTGACATGAAAGCATCACTCAGTTGCTGCAGATTTGTCAGCTGCACATCCATGATGAGAATCTCCCATTCCAGCACATCCCAAAGATGCTCTATTGGATTGAGATCTGGTGACTGTGGAGGCCATTTGAGTACAGTAGACTCATTGTCATGTTCAAGAAACCAGTCTGAGATGATTCCAGCTTTATGACATGGAGCGTTATCCTGCTGGAAGTAGCCATCAGAAGATGGGTACACTGTGGTCATAAAGGGATGGACATGGTCAGCAACAATACTCAGGTAGGCTGTGGCATTAAAATGATGCACAAAGGGGCCCAAAGTGTGCCAAGAAAATATCCCCCACACCATTACACCACCACCATCACCAGCCTGAACCATTGATACAAGGCAGGATGGATCCATGCTTTCATGTTGTTGATGCCAAATTCTGACCCTACCATCTGAATGTCGCAGCAGAAATCGAGACTCATCAGACCAGGCAACATTATTCTAATCTTCTATTGTCCAATTCTGGTGAGCCTGTGCGAATTGTTGCCTCAGTTTCCTGTTCTTAGCTGACAGGAGTGGCACCCGGCTGCTGTAGCCCATCTGCCTCAAAGTTCGACGTGTGGTGCATTCAGAGATGCTCTTCTGCATACCTTGGTTGTGACGAGTGGTTATTTGAGTTACTGTTGCCTTTCTATCTGCTCGAACCAGTCTGGCCATTCTCCTCTGACCTCTGGCATCAACAAGGCATTTTCGCCCACAGAACTGCCGCTCACTGGATATTTTCTCTTTTTTGGACCATTCTCTGTAAACCCTAGAGATGGTTGTGCATGAAAATCCCAGTAGATCAGCAGTTTCTGAAATACTCAGACCAGCCCGTCTGGCACATAGACTGTATAATTCATAGACGTAGTCTCTGCAATGTCACCCGTCTGTTTCTGAAACAGACTTTTGAAGCAAAATGGCGTGCGCGGCCATATTGGAAATGAGGCAGGCTGTGAGTCTCCCCAGTAACAACCATTGCCAGCTCCACAGTTATGTGATCTGAGCTGTGCCTCTGATTGGACGAACTGGCAAGCTTAATATTGTGGAAACTGCTAATTTGGAAAAAAATTAATCCCCCCCGTGCAGTGCTCTCTAGTGAGTGAAATTAGTGATTCAGACGGGAGACATTCTTTGTACCAGTCTGTAAATGTGCTTATTTGGGCCGTGAAAACGGCTTTATTTGGCTTGGTGTGTTTGTGACTTCCTGTACTTCTGGAGCCAGCCTCAAGCAGACGTTAGCACTTCCACATTGCCTCATGTTTTCAGACCAGAGGTTGCCGCTTGGTCTGGCACCAACAACCAAGTCACTTTCAAAGTCACTTAAATCACCTTTCTTCCCCATACTGATGCTCGCTTTGAACTGCAGCAGATCGTCTTGACCATGTCTACATGCCTAAATGCAGTAAGTTGCTGCCATGTGATTGGCTGAAATTTGCGTTATCGTGCAGTTGGACAGGTGCACCCAATAAAGTGTCCGGTGAGTGGAAATCAGCATTATCTTCATGTTTTATCATATAATACATTATTTAGCACTCTGGGGTCACAGGGGCAGCAATGTCATCAACGAAGACCAGAGGCCCCTGTCCCCGGTCACCTCCAAGCTCCTCTTGGAGGATACCAAGAAGTTCCCAGGCCAGCCAAGGGATAAATTTCTACATCATGTCCTGGGTCTACCCCTGGATCTACCCAGGGGGTCTCCTCCCAACTGGGCATGCCCGGAATACCCCCCCTCCCCCCCCGGGGGGGGGGGGGGGGGGGGTCCAGGAGGCATCTTCACTAGATGCCCGAAACCACCTCATCTGACTCCTCTCGATACAAAGGAGCAGCGGCTCTACTCCGAGCCTCTCCTGGATATCTGTGCTCCAAACCCTATCTCTCAGGCTGAGCCTGGACACCCTGCGGAGGAAGCTTATTTCAGCCGCTTGTATTCACAATCTTGTCCTTTCAGTCACGACCCACAGCTCATGACCATAGGTGACGGTTAGAACGTAGATTGACTGGTAAATTGAGAGCCATGCCTTCTGGCTCAGCTCTCTCTTTACCCCAACGGACCGGTACAGCGTCTGCACCACTGCCGACGCCCCGATCTGTCTGTCAATCTCTCGCTCCATTTCCCGCTCACTCGTGAAAAGGACCCTGAGATACTTAAATTCCTCCACTTGGGGCAGAGACTCTCTCCCGACCCGGAGTAAGCAGTCCACCCTTTTCTGGCTGAGAGCCATGGCTTCAGACTTAGAGGTGCTGATCTTCATCCCGGCTGCTTCACACTCAGCTGCAAACCGCCCCAGTGCGAGCTGGAGGTCAGTGTTCGATGAGGCCAATAGGACCACATCATCTGTAAAAAGCAGAGATGGGATCCTAAGACCCCCAAACCTGACACCCTCCGTCACTTGGCTGCACCTTGAAACCCTGTTCATAAAAGTAATGAACAAAATCGGTGACAAGGGGCAGCCCTGGCGGAGCCCAACCCTAACTGGGAACGAGCTTGACTTACTGCTGGCAATACAAACCCAACTCTCACTCCAGAAATACAGAGATCGAACAGCCCATAGCAAAGGGCCATCGACTCCATACTCCCGGAGCACCTCCCACAGCATACCTTGGAGGACATGGTCAAAAGCCTTCTCCAGATCCACAAAGCACATGTGAACTGGTTGTGCAAACTCCCATGCCCCCTCTAGTACCCTTGCAAGGGTATAGAGCTGGTCCAGTAGGATCAGGTCACTGAGGCCTCTGCCTTTGACTGCTGCCCATCCACACAGCACTGGACCCCTATGGCTCCTCTTGCGGGTGGTGGGTCCACAAGAGGATGAACCCATGTCATCCTTCCAGGCTGGGCCTGCCGGGCCCCATGGGTGGAGGCTCGGGCACCAGGTGCTCGCCTGTGGGTCCAGACCCCAGGCCTGGCTCCAGGGTGGGGCTCCAGTGACCCTCCAGCCAGGGTGATCTAGTTCTTGTTTGTGCTGATCAATGGGGATCTGTAACCACGCTTTGTCTGGCCTCTCACCTATATTATTATTATTATCACAAAATTGCACAGCTCTTTTTTTTAATGTACATAATGATACTATGTGAAGAAACTCCTCATATATTAATTTGTCCCCACAATTATTAACACCATGTGTCCTGGTGGGGGCACCCCAGTCTAAAAAGTCTGGACCCGCCCCTGCTTGTCAGCCCGTATCTAGTTGCAGGTTCGTTATGTTGCTTTGCTCATCAACAGATGGATTTACTCTAAACAGAGGGTTCAGTTGGTGGAATAAGCAGAGTTACAGTGAAAGACAGGACTCAACTTTCCCCCCAGGTAAAAGTCAAACAACTCAAGTATTTATGTCCACACAGAGCGCCGATTAATATCAATGTGGATCACCCATCGGTGACCCGTCTCCCTCCCCGTGGTCAATATCCTGATCCAAAAGGGGGGTTTTCTGCAGTAGTGTGGGGTGTTCAGAGGAAAACTGATGTTTATTTCTTCACTCACTGTATAAGTCTAAAATTATCAGAGTGCTATTTTTAAAAAGCAGCAGGTTTTATGCACTCGTGTCAATCACACTTATAATAATGTGCAGGTTAACCAAAAAGGGTTCCTTCTTCGAAAATGTTTCAGTAAAAGATCTTTAACAAACACCTTAAAGGTTTCTGATAGAGAACAGGATACTGAATGAACATTTGTTTGTTTAATGTTAAACTCTTTGCTGTTGATACGGACCAAAGAACGTGTGTCCGTCAGTGTGCTTCGTGTCAAAGGAAAACATTTTTATGACATTTGCGTTCTTGTTGTTTTGTTAGGTTGGTCATTTTAAATCTACAGTAATGTAAGTGTTTTTGATCCACAAAGTAAAGCAACAAAAAAAATCTAGAAGGAGCTCTATCGTGACCAGTGCTACTTTTAGAACATGCCTCACGCGCACCTTAAATGGTCCTTGCGGGCACCAAGGTGCCTGCGGGCACCTGTTTTAAAGCTTCAGAAATGTTCAATACCACATCACTGAAGTGAGCAGAAGAGTTTTTCCTTTGGTGTGGGAGACTGTACCTGTGAACTATTTAAACACACTAAGGCCCCGTTTATACGACAACAGTATCAGGGTGAAACGCAAAAGTTTTGTTGTGTTTCGGCCTCTCGTTTATACGGGAGCGACATTTCAGCCGAACTAAAACAACTTTTTTTAAACGCCCTCCTGAGTGGAATTTTTCTGAAACGCTGCAGAACGCTGAAACGCTCTGTTGCCGTATAAACGGCAAGCCGGAGTTTTCAGTGAAAACGCTGACGTCACCCTCCGTTTTGTGGGTGCGTGTTCCACTTTCGTTGTGGGAACTCTTGTGAACGGGGCGACAACAACGGTCAAATGGTGGACTTACCAGGTTGGGCTTGTGCTGCTGAATCTGCTGACTGCCTTTCAACAAAATGTTCATCTGTTGCTCCACTTCTGCACTCAGATAAGACGCATTTAATATATCCACCAGACGATCAGCCCACCTCTTCTTCGGCGGCAGACTACCAAAAGACTCTACAGTTATATCACCATCTACTGGCCTTGTATGCATACAACAGCGTTTTCAGTCCTTCGGCGTTTCTGTATAAATGTAGATTCTTTTTCGCCAAGTTTTTAGCATTTTTGAGTGAAACGCTGTGAAGCGTTGTCGTATAAACAGGGCCTATAGTCGACTATGGGGGAAGTGCAAGAACTTGAGGTCTCTTGCTTTTCTTATGCTAATGTTGTTGCCGACTGCTCCACAGAGTTGACCTCTCTTCATGTAGTTCAAAATCAAACTAAAATGACGGGTCTGATATGAGCACAAGGTTGAAAAAATAAACATACAATTAAATAATCTCTGTGGGATGTTTAGTATAGTTCCTTGTGCTCTATGATTCATTCATGTTTCAAAAAGCTATCCAAATTTCCAAAATAATTAAATAATGTATTTTTTTTTTTTAATGCATACAAAAGAATAACAAAAACAGCCATTTTACAACCTAATATGTACATGTCATGAGTAGAGAAAGACCTTTTAGGTCACATCACACCATTCTCCCCTGCCAATACACACTGCCCTCAAGATGCCCCTCAAATCATAGGCAACTCGTGAAGACCTGTTTCCTCCCATGTTTCTGACTGGTGCCATGTGTCTCCCTGACTGCTCTGCATCATCCAGCATCCTCTGGTTTTCCATTGGGGCAAGGAGAAAGTTGTGGAGGATGCATACAGCCACCACAAGCTTGTCAACATTTTGTGGAAAAAGGTTGATTTTCCTATGAAGTATCCTCCACCTGGAGGCTAGAATGCCAAAAGCATTTTCCACCACCATCCTTGCTCTTGACAGTCTGTAGTTGAAAATCCTTATTTCATGGCTGAGATTCTATCCAGGGTAGGGTCTCATTAGGTAAGGTTTCAGGGAGAATTCTGCATCACCCAGCATGACTTGTGGCATATCACCCTGGTTAGCTGCACCTGGCAGAGGAGCACTGGGTGGCACATGAAGTGTTCCACTCTCCATTACCCTCCCCAAATCAGATCCAGCATATACACCTCCATCACTTGTTCTGCTAAAGTCCCCCACTTGAATTACTCGGAACCTGTAGTCTGCATCCACAAATGCCAACAGTAAAATGGGAAATGTCTTTTTGTAATTTAAGTACTGACTCCCTGACAACAGTGGTGCTTGAATGTGTATATGTTTCCTATCAATTGCTCCCAAGCAGTTTGACAAATTCCATTTTTTCCCAGAAACCCTTTGCCACTTCCCTCCATTTTTCTTCTGTTGGTCTGGGTAGAAACATCTCCATCATCACCTTTTCAATGGCAGAACACACCATGTGGACAGAATTGCAAACTGTTGAGTGGCCTAGGCGATAGCTAAAAGCTAGGCTGATCACTGAGTCCCCCGAGGCCAAATACCTGAAAGGGAAGAAACAAAAGCAAAAATTAGTTATGCTTATAATCATGTTATTATTTGTCGCTTGTTACAAAACCCAAAACTAGTGAAGTTGGCAGGTTGTTTAAATCATAAATAACAACAGAATACAATGATTTGCGAATCCTTTTCAACTTATATTCAATTGAATACACAGCAAAGACAAGATATTTAATGTTTGAACTGAGAAACTCCATTTTCTTTTGCAAATAATCATCAACTCAGAATTTAATGGCCGCAACACATTGCAAAAAAGTTGGTGTAGGGTCATTTTTACCACTGTGTTCATCACCTTTCCTTTTAACAACACTCAGTAAATGTTTAGAAACTGAGGAGACCAATTTTTGAAGCTTTTTGGGGTGGAATTCTTTACCATTCTTGCTTGATGTACAGCTTAAGTTGTTCAACAGTCCAGGGTCTTCGTTATTGTATTTTGTGCTTCATAATGCGCAACACATTTTCAATAGGCTCTGGACTACAGGCAGGCCAGTCTAGTACCCGCACTCTTTTACTACGAAGCCATGCTGTTGTAACACGAGCAGAATGTGTCTTGTCATTGTCTTGCTGAAATAAGCAGGGACGTCCCTGAAAAAAAGACGTTCAATCGCAATCAATCAATCAATCTTTATTTATATAGCGCCAATTCATAACAAATGTTATCTAAAGATGCTTCCCAAAAGCGTCAACAGGTCTAGACCTGTAAATGATAATACATTTTATTAACAGAGACCCAACATCAAGACAAGATAAGAAGTCTGATCTCATCTTAACCCACCATGAGTACAGAGCTTTGCAATGTTACAATGGAGAGGAAAAACTTCCCTTAAACGGGTAGAAACCTTGGACAGAACCAGACTCATGTAACTCCTGATACACACATACTCCGTGAGCCCCGCAGTCTGGCAGCACCACGGGCCAATTCACACTGGATCCATCTCTGGAGCGGAGCACAGCTCAGCGTACTCATAGCAGCTGGATACACAAGATCACAGGAGAACCACATGTTCCTGCTGGAATCACACCCATGACAACTACTTTCATGATATTTAGTATGTTAAACTCACCTGCCCTCCCAGAGCTTCATTAATTCAGTCCTTCCCTTTTAGTCTCTGTTGGTGTCCTTATATAAAGGATGTGTTGTATCGTATATAATTATCTGGTTTTCCACCTCCAATATAAACTTTTCCTCGTCCATGGCGTCAGATTTCCTCTGGGTCTGACCCGCTGATGACTGCTGGCCCTGTGTCAGTATCGTAGTTTTGATATACGAGGATAATTTTACGATCGACAGGCTGAACATGGTGCTTTATTTTGAAAAGACCAAAAACTCTGATGGTTTTTCGTGTCTGTTTTCCTGTTTGGTACGATCTGCTCTGTGGAGATTGACGCCTCTCTGCAGCGTACTTCAGCAAGAATAAACTCGCAGCGAAACAGCCATGAACAGCAGTTGGTAGCATGCAGAGACAGACCATGGCGAGGGCAGTGCATTTTTAGTCAATAAACAACCATAATTCAACGTGTGATGTTCTGCTTCCGAACATTTTTTTTCCAAGGTATTTTTATATAAATCATTTATCCAATCACATTCCAGCCATCATCTGTTGCCAGGGTAAAATGAATCTGCCTGAAGGCCTTCACAATCAGTTCTACAGACCCTGTAGCACAAAACAAGCGTTAGACTTATTTAACCAATCACATTCTGAGTTGACGAACTCATGTTCATCTAGCAGGCGTACTGTAACGTCAGCGTATTCACACTCTTCGATCGGACAGTCAGAGACTGTGTTAGCCAGAGCAAGAAAACTGATGTGTTCTGAGTTCTGCAGATGTTAACTCACTCCGGCTGCAAGCCTCATCACTGACCGACAACTGGAGTCACAGACTGAGGAGATCCCATGATCCTCTCTTGGTTCATGTTGGGCTGTAAAACCTCATACCTGATGACTCCTGGTCCTGAGGCCTGTACTACGAAGCTGGATTTTCTCTTAACGAAGTAACTTCTGGGTTAACCCTGGATTTTCTGTCCTATGAAGCTGGTTCACTTCTTACCGAGATGAATCACCTTGGTAATGCAGGCTGAACAGCTAACCTGCTCCAGAGCAGGTTAAGATCTGGATAAGAGATCAACGAGTAGAAAAACAACACCTCCTGACCAATCAGCTTTCTTGTAAAAGACTCTGCCCATTTTTAGAAGATCCTGTCGATGTTGGTGCGCAGAGCGCTCAGGAGAGAGAGAGAGAGAGTTTTTAAAGAGATGTGATCCTTTTAATGTTCACGTGGTCATCCTGTACAAGAGATTCAGATTTTCATCAAATGGACTGAACTACATTTGTCAGCTGATGGATCCATGAATAAATAAATTCAGTTGATTTCATCCAAACATCAGAGACAGAGTGAAGAAATAAAGCCTTGTCACTGACCGCTTTGAGGGGTTTTTTGAACTTGTTCCTCAAGTCTGTTTAGCTCCACTGTTTGCATCTGAAATAATGATGTTAATAATAATGGTCACACATGGCAGAACTGTAGAAACAGGAATTTATGGAACACACAACTACGTGGGAGTTCAGAATTTATATTAACATTATTTAATTATATTCCAACACAAAATGCGCTCAGACTGGGGACTGAGCCTCAAAACTTAATAGAAAATATAAACCAAAGGAAGGACACTGAGGAAGAGCTCTGCTCCAAATGTCTGAGCTGTGCTGCAGTAACAGTGTTGCTCTTAGCCTGGATGACGTGTTTAAATTCTTTGTATTTCTAAAGAATAACTGTCTGCTCCTCCATGGTAAAGTAGGCTGCTCTGCAGGGTTTCTCCTCTTTCTCCATGTTTGTGATTGGTCAGATGCTGCAGACTCCACCCCTTTAATGTGGGCGTGCTCTGATCAAAGCTGGGAGACCCTGGATTCATTGAGCGCGTTGATATCCAGCCTTGTAGTACCGCTCATTAGGATTGCAAAAGTCTCGTTAAGTTAACCCAGAAAACAGAGAGAGAGATTCTGGATGTGTTAATCCAGCTTCATATTACAGGCCTCTGCTCTGCACAGTACGTGCGTTTGTTGTTGTAGTCAAGCTAAATACAAACAGGTTTTGACATGCTTTGTTTTATTTTGAAAGTCACTGTCAGGAAGTCATACATGGAAACTACCTAAAAACACCCAGTGACTTTCAAAATAAAACAAATAATGTCAAAATCTATTTAGCTTGACAAAAACAACGGAATGGAGCAGGACCAGGAGTCAACAGGTTTTAAGTTTTACTGCTGGTGTAGAGTGCGACTGCAGTCTACATGCAATGAACTTTCCTTTTTGGTAAAGCTTATGGATCAGGTTTGGACCAGCTCTTACTTCGTTTCAGTGTACTGAATCATTAGATTCAGTTCAGTAAAGTTGAAAAGACTTGTTCACAAATTTGTTCACCGATTCGTTCAGGACTCTCTGCAGCTCTGCCTGTGAAACAGAATTTTATAATTCAGTGAAATAACTGAGCTTGAAAATGTGAGACTGTGAGTCCCCAGCCTCAATCACACACACAGCCTGAAACAGGATCCAGTGTGAGAAAAGTCAACTGAGTAAAATTAAGTTGAGTTTATATTGACAACTTAAGTGACACAGGGCTCCCAGGGCTGACTCCACCCCATTGCTTCAGTCATTATATATATTTATTTGGCTTTGGGCCTCAGAGGTCAGGTCATCAGGAGCTTGGAGTAGAGCCGCTGATCCTCCAGGAGTCAATCAACTTGGTTTGGGTGTTTGATAAGGATGCCTACAAGGTACCACCCTCTGGAGGTGTTTCAGACATGTCCATCTCAGTGATCTGGAGGGTAAGAGGACACTATGAGCTCCTTAAAAGAGGATGGTGCTTTGCCAGCAGTTCAGACTAGTTGAAGCATTCTTAGGGGCTTCTTTGGGTCTTTAGGGGACAGCATGAAAAGGGATTTACAGTAGTTCAGCCCACAGGTAACCAAAGGATGAGCTAGTTTTTTGCCATTGCTCTGAGACAGGATGTGTCTTATAAATATCAGTGTCTGTGTTTTTTTTTTTTTTTTTTTACTCTTTGAAGAGGTTGACTTTATTTTGGGACTCAGTATTTCTTCATCATTCTGTCACTCTCCACCTCCGCTATTGCTGGGTGTGTTTTCTTTTCACACCTCCCTTCAAAGCAGGATGTTCCTCATGGTGTTAGTCAAGGAATAAAACAACAGACTAACTTGACAAAAAGAAAGAGCTGATGACAACACCTCGACATGTGGAGCAGGTGTTAGTGTGTTTGAGAAGTGAGAAGGAAATCTCACCATTTCATAAAATCTTCTTTAATGCTGTTAAAACCTGCTGTTATCTCCTCAGCCACCAGATGGTGCTCTGATCTAAGATTTCACGGTATACTTGAAACGCATGCATACTCTGTTTGTGTGTGTGTGTGTGTGTGTGTGTGTGTGTGTGTGTGTGTGTGTGTGTGTGTGTGTGTGTGTGTGTGTGTGTGTGTACACACACCCAGGAGGAGCTGTCAAAACATCTGTCCCAGTTGTCCCTGTGTATCTCTACTGATCACAGAGCAGACAGGTTTCCCCTGTCCCATTTTACCTGCAGTCACCTGCAGCCGGCCTCTGCGGAGATGACTGAGGAGGAAGCAATTATGGGAGCAAGCAACGGGAAACAGATGTGCAATTATGAGAACAGAGGTTTGCACTTAGCCTGCTCATTGCCCCAGCGTCCTCACTGCAATCCACAACGCAACCCGCTGCAGCCAGCTTCACAAACTGCTAATTAAGTTCTCATCACAGCCAGAGAGGTACAGCACTGATCATCTCCAACACCAGTCAGAGTCAGTGCTCGCTACTATCACAGCAGAATTTTCAAGATCACCAGAAGAAATCTAAAATATGCTTTCTTTTCTTTTGTTTCTTTTTCTTTTTTTTTTGGCAAAGAAGGGTACAACAATAAATGTTCAAAAGGAGTTTAGGCCTAAAAATAAGCAGCAAGCCTCAGACTGATGCTAACATGTTTACTTTAGTGTGTGTACTGTTTACTGGTGGTGTGACAGTCAGGACAGACAGCAGTACAGTTAACAAAAAACATTCACACAAACATGTTACACCCCACACACACACACACACACACACACACACACACACACACATACAGGCATACATGGTTTATGAGGTCAATGTGGTTTTTCGGTGGTTTACGGGGACCCACCTTTCCCAACATCCAGTGAACTTACAAGTTATGTCAAACATCTTAATTTGACCTGCAAAAGATGATCCTCACTTCAAATTAATCATTTTACTTTCAGAACATACATTTTTAAAATGTGACACTATACAGACTTACGGGGTCAATAACAAATTGTGGTTTATAAGGTCTTCTGGGTTTATAAGGTCTTTTTTACACACAACACACAAACCTAGCCACTTCCTGGTATAAGGGGACAGTTGTATTTATAAGGTCCTTTTACATACAATACACAAACCTAGCCACTTCCTGGTATAAGGGGACAGTTGTATTTATAAGGTCCTTTTACATACAATACACAAACCTAGCCACTTCCTGGTATAAGGGGACAGTTGTATTTATAAGGTCCTTTTACATACAATACACAAACCTAGCCACTTCCTGGTATAAGGGGACAGTTGTATTTATAAGGTCCTTTTACATACAATACACAAACCTAGCCACTTCCTGGTATAAGGGGACAGTTGTATTTATAAGGTCCTTTTACATACAATACACAAACCTAGCCACTCCCTGGTATAAGGGGACAGTTGTATTTATAAGGTCCTTTTACATACAATACACAAACCTAGCCACTTCCTGGTATAAGGGGACAGTTGTATTTATAAGGTCATTTTACATACAATACACAAACCTAGCCACTCCCTGGTATAAGGGGACAGTTGTATTTATAAGGTCCTTTTACATACAATACACAAACCTAGCCACTTCCTGGTATAAGGGGACAGTTGTATTTATAAGGTCCTTTTACATACAATACACAAACCTAGCCACTTCCTGGTATAAGGGGACAGTTGTATTTATAAGGTCCTTTTACATACAATACACATACCTAGCCACTTATTGTTTAAGGGGGCAGTTGTATTTAGGAGGTCTAATTACACACAACGCACAAACCTAGCCACTAGCTGGCATAATTGAGTAGTATTTTTGAGGTCCCCATGCTACTTAGTGAATCAGGGTTACGCAAGTAGCCTACAGTTTTTAGTTCTACTGCCCACTACACAGAAGACTAAAGTTAATTAAGAAAAATGAGCCTTTTAATGTCACCAGAAGTCATTAACAACAAGTATCCTACATGTTAAATGCAGATGCAGCACCTTCTCAACTGTTCTTTACAGTAGATGAGTTGAGAGCTGAGCTGAAGAGGCTGTGCAATAGCATAGCTGGCCCCTGTCTTTCATATTTTATTTGGAGAAATATGAAGCGAGAGTTTGACAGACGGATCAGGGCGGCGTCGGCAGTGGTTGCAGACACTATACCAGTCTACTGTGGTGAAGAGAGAGCTGAGCCAGAAGTCAAGGCTCTCTATTTACGTCAATCTACGTTCCAACCCTCACCTATGGTCATAAGTTGTGGGTCGTGACCGAAAGGACAAGATCATGAATACAAGCAGCTGAAATGAGCTTCCTCCGCAGGGTGTCCGGGCTCAGCCTTAGAAATAGGGTTCAGAGCACAGACATCCGGGAGAGGCTCAGAGTAGAGCCGCTGTTCCTTTCCATCGAGAGGAGTCAGATGAGGTGGTACGGGCATCTAGTGAGGATGCCTCCTGGACACCTCCCTGGGGAGGTATTCTGGGCATGCCCAGCTGGGAAGAGATCCCAGGTAGACCCAGGACACGATGGAGGGATTATATCTCTCAGCTGGCCTGGGAACGCCTCAGTATCCTGCCAGAGGAGCTGGTGGAAGTGGCCGGGGACAGGGGCCTCTGGTCTTCGCTGATGACATTGCTGCCCCTGCAACCCAGACCCGGATAAGCGGCAGAAGATGGATGGATGGATGGATGGATGGATATATTTTATTTTTATTCCTTATTTTATTCTCCGTGAGAGAGCACTTACCAAGCTAGCATCCCCACCCAACCCATGGAGAGTCATAAAAAGTAGACTACGTACTGTGGAGGATTGATAAGTGGTAGAAGTGTACGGGCGATTAATTTTTTCTAATTCGGCAGTTTCCACAATATTAAACTCGCCAGTTTGTCCAATCAGAGGCACAGTTCAGATCACGTGACTGTGGAGCGTCCTATGGTTGTTACTGTGGAGACTCACAGTCCACCTCATTTCCAATATGGCTGCGCCGGCCGTTTTGCTTCAAAAGTCCGTTTCAGAAACAGACGGGTGACGTCGCGGAGACTACGTCCATTAATTACAGTCTATGGATCTGACCTTAATCACATCCAACTGCTGAAATAACTACACCTTTCTGGATGAAAACCAGCTGTAGTGGCCTACTGCGCGTTGCATTACAACATACACATTGTTTACAAGACATTTGAAGTGCTGTCAAAGGTGTTATTTGGCTCTAGATGCCAATTCATTTAGAACAGCTTGATATAATATGCAGGCATAGCCAATGACTGTTTTGAAAGTTTACTATACCCGGATCTCGAGGCCCATTTTTTGGGACTAGTGCTGTAAACTTTTCATGTGACCTGAATAAAATTCTGAACTGAGAAATAGTTCCTCCTCATGTGATTCTTGGGAGGTGATCAATTAAAGAATCAGGAATTTTTGTTTCACATATGTTCAATGAAAGTTCACAGCTGTCAAAAACTCTATCAAATGATACACTGTTCAAACCAGAGCAAACAAACAAAAGGTGTGAATATGCCCTTATTCTGTATTACACCTACTGTATCTTGATACACGATACAGCAGCCTTCATTCAAAAGTGAGAGGGTGAAAGGAATACATTTAAAGAGAAGCAATTAAAATACAATTTAAGGGAAACTTGTTTCTCTTTCCTATCAGGCCAGTTTAAATTAAAAAAATGTGAGAATTCAAACTATACAAAAGTGCACAGAGTGGATGTCTTCGAAAGTGTTTTAATGTAGTTACAGTAGTAATGTTTCATATTTGTTATTCAATGGAAAATTCAGTTGTTTAACTCTGGATGAAATTTTTATGTGTACTAAATGTCCTAAATTTTTATTTAAACCTTATGGAGTCAGATCAGTCTCAAAATTCACAAATGCACACAGAAGGATTCACAAATGTATTTCTGACTCACACATAAATATATATCACTCTACACAAATGTAAAAAAATTCCACAAATAAAAAATCAAAATTCACAAACGTATCACTGATTCAGACATAAATGTTTATTGTTTTATATGTATTTAATAGAAATTCACAAATATACGGCACATTTATTTGCTGCTTTTCATTAGCGAACCTTGCTGCATTTGTGTTCTGGATTTTTCAGACTCACCTGACATGCTTAGATTCACAAATGCTTTTTTTTCAACAGGGAAATGTCTGTAGCCAATCAGATGTCTCTCCCCAGTTCAGCCAATCACAGTACTGTAGATTCGAGAGTGTGTTTTAATGCAATCGCTTTAGCGTTCAGCTGCGCATACAGAAGTACTAACAACAGTATGGATATCACAGGAAACCACAACTAAAATATGATCATAGGCTGTAAATATGTTTAAACACATTTAAAAGTGTTCTATTGGAGATTATTCAATAACTTCATATGAATGCTGTACAAAAGTACTGCAGTAAACGTCAGAACCTCTGTCTCCCCCTTCATTCCAAATGGACTAAAGTCATGTCAAGTCTATGTTCTCAATCACTGAAGCTCACCCCTGATCCACCTGTTACTATACTTCGTTGTTTTTGTACAGCATTCATATGAAGTTATTGAATAATCTCCAATAGAACACTTTGAAATGTGTTTAAAATATAAACAGCTTATGATCAGATTTTAGTTGTGGTTTCCCAGTGATATTCATGCTGTTGTTAGTACTTCTGTATGTGCAGTTGAACGCTAAAGCAATCACATCAAAACACACTCTTGAATCTACGGTACTGTGATTGGCTGTACTGGGGAGAGACATCTGATTGGCTACAGACATTTCCCTGTTGAAAAAATGCATTTGTGAATCTAAGTACGTCAGGGGAGTCTCGAAAATCCACACACAGATGCAGCGAGGTTCACAAATGAAAAGCAGCTCGGAAATGCACCGTATAACGGTGAATTTCTGTTAAATATATATATATATAAGACAATAAACATTTGTGTGTGAATCAGAAATACATTTGTGAGTTTTGATTTTTTATTTGTGGATAATTTTTACATTTGTGTAGAACGATTATATATATATATATATATATATATATATATATATATATATATATATATATATATATATATATATATGTTTGTGAGTCAGAAATACATTTGTGAATCCTTCTGTGTGTATTTGTGAATTTTGAGACTGACCTGACTCAATAAGGTTTAAATAAAAATTTAGTACATTAAGTACACAAGAAAATTCAGTTGTTTACCTCGGATGAAATTTTTATGAAGTACTTATGTTACAAGTTTGAGAAAACTAGATGCAAACAACCAAAAGGAAGGTAAAAATGTATGTTCTGTTCTGTAGAGCCGAGTGCTCACTCTTTTTGCATGCCTCACATTCATTTTTAGATGTTAAGTGACCTTTTTTAATGTGGGAGCTAAAGTGTCTCATGTCAGCACTGACTTCAGCTTTGGACCATGGTCTTCTGGCAGACGTAGTTTTAACTCTGCTGGCGACTGAAAATAGACAAACAACAAAATTGTTTGTTAGTATGGTTGGTTACAATTTCAAGCCCTGTGCCTTGCAAGACACCTTCTCAAAATACAAAAATGCACTTCATCTGTTTAAACCCTTTGAACCCTGAGCTTATTTTTGAGCTCGAAAATTGCATACCCATGATAAAATGGGTATCTCTCTGAAACCACAGGGTATAGTTGAATAATTTTGGTTTATTCATTTGTGGTAAAGGGGAAACGTCAAAAAAAAAAACAAAACTCCAGGATGAATATCTCTTTGAAATAATGCAGCTGCAGCGCTAAACCTTTATCAGACCATAGTACAACATGAATATTATTTCTGCCAAGGTTGACTCTAATATAGTGAAGGAGAACAAAATTAGAGTGGTTTAGGTGCAGAGAGTTCAGGTGAGCTCTCTTTTGGCACAGGTTGGCTCCATCTGTGTCATTTAAATCTTATCTACAAAACTATAGATTTAATTTGTCTATCACTAATGGTGATCAATGCATCCAAATTAGGGGTGGATAATCTGTCTGATTTCCAGATTGGATTCGATTACAATTATTGAGGTCACGTTACGATCATCAACGATTTTCGATTCTCGATTAGTGATTATTGATCTTCCACTTGACAGTGACCCAAAATTATTGCACCATTAAAAAAACAGTTAGTTGCTGAATTACTTCTCTTTTACTGAGGAAAAACACAAAGCTTCTTCTGTGTAGTGTAGTTGTTACTTCAGAATTATTTGTTTTTACTTGAAACAAATGTTCACGCTTGCAAACTTTTACAACTTCACCTGACCTGAATCATCAAAATTGCAAAGAAAAGAAATAAATCCAGTGTGCTGCAAGACTCAGCAGAAACACGGGACAAACATTTGTTGTCAAACAAATCACATCATGTTTAAATCAAACTTGCATGTTGTCACAGACTGCACTGTAAAGTTCCAGTGAGGTAGGACTGGAAACCAAATATCTGAATGGCAGGACACACTGTGTGTGCTGTTTTTAAAGCGCTCCACAATTGGGTTTCAGAAACAGTGACAGAGTGACCGCTCTGTATTTGACGCTACTTTTGAAAACCAAACAAAAACAGAGTGAGCGCTCTCACCGCTCGAGACGATCTTTGACATTTCTTTTGCGATTCTCGTTTCGTGCTCAGTTCTGAGACTGCAGAGAAACAGCTAAATTTGCCACTTTGTTAATGTGTTCATTCTCGTAACGCTTCAGCAAACATGCGCTGAGGACAGTATGCTGTGGATCAAAAGAGATGGCATAAAGCTGATGATTTGATATGTGGTGATCCATTTAGTTATTTGAGTTGTGTTTGTGTCATTTAACAGCAGAACCCGGGCTACATGACTATATAAACCTTTTTTTTACATTTGATAAACATCAATAACAATAAACCCGATTGAGAGATCATAAAAACCCCAGGAATAAAGAAATAAAACATATTTTGAAAGACATTAAATTCCCCCAGAAGAACTAGGAATTAAAAATTCTTGCAAAATACATTTCTTAAGATGGTTAAAACAACAAAGTGAAATTAAATTTAGATAAAAACCTGGGAAGGCTCTGCGATAAAAACATGTTTTAAGAGATTTAAAAGAGCTCACTGAATCAGCATACCTGATCTCCTCAGGCAGACTATTCCAGAGTGTTGGACCCCTTACTGCAGATGCCCTGTCCCCTATTGTTTTCATTTTTGTGGTTGGAATGCACAATAAACCTCTGCCTGAGGATCTCAATGCGTGGGTTGACTCGTAAGATATTAAAAGGTCTGCTTTATAACTCGGGGTAAGTCTGTGTAGCGCTCTAAAAGTGATCAGTAAGATCTTGAAATCAATCAATCATTCATCAACATCACAATGTAAGAACATTGTGATGTTGATGAATGATTGATTGATTATCATGATTAGTGCATTATTTCATGCCGTGTTTTCAGAGTGACATCAAAATCCCCCAAGTGGGGGTCCCTTGGGTTCAAAGGGTTGACGGTATTGGTGTCAAGAAAACTCAGAATACAAGTAGCTGTTTAATAGAAAAAAAATGTGAAAATCATATCTTAGGTGCATATTAGAATTAGTGGTGGGACTTTGTCGCGTTAATTCCATAATTAACACGGGGGGAAATTAACAGCGTTGAAAAAAATGACGCTTTTTATCGTATTTCATTTTATAGTCTATATCACACAGAACGGTTCTCAGTGCACAAGTTTCTGGCAGACAGATTGTAGCGACACACTGAGTGATGGATAGCACTGTTGACAGTGCCTTGCTTAGGTCGGTGGATGGAAAATTTACTTTTAAAAAACAGTCGCATGGAAGCCTGGATTCACACATACTCCGTGAGCGCCGCGGTCCGTCAGCGCGAGCCAACTCACACTGCATCCGTCTCAGGAGCGGAGCGCAGCTCAGCGTACTCATAGCAGCTGGATACACAAGATCACAGGAGAACCACATGTTCCTGCAGGAATCACACCCATGACAACTACTTTCATGATATTTAGTATGTTAAACTCACCTGCCCTCCCAGAGCTTCATTAATTCAGTCCTTCCCTTTTAGTCTCTGTTGGTGTCCTTATATAAAGGATGTGTTGTATCGTATATAATTATCTGGTTTTCCGCCTCCAATATAAACTTTTCCTCATCCATGGCGTCAGATTTCCTCTGGGTCTGACCCGCTGATGACTGCTGGTCCTGTGTCAGTGTCGAAGTTTTAATATACGAGGATAATTTTACGATCGACAGGCTGAACATGGTGCTTTATTTTGAAAAGACCGGAAACTCTGATCGTTTTTCGTGTCTGTTTTCCTGTTTGGTACGATCTGCTCTGCGGAGATTGACGCGTTTTCAAAAAACATCTTTTGAGAAAAATAAACAGGATTTTGTAGTTTAAACTTCTGTATGTGACTATTCGATGATTTAGTCTTCTACCAAAATCTGTTTGAAAAGTGTTGCTTCTGATGTTGAATATCGATGTGATTAAAATGCGATTAATTACAATTAATTAATTACAAATGGTATAATTAATTCGATTAATTTTTTTAATCAAGTCCCACCACTAATTAGAATATAACTTGACCATACCTTTGTGTCCAGAGGGGGGTCTGAAAGCTTTTGAAGATGTGCTTTTAAGTGTGTCCATTTCTCCCCCTGAAAAGTATATAACAGGACAGCAGTGTATAAGGACAGTTATTGTTGTATGATATACACACACCGGCCACTTTATTAGGTACAACTTGCTAGTACCGGGTTGGACCCCATTTTTGCCTTCAGAACTGCCTTAATCCTTTGTGGCATAGTTTCAACAAGGTACTGGAAACATTCCTCAGAGAGTTTGGTCCATATTGACATGATAGCATCACACAGTTGCTGCAGATTTGTTGGCTGCACATCCATGATGCAAATTTCCGTTTCACAACATGAAATGCTCAGACCAGCCTGTCTGGCACCAACAACCATGGCACGTTCAAAGTCACTTAAATCACCTGTCTTCCCCATTCTGATTCTCAGTTTGAACTGCAGCAGATCATCTTGACCATGTCTACATCCCTAAATGCATTGAGTTGCTGCCATGTGATTGGCTGAATAGAAATTTGTGTTAACGAACAGTTGGACAGGTGTGCTTAATAAAGTGGCCAGTGAGTGTAATATATTCAATTTATTTTAGGATTGCCCCTTGAGATGCAGGATCTTGTTTTTGAGGGGGCATTCCTCTTTGGGCATTCAAAATATATACCATCCACTTCATCAGGTTCATCTGTGTCGAGTGCTGTATCAGCAGCAGGGCCTTCCTCATCTCCACTCTCATCATCATCATCCTCCTTATCTGTGCAATCTGGACAAACAATAGAAACCATTTTTATTATTAGATTTATGCAACAAACTATCAATTTTCAGATACTTTTTAATGGCTATTTCAATACTGTGGTATGTTTGAAATGTGAAGATCTGGCATGTCATGCTCATACTGTGATGAGCCGATTCATTTGGCCCAACCCCTATTATTATTGATTGGCAAGACAGACGGGAGCTCGGCTGCCATTTTTATTTATTACATCATTTATTTTTATGACATCAGTTGACAGAGACAGCAGCTGAATGAGTCTTGGGCAGATATGACAAGAGACTGAACACACTGATCACTAGTTATGTGAAAGTTGGGGTAGTTTAGTCCCTCGCTATCTCACAAAAAGAAAGAGAAAACGGCCACTCTATACCGTATGATCTTCCTTGGTCAGAACCTTTCAGTTCGTTTCCTGGATGCTGGTATTACATGGCTGACTTACTGAAATTGATAGACTATTCTAAGTATACTGCTCTCATCTGTGAGTAATTTTCTTTTTTCTTCTTTTTTTAATGCAAGGAAAGAAAATTTAGTTTGATTTCTATTCAGTTAAAAAACAAAGGAGTTTTATTCCAGTTCAGTTAAAGAAAAATCAAGAGTTTTGTTTCAGTTCAGTAAAAAGAAAGAAAGAAAAAAAAAAGGTTCAAATTCCATCAAAAAAATAAAGCCGCAATGGGTGATAAGCGGGCCCTTGCCCACGTGCACCAGTCCGGGTCTGTTGCTGCCACCGCACATGCAGAAAGATCAGCAGAAATAATAATCCTAAGGGTTTCAAGAGGGCCTTTGCCCTGATTCTCAGGCTCGGGCCCTAAAAAAAAAGAAAAGGAAAACTCGCATCAACTGACGTCATAAAAAAACAGCCGCCGAGCTCCTAGTACACCACCTTTCTCCAATCAGTAATAAAAGGGTACAGAAAGTATAATCAGCCCTTGAGAAATGCTGAGTTCATCTGCACTACAGTTGCATTGTCCTTATGGCCAAGTGGGGTTGTGTTGTCAACACTTTGATGTTCGGTGAGATTGGGTTGTTTCTATATTTTGGTGAAGTGATTCCATCTTTGACTAACTATTACCATCATTATACCCTCCTGAGTGAGGCGATACCTTTTTTATTTCACTGTTTTATTGTATCTTTCCAAAGTGTCCACGTGATTATGAGGTAGATTTCCAGCAGCAGCCATGCTGAGACTCTTTCTGAATTGGTTTTAGTGACTTAGGCGTCCTCTTCACTATTTCGAACTTCCCAGGTTTAGGAGCTTGTTTTAAAGCTAAAATGCTTTATGAAATACTTAAAGACAAGAAATTTATGAGTCCTAAAATTAGAACTGACATGCCCATTATTTTTCAGCAAGTTAGGAGCTACCTTTACTTTATAAAGATTTGTGAATACGGGCCCAGGTCTACACTTTCTTTTTTTGTTTTTGTTTTTTTATCAAAGGGTGCGGTCACACTTGCCATCCAAATTGTGCTATATTGAAGCACGGTTGCTGGCTGCTTCTCTGCTGGCCAGTACCTCGTGTCCCAAAAGTTCATGCACCACAGAAAAAGTCAACTCAGATTGGCTTTTGAGTAAATGCATTCTGTTGAAAATTCAGTGTATCCCTCCAGCATCTTAATTACTGCCCTCAGCCTGTCGGGCATAGAATGTACTAAGTTCTTTAGAACAGAAGGCTCAATGTTGCCCCACTCCCGCACAACCCTCGCATTGAGCAGCTTCATGGTGGTTGGGGATGGGCTGTGGAACACCCGACTGTTCAGGATACCCCAGCAGTTCTCAATCGGGTAGAGGTCCAGGGAGTTGGGTGGCCATTCCTCTTTGTGCAGAAAGCCAGGAAGCTGCTCAGAACACCTGTTCTGAACTTGACCTGTTCAGAAGGTGGTACTTCCAGTCAATTGTCAGTGTAAATGCAGCCGTTTTGGCTGTTGGGAGTTGGAAATAAGTAGAGAGGGCACTCAACAGAGAAAACCCAGTTTTACCAGTCTCTTGGGGTCATTTTAGCATACTTCTTAGCGAAAGCAAGCCGCTTCTCCTTTTGCAGTTTGGTAAGGCGAGGAATCCACTGTCTTCTGTATGCTCTCAGACCCAGTTTTTCAGTCAGAAAACTATGGATGGTACTCTTAGAGACTGCTTCCCCAAGATTCTTCAGTCTTCGACTGAGTCTGCAACAGGATTGGGGTCTCTTTCCCTTGGCCTTGCGGATGAGGTCCTTGGCCCTCGAAATCAGAACTGAGGGGCGACCTGCACGGGGCATGTCTTCAAGGGAGTCACAACTCTGGTATCTCTGCCACCACTTCTTCACCTGTCATATGCTTCTGCCAAGGTCCTCAGCTACCTCCATGCAAGTTTTCCCTGCCCTGCGCAAGGCAATGGCTTGAGCACGGACTTGAGGCTTTGAAAGTGCAGCTTTTCCAGATTTTTGTTTGGCCATTGTGGCAACACTACCAAAAAGTTTCTCTCAGTGACATGCTTTATAGTCAACCAACAAATTTATAGGCCAATCACAAACAGATGAACTAATTAAACAACCTCGCAACACCTGGCTGTCCAGGTGCAACCCATTTTGGAGACAAACAGACAAAAGTGTTGCCCATTGGGGTGAATGAACTTTTGGGACACGGTGTACAGCTCACAGTCTTAGTATTCCAATTTGAACCAGACTCGCCTACAGGGCTAATTACGCTTTCCGCATGAACATGACACATGCAAACTGGACGTGAGATATCAGCACAATAAAATGCGTGTGGCTTCCACATTGTGGCTCCGCACGGCGTCTGTTCCCGTATACAAATTGTTTCCGTCATCTTACTCACACTGGATTCATATATTTTCGCGGTGACTGAGTTTTGTGATGTATAGGGTAAGTATTGGATCGAACATGTCCCAGAGTTTTTTCCAATCATTTTGAATTTTTTTTTGTGTATACATTGATTAAAAGTTAAATAAAGAATTTTATAACCTCAATGGGCGTGGCCATAGGAGGTTGCCAAAGTTGATGATATTGTCTGCTGGTTTAAATCTGAATTTTGTGCCTTCCATGTCCTTAAAATCATGAAGAAACATGCCAGAAAATTCAGTAACGGCAAGAAATTTATTATTCCATTGCTTTTGTGTCTATATGTGCTCCGAAGAGCCCCCTTGTGACTTAAAACTGCAGCCCCTTCTGGCTACTTTCAGCTACAGACCCAAGTTTTTGTGGGCATCACCATCATGTGAAGACGTATAAAAATGTCTCTTCAAACCATGGTCAACTCTGAACATGAATTTCGGAAATTGGACTCAAACATCTAAAATTTTTAGGGTACGCATTTAATCGAACACGTCCCACAGTTTTTTTTTCCAATCATCTTTTTGTGTATACTTGACACATTGATGATTAAAACCATATAAAGAATTTTATTATCCCAATGGGCGTGGCTAGGGTAGGTTACCAAAGTTGATGATTTTTTCTTTTGGTTCAAATCAAAAGTTTATACCTTCTGGGTACTTAAAATCAGAACAAAACATGCCAGCAAATTCAGTAACAGCAAAAATGGATGATTCCAGTGATTTCGTGCCAAAATGTGCTCCACAGAGTTAAGGCTGGCTCTTCATACAACCAAATCAAGTCCCTCTAAACCAGGACCAAGCACCACAAACACAGAAAGGCTATAAAGCATAGTAAAGTCTGGGTCTCATACTGGAGCAGCAATAGGCCCTCATTTACCAAATCAAGTCCCTCTAAACCAGGAACACGCACACACACACACACAGAAAGCTAAAAAGCCATAGTCTACAGCTGGGTCACATACATTAATATCAATAGGTCCCCATACACCTAAAAATGGCCCCCTAAACCAGGACCACTCACACACTAACACATGAGGGCTATACTATAGCAGGTTCTATAACCTCACAGTGTATGTGACAGAATTTGACTTCAAGTCATGTTAAAGTACTTCATGTGTGCCGAGCTAAGGTATTAGCAAGTTGACAAACCTCTTTCTGAGAAGGAGCAGGACACAGGACTTTTGCCATAACTGGAGATGGAGCTGAGGGCTGTTTAAGAAACAGAGAGGGAAAACCAAAAAGGAGAAAGAAAAAGTTAGTTTATTTTTTAGACCATAACATTATTCATTTATCATGTACAACCATTAAAAAATGTGAAATATGTGAGAGCTAACATTATGAATCACCTGCTCAGAGTAAGACCCTTCTTTTGTAGTTGAAAAGTATTACTGGGTCTCTATACAATCAAATCAAGTCCCTCTAAACCAGGACCAAGCACCACAAACACAGAAAGGCTATAAAGCATAGTGAAGTCTGGGTCTCATACTGGAGCAGCAATAGGCCCTCATTTACCAAATCAAGTCCCTCTAAACCAGGAACACGCACACACACACACAGAAAGCTAAAAAGCCATAGTCTACAGCTGGGTCACATACATTAATATCAATAGGCCCCCATACACCTAAAAATGGCCCCCTAAACCAGGACCACGCACACACAAACACATGAGGGCTATACTATAGCAGGTTCTATAACCTCACAGTGTATGTGACAGAATTTGACTTCAAGTCATGTTAAAGTACTTCATGTGTGCCGAGCTAAGGTATTAGCAAGTTGACAAACCTCTTTCTGAGAAGGAGCAGGACACAGAAGTTTTGCCATAACTGGAGATGGAGCTGAGGGCTGTTTAAGAAACAGAGATGGAAAACCAAAAAGGAGAAAGAAAAAGTTAGTTTATTTTTTAGACCATAACATTATTCATTTAACATGTACAACCATTAAAAAATGTGAAATATGTGAGAGCTAACTTTATGGATCACCTGCTCAGAGTAAGACCCTTCTTTTGTAGTTGAAAAGTATTACTGGGTCTCTATAAAATCAAATCAAGTCCCTCTAAACCTGGACCAAGCACCACAAACACAGAAAGGCTATAAAGCATAGTAAAGTCTGGGTCTCATACTTGAGCAGCAATAGGCCCTCATTTACCAAATCAAGTCCCTCTAAACCAGGAACACGCACACACACACACACACAGAAAGCTAAAAAGCCATAGTCTCAAGCTGGGTCACATACATTAATATCAATAGGTCCCCATACACCTAAAAATGGCCCCCTAAACCAGGACCACGCACACACAAACACATGAGGGCTATACTATAGCAGGTTCTATAACCTCACAGTGTATGTGACAGAATTTGACTTCAAGTCATGTTAAAGTACTTCATGTGTGCCGAGCTAAGGTATTAGCAAGTTGACAAACCTCTTTCTGAGAAGGAGCAGGACACAGGAGTTTTGCCATAACTGGAGATGGAGCTGAGGGCTGTTTAAGAAACAGAGAGGGAAAACCAAAAAGGAGAAAGAAAAAGTTAGTTTATTTTTTAGACCATAACATTATTCATTTAACATGTACAACCATTAAAAAATGTGAAATATGTGAGAGCTAACATTATGAATCACCTGCTCAGAGTAAGACCCTTCTTTTGTAGTTGAAAAGTATTACTGGGTCTCTATACAATCAAATCAAGTCCCTCTAAACCAGGACCAAGCACCACAAACAGAAAGGCTATAAAGCATAGTGAAGTCTGGGTCTCATACTGGAGCAGCAATAGGCCCTCATTTACCAAATCAAGTCCCTCTAAACCAGGAACACGCACACACACACACAGAAAGCTAAAAAGCCATAGTCTACAGCTGGGTCACATACATTAATATCAATAGGTCCCCATACACCTAAAAATGGCCCCCTAAACCAGGACCACGCACACACAAACACATGAGGGCTATACTATAGCAGGTTCTATAACCTCACAGTGTATGTGACAGAATTTGACTTCAAGTCATGTTAAAGTACTTCATATGTGCCGAGCTAAGGTATTAGCAAGTTGACAAACCTCTTTCTGAGAAGGAGCAGGACACAGGAGTTTTGCCATAACTGGATTTGGAGCTGAGGGCTGTTTAAGAAACAGAGAGGGAAAACCAAAAAGGAGAAAGAAAAAGTTAGTTTATTTTTTAGACCATAACATTATTCATTTATCATGTACAACCATTAAAAAATGTGAAATATGTGAGAGCTAACTTTATGGATCACCTGCTCAGAGTAAGACCCTTCTTTTGTAGTTGAAAAGTATTACTGGGTCTCTATACAATCAAATCAAGTCCCTCTAAACCAGGACCAAGCACCACAAACACAGAAAGGCTATAAAGCATAGTGAAGTCTGGGTCTCATACTGGAGCAGCAATAGGCCCTCATTTACCAAATCAAGTCCCTCTAAACCAGGAACACGCACACACACACACAGAAAGCTAAAAAGCCATAGTCTACAGCTGGGTCACATACATTAATATCAATAGGCCCCCATACACCTAAAAATGGCCCCCTAAACCAGGACCACGCACACACAAACACATGAGGGCTATACTATAGCAGGTTCTATAACCTCACAGTGTATGTGACAGAATTTGACTTCAAGTCATGTTAAAGTACTTCATGTGTGCCGAGCTAAGGTATTAGCAAGTTGACAAACCTCTTTCTGAGAAGGAGCAGGACACAGAAGTTTTGCCATAACTGGAGATGGAGCTGAGGGCTGTTTAAGAAACAGAGAGGGAAAACCAAAAAGGAGAAAGAAAAAGTTAGTTTATTTTTTAGACCATAACATTATTCATTTATCATGTACAACCATTAAAAAATGTGAAATATGTGAGAGCTAACATTATGAATCACCTGCTCAGAGTAAGTCCCTTTGTTTGACATTATCCTATATTTAAAGTCATGTCAAGCTTGAACATGAATACTGAAGCTGAAAAGTATTACTGGGTCTCTATACAACCAAATCAAGTCCCTCTAAACCAGGACCAAGCACCACAAACACAGAAAGGCTATAAAGCATAGTAAAGTCTGGGTCTCATACTGGAGCAGCAATAGGCCCTCATTTACCAAATCAAGTCCCTCTAAACCAGGAACACGCACACACACACACAGAAAGCTAAAAAGCCATAGTCTACAGCTGGGTCACATACATTAATATCAATAGGTCCCCATACACCTAAAAATGGCCCCCTAAACCAGGACCACGCACACACAAACACATGAGGGCTATACTATAGCAGGTTCTATAACCTCACAGTGTATGTGACAGAATTTGACTTCAAGTCATGTTAAAGTACTTCATGTGTGCCGAGCTAAGGTATTAGCAAGTTGACAAACCTCTTTCTGAGAAGGAGCAGGACACAGGACTTTTGCCATAACTGGAGATGGAGCTGAGGGCTGTTTAAGAAACAGAGAGGGAAAACCAAAAAGGAGAAAGAAAAAGTTAGTTTATTTTTTAGACCATAACATTATTCATTTATCATGTACAACCATTAAAAAATGTGAAATATGTGAGAGCTAACTTTATGGATCACCTGCTCAGAGTAAGACCCTTCTTTTGTAGTTGAAAAGTATTACTGGGTCTCTATACAATCAAATCAAGTCCCTCTAAACCAGGACCAAGCACCACAAACACAGAAAGGCTATAAAGCATAGTGAAGTCTGGGTCTCATACTGGAGCAGCAATAGGCCCTCATTTACCAAATCAAGTCCCTCTAAACCAGGAACACGCACACACACACACAGAAAGCTAAAAAGCCATAGTCTCAAGCTGGGTCACATACATTAATATCAATAGGCCCCCATACACCTAAAAAATGGCCCCCTAAACCAGGACCACGCACACACAAACACATGAGGGCTATACTATAGCAGGTTCTATAACCTCACAGTGTATGTGACAGAATTTGACTTCAAGTCATGTTAAAGTACTTCATGTGTGCCGAGCTAAGGTATTAGCAAGTTGACAAACCTCTTTCTGAGAAGGAGCAGGACACAGAAGTTTTGCCATAACTGGAGATGGAGCTGAGGGCTGTTTAAGAAACAGAGAGGGAAAACCAAAAAGGAGAAAGAAAAAGTTAGTTTATTTTTTAGACCATAACATTATTCATTTATCATGTACAACCATTAAAAAATGTGAAATATGTGAGAGCTAACTTTATGGATCACCTGCTCAGAGTAAGACCCTTCTTTTGTAGTTGAAAAGTATTACTGGGTCTCTATACAATCAAATCAAGTCCCTCTAAACCTGGACCAAGCACCACAAACACAGAAAGGCTATAAAGCATAGTGAAGTCTGGGTCTCATACTGGAGCAGCAATAGGCCCTCATTTACCAAATCAAGTCCCTCTAAACCAGGAACACGCACACACACACACAGAAAGCTAAAAAGCCATAGTCTCAAGCTGGGTCACATACATTAATATCAATAGGTCCCCATACACCTAAAAATGGCCCCCTAAACCAGGACCACGCACACACAAACACATGAGGGCTATACTATAGCAGGTTCTATAACCTCACAGTGTATGTGACAGAATTTGACTTCAAGTCATGTTAAAGTACTTCATGTGTGGCGAGCTAAGGTATTAGCAAAGTCACCTTTCTGAAAGGTGACCTTTGCATAACAATCCTCGACCAATACATGCATAAAGAAACCATTTCACTATTGAGACATTATCAGTTCAATTTCTTTTAACATCCTTCGAGAGCAACAACCAGGAGCGATTCTGATCATCAAACAATCAATATTGCAGAATACAATTACTTAAGATGTACATCACATTGACAAGCACACAAACTGGCTTTAATTAATGAAACCACACAATTGTAAGACTGGGTACCAAACTTCAGTTCTTAATGACACTGACCTAAATGTTTCCATAGAACTGAGTATCAAAATATGCCTTGTCTTTCAGTGCCAAATTTCAGTACCATGAGGGTGAATCACGTGATCAAGATCTGATAATGCCACTGGTGATTGGCTGTGACACTACACGTGGTTGCGGCATAAAGGACAGTGTTGCCAGCTAGGCAACTGTCGCTTTATTTAATAACACTTTAAAATGAGGTACTAGCAACAAATCTAGCAACTTTTCTAAAGGTGAAGGCTGATGTGAAAGCATGCATTGACCTCCAGCAGTTACTTGTTTCCACCGGCAATTATTATTTTTTATTTGTGTGTGTGTGGAAAAATACTAAAGCTGAAAAATAAACTCAAGATTTGTACTATACCATTAAAAATAATAATTAAAAAACAAACACCATACCTTTATAAGGGTTTAGGTACTTTATGCAAAGTTTTTCCATGTTGTCCGCTCCTTTGACCACATGTTCTTTTGCATCCTGCAGAGGAGGTTTCCTGCGCCTTGTCGCCATAATCCTATATTATGATCAAAGAATATAATATCACAACATTTTTAGGTCATATTACAGTACAGCAATATTTTTAATCTCATGAAAAGCTTTTCATAAATTCTGAGAATGGGCAACAAAATTAAACCTCACAATGTTTGACAAAATACCTTGCTATCAATACTGCAACAATACTTTAGTTAAGACTTTTGTTTATTTGGAATAAAAAAAACTAATTTAATGAGATTCTGTAATAATCAATTGTCAAATCCAAATCAGTCAAATCAATTAAGTATCTTACTAATTTTGTATATTGTAGACAAGTTACAACTCTTCCCGACATGCTTTACAACATTGGAGACAAAAAAGGTTACTTCATTATAACAGCGGAGAGACCAGAGATCAATTTTGCAATCTGTATATATGTAATAAAACCACTTAAATACATTAATTCAGTGCTATAAACATTACAGTTCATAATATAGAAAATTGGTTACTTTAGTGTGAATGGTTTTTGATTTATTGGCAATAGGCAACAAGTGTTACAACTGTCCCTGTCTCCCCTACAAATCATGCAGTTCATCACAGACAGTTGGCTGATAAAGGACCTTGATAAGAAATGGGCTCAAATATCTTTTTCAATCCATAATCGCACAGTATTGGTACATGTACTTTTCTGAAACTTTGTTGGAGCAGCAAAGGCACTAACATCATGAGTCTTAATTTTTGAACATATCAAAATCCCCCCAGATATCCAACTGGAGCACAGGATCAGTATTACTTTCAGCGCACGGCCAGCGTACATTCTGATTTAGGAAGCAGATGTCTGCATCTGGCTTCTGTCACACAAAGTGCACTGAAAACTCCTGGATTTACAGAATAAATTGAATCTTAAAAGCTACAACACAAAACATCGGTCAGTACTGAGTCCTTCTCTGATATTTAACGATCATAAATACTGATTTCTGACGTACCTGCATGAGTGAGAAAACAAGAGTTTAAAAGATCCGCGATCTTACTTTAATTCTGCAGTCTTCAAATACGCAACGTAGTTTATCACAGTCTGCAACCAAGCATTTCATCAACACCTGGATCCCAGAGAGAACAAGTACTGGACATAAGATCCGACTCTCCATACATGTCTAATAATCTATATACAGGAACAATAAAACAGAGAAACCTACGCTGATTTCCAACAATTTAATTTAAACGTTACGATGATGCGCTCTTATCATTGTGTTCGTCTAATATTCGATGAGTGAAATTTAACAGTGACTTTAGACAATTTATAATATATTTACCAATCACATAGCCATACATGTGTCTTTGCAAAGTGCTATTAAAACCTTGGATTCTAACGCCGGACACCGTCCGAATCATTTTTTTGAGCAGAAAATCGTCAGTAAACGCTGCAGGGACCGTCTTAAAAATATTACCACCTGAAATTACACATTCAGGTGGAGGTAGTATTATCAGAGGACCTACCTGTGCCTCGAAATATAGTTGGTGATTTGCCCCGTAATTTTTACTTTACACATTACTGACAGAGTTCAGTTCTCACAGGATTAAAAAAAAAATTGTCGTCCTTTGATATCATTACAAATAACCAGAGGTCCCCAAGTGAAACTAATACGTCTTCGAGGCTGTGCAGTCCACAATTTTCTGTTCTCGGCTAGCTGGTTTTTCTCTATGGCATCCATTTTGTCCCGCAGCTAGTTTCCGTCATTATCAGAAAATAGATGGCCAGAGGTCGTGGTAAACTCAAAATAATATCCTGCCGGGATTTCAGGCGTATTACTACTTTATTTAGATGTTAGAATTATTGCAAAGTCATTTAAACTTCTGCTTTTTCATATAATTCGGGACTCTACATCAGCTTGCCATTAATATTACTAAAAACCTTCGAGGTAAAAAGTAGTTCAAAATGAATTGTTTTAAATTGTAATGTTACTGTAAATTACCTGTGGCTATCAAACTTCAAGTATTTGTAAAAAATATAAAACTTAAACGACTTACTCTTTCTTGATCCTTCCTTTGTTGCCGCAATCACTTTGCATGTACGTCTGTCCTTCCCGCCTCCAGAGCCTACGTCAGCGCGTACAAGACTTTGACCGCGTAATTGTGTGTGTTTGGAGGGAAAATGTGTGAAATAACGCGGGATGTGTAAGTTTTATGTGACAAAGAAAAAAAAAATCCATACACACATACACACATCATGGTTTATGGGGTCAAAATTAAAAATGCCATTAAACGTGTTTGGAGGATAGTAACAGTCACATAGCTATATTAATTAATGGTATGGGTAGAGTAGAATTTATATATTCACTTATAATGCTTTGAATGTTTTTTATTCAATAATTATATCACTTTAAATTCTTCGAATTACGAGACCACTAAAAATGGTCTCATATACCGATTGGTCTCGTAATGCTGGTAAGTAAACCTGAAAATTGGTTTCATAAACCACATCCGCCAACACACACACACACACACACACACACACACACACACACACACACACACATACAAATACACATACACACACAAGATAAAACATGAACCAGCAAATACTTTTGGAGACTTACCACAGTTCATTTAGATTTATTCTTTCTGTCAGGCTGCCTTCTGTTTTTGTTTCAGCTATGTTGACTGAAATGCTTTACAGAGTGAAAGGAAGAAGAAACAACAGTCCATAATTAAAATGAGCAGGGAAATTGTTGGGATATTACAGTTTTTCTCTGCCCCTTATTTATGCATTTCCCTGATCAAAATTAAATTTCTCGTCACTGTTGGTTCAACCTCCACAACCTTTAGTGGTTTGTGCACATCATAATATCAGTTTCTTATTCCTTCCAACAATGTAAATGCTTTTGGACATGCATCATCTGGACATGCTTTCATACAGATCTCAGCTGTTTTATAAATTTACCATTTGCTTCAGTCATGTCAGTCAAAATGAACTACAATAATGACTGACGAATTTCATTTCCTATTAAACTAAGTCTTCATTTCATAACTTGATTCATGATATAAAAGATGATGAACTATTTGTCAAAATCTGTCACACAAATGTTATAGATTTCTTTATCATTTTTTTTCCCTGAAAATGTCCAATAGTCCTTAAATTTGTTCATACAGAGATTAATGGAGAAAGTCAGCTTTTCTAGGTTCTACATTTCTGTCATAATTCCAATCCAGTCATCTTTTGTTGGGGCCTTTGTAGTTAGCCACCTTCTTCTTACTGCTTTTTTACTATCAGATGTACAGACATTGTTTAATCTCAGATCCCATTGGTGAGTTAATCATATGTACTGTTTTACACCTGTAGGGATGTATAATAGGGCAGTCCCAGGAGATGTGGAAACCATCTACTAGAGTGGTGGTTCTCAAACTTTTTACACCAAATATAACCTCAGAAAGTACTTGACTCTCAAAGTACCACGATGACTCATACTAATCTAGTGGTGCAGTCGGCCTGAGTCTTCAGCTAAATCAATGCACAGTTCAATAATGAGGTGGGGTTTTATTCTCAATCAGCATTTTAATTATTTCAAACAATAGAAATACACAGTTTAAACATCAATACTGTGCTTAAATGTAGGACACTAAAAGAAACTGTACCACACAAATGACTCGGTACGCTTCATGCATGAGCATGAGCACATGCGGACACAATCGCTGTGACCGCTCCTCTCGACAGTTGTTTTAAACAATAATGGTGGTGTTATAGGGCTGTGTCAGACTAAAACAACTTAACATGAGCCAAAAAGTCTCTACAGTTGTCATCCTGTTCTCGGTGTCTCATTGTACTGACTCTGATGAGACCACGCTGCATGTAAACAGACGTTTCATGGTGAGGTAGACGGGCCATGCGTGTGTCTAAAGTCTGGTTCATGTTGGAGCAGTGTGACCGCACTACTACTACACTACTACTGCATGTGACTACTACTATACGCTACTCGTGCTTGAGTACAGCATGGTTTTGTGACCGTGCCCTAAATTTAAATTTATTTTATTTATTTATATTTAATTCCACGATTCCTACGTGTACCAATGTGTACGTGTACTAATGGGTGTCTGAGTACCACTGGTGGTACGTGTACCACACTATTTTTGGGGTGTGAAATTCCCTCATAAATTTCATATGTATTTGACTAATTGTCGCCTGAAATGGTTATTTTGGCGTCTGTCTCCCATTTTGCTTTGATTTAGTATGTGGAGAAGTTATTGTGTGAATGTAAACCTTCTATTTCTACTAAGTTTTGATATATGTCGATCATAATCATAATCAGGTGTATATTGCTATCTTCTTTTAGTTTTATCTTACTATTGAAGTGAGACCAGACCTGAAGGTACCTGAAAAAGTCTTGCAGTTTGTTCTAATGTCTTGAGAAATGCACCAACTGTTGTGCAAACATTAATAGAGATATGAGAAATGAAACAAGTGACTGAGAAAAACTATAATGTGTTAATGCTTAGGTGTGATACTGTCTCTGTTTTTTTTCCCAGTCAGGAGGTGAGCAGCAGCATTTCTAATGAGCCTCAGGAGCTGATTGGATGACCAGTATTTTAAACAGACCATCTGAAATGTGCCAATCAGTGATGAGTGAGAGATTTAAAATGTGTTATCGTGAGTGCCTCCACAGTACATAGTCAGAGTCTTCCAAACAACAGTACCGTAGTTAACAAAAAACAATGGAATAAAAAAAGAGGTGAAAAAAATAAAATAAAAACAACAACAAAAAAATCTGGCTAACTGAAATAAAAATTAAAACAAGTCTCAAATAAGAAAGTAAAGTGTTCATTGATTTGTGAGAATCATGCCTCCGGCCCTGTGTTTCTTGAACCTGTGTGCCTTAAGATGAGTATAGCAACTGTTTAAGAGTACAAGTGCACTTCTGGGGGTGAAACTCCCCTGGGTGGCATTGTTGAGCTCTGCACTTCCCATCTCTCTAGTCTGCCACACTATGATATTTACAGTTTTTAGTACACAATTCTTTTCTAACATTTTTTCTATTTTACCCCTGACAGTTTTCCCATATTACAAAAAAAGACTAAATCTAATACTGAGACTAATAAAAACTAAACTCAGACTGAGCATTTTCAAAAAAATTAAAACCAAATTTAACTAGAAAACCTGCTTTTAAAATGAATTAAAACTAAACTGGTAAACTGAAAACAAAATGTCAAAACGAAATGAAAATAAAAACCAAAGAAAAATGCAAAATGCTAATAACCCTGCTTTCAAAGAGACTTTTCCTGATTGTTTCTGAAGGAAATTAAAGAACAGATTACTTTTAAGGTTAAGGATAAGGATAATCTTTATTGTCCAAGGGGGAAACTTGTCATGGACACAGTGCAGTACTGCTCACAAACGACACCATACATCACGCAATCAGTTCATTCATACAATAATACAATATTTATAGTCACAGCCCATCATCAATGGAAAAAGAGGCCCAAACAAATAAAGCAATAAAAACTATAATAAATATTAAAATAAAGCCTCTCTAAAACAATAAAAACCAATGTGGTATTTAAAACAACCTTTTTAAGTTAAAAACAAGAGCAGACAATCAATTGTTGAGTAGAGTGATGGAAGTAGGTAGGAAAGAAAGCTTGAATCGATTAGTTTTGTGTCTGCAAGCTCTGAACCGTCTTCCAGAGGCCAGTGATTCATATTCAGAATAAAGAACATGAGAAGAATCCTTCAAGATTTTCTGCGCCTGATTGATGACGATATTTTCAAAGATGGTTTGAAGAGACAGCTAATTTTTCCTGCCAAACACTGTCATGGCACGTTTAAACATTCTGTGAGCTCTGTCCTTGAATAGCAGCTGCAGCAGAACGAAGACTATTCGAAACTCACAAAATGGGAGGCAGTAAGGAGGGAAAGTCCAAGACTGTGATCGTAACCAGCATAAAGATCAAACCGCGATCAAACAGACGGGCTGGAGAGCATGACAGTGATCATGACGAAGAGGACATCAAGACGGTGGAGAGACAGGTGGCTGATTTCATGGAATCAAAGAAAATTGAGATGGATTTCAACAACGTGGAATACTGTCACCTCATGCCCTGGAGGCGGGAAAAGTGTGAAATTGAGATTCACAAACAGAAAACACAAGATAGCGCTGCTGAAACAGGGCCCAAAACTCGAAGGCACAACGGTGTTCTTCAATGAAAAGCTGACCAAAAAAAAAACACAGAGATGACCAAGAAAGCACGAGAGCTAAAAAAGGCCGGGAAGATAAAAAGCACCTGGACGGCAAACTGCAAAATACTTCTGTCATACTTCTGTAAATGTCATACTTCTGTAAATGGAATACAAATTTCTAATAATCTGATGATTTGTGGAAAAGAGGAGACTAAATATTGAGGAAATGGGGACGGGACTAGATAAGCTCTGCTTCTCCCGTCTTCCCTTTTGGACATGTACAATTTGATCAACTATTGACAATGTGTGATGTTGTATAAGTGTGCTGACGTGACCGAAATAAATCAATTTAAAAAAAACAAAAAACATTTTATCAATCTTCGATTTACACTGAACAGATAGAGGGCAAAACCAAGTTGCCATTCCGTATCTGATGAGACTCCCCATGACAGCATTATAGAAGGTTAACATCACACTCGTACTCACACCAAACAGTCTGAGTCTGTGGAGAAAATGCAGCCTTTGGGCCAATTTGGCACACAAGAAATCAACATAAACGTTCCACTTTAAAGAGTTGTCCATCAGAATGTCAAGATACTTATACGAGTCCACCTGCTCAATTAGACTGTCACTGATTAAAGCTGGGTGATGTGATCTAACTGCCCTGGGGTCAAATATCATCTCTTAAGTTTTGTTTGTGTTCAGAATGAGATGATGTTTCTCACACCAAGCCTGAAATAAGACAACCTCACTGACATAGACAGAAGGGCAGACATCTGCATACAAAAGACTCAAAACCAGTGTATCATCAGAAAGTTTTATCAAGAAGTTATCCTGGAAGCTGTTTCTGCAGTGTTTTGTGTAAAGTGTGAATAAAAGAGGAGCCTCACAGCTCCTTGTGGTACTCCTGCACTGCATTTTTTTAATGGTTGAAAGTGTACCATTTACAATAACTTGTTGTGACCTGTCTGTCAAGAGAGAATAAAACCATTTAATAATGACAGGGTTTATCTGTAAATTGAGAAGATTCTCAGCAAGCAGATGAGGTCGGACAGTATCAAAAGCAGAGTTTAAGTCTGTAAATAAAACTCTGGCATAAGCCTTTGGGTCCTCAAGATATTTACTTATGAGATGCGACATGCTGAGAACGGCATCCTCAGTGCTACGACCCTTAGATGGTCAAGAAGAGGAGATATTACAGGTTTAATTATATCACATATGACTCTCTCAAAGCACTTCATAATAGCACAAGTTAGTGCAGCAGGTTGGAAGTCCTTATTCTCTGAAGGACATGACACCTTAGGATCTGAATGATAATAGACTTCTTCCACAGTGATGGAACAGTGTGGCTATCAAGGGGTAGTTGAGAGACAGGGCACCAAGCCTCAGTTAATTCAAATGAACAGTATTTAAGCAATCAAGCAGGCAAACCATCTGGCCTCATGGACTTTTTGTTGCACACTTTCCTAAAGACAGTCTGAACCTGTAGAAGGTCCGTTCTAATGAAGTGTGCAGAATCACAGAGGAGGTTTAAGTCTAAGTCTGCTGCTGATACAGATGAAGAGTTCGGTGTATCAAAGCACAAAAAGAAGTCATTAAGATCATTTGCCTTATCAAAGTCATTCTTTGTGATGTGATGTTTTTTTGCTGGGTACATGTTAGCAATCTTTTTCAGGGAATCCCAGAGTTTTTTTTTATTGTCCATGGAGCCACAGCTTTGCTCAATGGTAGCCCAATCCTTCTCTCTAGACTTGTGCAGCATCACCTTAATTTCTTTTTTAACAGCAGCTGCTCCTATCTGGTCATTGTTTTTTGAAAGTTTTTCCTTGGTAATATAAGGTTTATTGTTAGAGAAGTGTATTACCTTTTTAGAAGGGGCAGTGCTGTTAACACAGAATTTGATGTACTCTGTAACGGTGTCTATGGCCTCATTCAGTTCAAGGTTATGAAAGATATTCCAGCCAGTGCATGAAAAACATCCTCTTAAGATCTCTAAACTTTCCTCAGTCCACTGCAGCCCCAACTTGTGCTGGGGTTTGCAAGATTCAAGCAGTGATTTATAAGTGGGCATAAGGTGGATTGTCAGATGGTCAGAATCAAAGAGAGGAGGGAGGGCCTTTGCTTTGAACGCACCATTTATGTTATCAAAGCACTGATCTAAGACCTTGTTTTCTGTGTTCCACATTTAATGTACTGGTAAAATCCAGGAAGAGCGGGTTCCAGACTACAGTGGTTGAAGTCCCCAAGCATAAATAAAGGGGCTCCAGGAGTGCGCTGGAGCTGATTGTGCACACAGTCTGCAATGCGATTGGTTGCTTACACTGCATTACCACTGGGGGGGGGGGGGGGGGGGGGGGGGGGGGGGGCGTAAGCAGCGCAGATGACAACATTCCTGAACTCTCTGGGTAGATAAAAAGGACACATGGATATGCAGAGTAGTTCAAGATCAGGATCACAGTACATCTCCCTCACAGTTAGTTGTTTACACCAGCTGTCTCTCACATACACACATATGCCTCCACCACTTGATTTCCCTGAAGTTCCATTTCTGTTTGCCTGCATGCAAGAGAAACCATCCAGCTGAATTAAAGAGTCTGGTATGTCTTCACGAAGCCATGACTCTGTTAAAACCAAAGTGCAGGACTCTCTAAACCCATAACAATGACGAGTGTTAAGCCGGAGCTCGTCCATTTTGCTGCATAGTGAACGAACATTACTTAAAATAATGGAAGGAAGTGGTGGCTTATTACCCCTCCGCCGCACTAGTTATCGAACAGCACCAATTCATAACAAACATCTCAAGATGCTTTCCAAGCGTTAACAGGTCTAGACCTGTAAATGAAATAAATTTTATGAACAGAAACCCAACATCAAGACAAGATAAGAAGTCTGATCTCATCTTAACCCACCATGAGTACAGACCTTTACAACATTTAGCAAGTTACAATGGAGAGGAAAAACTTCCCTTTAACAGGCAGAAACCTTGAACAGAACCAGACTCATGTTAGACAGACATCTGAGGAGACTGTGATGGGATTAGAGAGAGAGAGAGGGGGAAGGCAAAGAGGCGAAAGAGAGAGAGAAAGAGAGAAAGAGAGAGAGAGATCGAGAGAAACACAGACATAGAGAGAGACACTGAAACAGAATGCATAGTTCTGTGTTGAAGAAGCCCCCAATCAATGAGAGACAGAGGTCAGCCCTTCTATACTGAGTTAGTATTTAAGAAGAAGGTTCTTTTAACATCACTCTTCTCCCACCTTGTTCACGGAAGGTTTGTATCTGTACGTTTCCTTTTGTAGTGACTAAGCGATAACTGCCTTCACATGGATTACAGATTTGAACTGGCATTGTTCATCTTGAGCATGGGCATACCTCTCTGTTCTTCTTCTTAATTTTAATTCAGCTGATTTGATTCTGTTAAAAGCATAAATACCTGCCAATCATAGCACATTAACATTATCTTTCAAAGCCCATCTGTACCCACCGTTTTAAATAATAAAAGGTCAAAAGAGGGCCTGACCTTTTTAAACTCAGTGTTCTTGATAAGTTGATCTCCAGGCAGAAGATTAAAGACTTCCACCTCTATAAAGTACATATTGGGCGCTATAATTTGTGTGAGAGTAGGGTCAGCTTGGAAAACATGTTAACCTTTGTACTTAGGACAAGCCAAAGACTGCCAAAGAAATGAGGGGGCACCAAAATTAATACAAGTAAGAAGTTCCCCACAGGAGCTTTAAAGAGGGGTATTCAGCTTTACATGTTTTAAACAAGGATGTAAAGTAACAGTGCTGGATGTTCAGACAAAATGTGAAAATTGTCAAAACCCTTTGTTGTATAAATCCCTGAATCTGTCTGTAAACTGATCAAAATCTTTCTAATAATATTACCAGATCTTCACGAGACTTGCAAAAGTGATGAGGTCATCACACAAGGATCTCCTAACTGGATCATGCTGAAGAGGGGGGCCTGGAATACAAAGGTCTGTCCATAGCTCCAAGCCCAAAAGGCCTCCAGACAGGTGGTCAATCAGAGGAAAGAGGGTTTTGGGGCAGGGAGCCTGAAGCTTGGTGTATAGTTGACACATCCTCAAGGTCTGCAAGGCTCCATGGGGACAAGTGACGTCATTTTAGCAGCCCTGCCCCCATACAGTCCTTTTCAAGATGAACATTTTTGACTTCTGCATGGACGCATGCAGATGAAAAGGAGCTCCTACTTTCCGAAGTACAAAAATACTGGCATTTTTATGTTTTATGCCCACATAGCTCACCATGACAACCATGTGATGAACTATTCTGGTATAAAATCATGGTCATGCTCAGCAGAGAACTGGAGAAAAAAATGTTCTAAATGGCGTTGACAGCTTCTTCTCCTCTCCTCGAGTTTAGTACTGTGGTAGATGTGTGTTTGCGATACACCACCCCCTGCAGTTTAGTGTGAGAAAATAGTGTTTTTTTTTTTTTTTTTCAAGTTGTAAATCATGTAAAGATACTGCAGGGGCACCAGAGGGATAGAGTGGAGACTAAATACAGAAGCACAATACTCCCTGCTTTAAATGGCGTTTCATGAAGATCAGATGGATCTGAATTTAGCAATCTAGCTACCAGCTTAACAAAGCACCCCCACCACCCCCACCCCTACACACACATCATTTCACACAGAAAACGATAAGTTGTCCACACATTTGTAACTGATTCAGGCTGTAACAAGAATCTCTAAACCCTTCTGAACAGCGCAGCATTCCAAGATTTCACAACATCAGTGTGACCGCCGGTTGTGCCAGCTTCTTATACGCTGACACACCTGCACTCTCTCCTCTCCTTTTGACTTATGCATGCCCCTGCTGATGGATAAAAACATGGAGGCCATGTGGAATGAGGTGTGTCTCTGCTGATGAGGGAGAGATTGAAGGACCCACATGCGTTTCCTGTGTCTCTGAGGGCTTCTGAGGAGATCTGCTGCTTACTCAGGAGTGAAAGCCTCAAATTAAAGTGTTTGTGCTGACAAAGGACAAATGGGATTTTTCCTTCGCGCAAACGGTGCAGGATTGTGTTGGCTTGCTCAAAGTGTCAGGGAAAAAAATGTCTCCTGGTCGACACCTCTAATGAAACATGCGCATGAAATTAAGGCATGCACATTTCCGTCGATGTTTAGGATGTGTGCGTATAAAGAGGCAGGCAGAGGAAGAGGAGGAGGGAGAGGAGAGAGAAGAAAGAGCGAACAGAGAGAGGGATGCCGCTCTGCTCTCCTGTGTATAGATATGTCTTTGGTATCCTTGAAGTAGGAGTAAATTGAATATTCATGAGTGAGCGTGAATAAGTGCTCTGTCAGCTTATGGTGTCACTGATAGATGAGGGGTGGACCTGCATGGTGCTCGTATGGCCAGTCACGGTCCTCCATAGAGAAAGCATTGCAGGTGGGGGTGGGGGTGAGGGCATGAGGTGCAGAGGAGGCTTGCCCTGAAAGCACACAGGGTGGGTTAAGTTCAATCCATGCATATATTGAACACTACCTCCAGGAGGCCAGGCCACAGAGAGCTGTGGCCGGTGTTGACAAGGCAGGTTCCAGCTTGCTTACAGAATGACTGAGTGGTCCCAGAACAGGGCCAGACAAGCTGAGTGAAGGGGAACATTATTTCTCTGTGAGACTTGAATTCAAACCCTTGTTAAATACAGAGCTTAATGTTGCTGCACATTGCAACAAAACAAAACAAAACAAAACAAAACACACACTTAATAAGTAGATATACAGTTTTAAATATAAATTATAATACTTTTTTTATTTGAGTTTTTATTGAAATTTCATTAAGTCTGCTGATTGTATCTTGGCAAATTTGTTAGTTTAAATGATCAGAAATGAGATATCAAAGATCAGCCTGGTCTGAACAACATTCAGAGGGTCTCACAAGTTCAATGGTTCCGTAACCAAGTCTACTTGTTAGTCTGCCCTGCCCCGAGAGCAGCAAGGACATGTATGTTAAACTTATACAAATATTTTAATGGAATGTAGTACAGAATTGAGCAAACTGAACTTGACTGTAGTTCTTTCCATGATAATGGATGGGGTAATCACAAAATGATGACATCTCTGAAAGGCTATAAAGAGTATAGGAGAGTCAAGATAAAGGTCCGTCTGTCTAGATTTGTTCAGAGGCATGGCTGCAGGTTTGATTCTGTTTTCAAGTTGTTTGAAATCCAATGGGGTATCCCTGCACAGGTTTGAACCTTGTTTGTGATGCAAATTATGTTGGGTATTTCCCAGGTGCACCCACAGAAATGAACAAATCGAAAAAAGCCTTACTTACAGCCTCTTACTTACAGGCTCAAACTTACAGCCTTTGTTCAATCAATCAATCAATCAATCAATCAATCAATCTTTATTTATATAATGTCAATTAATAACAAAAATTATCTCAAGACACTTTCCAAAAGTGTTAACAGGTCTAGACCTGTAAATGATAATAAATTTTATGAACAGAGACCCAACATCAAGACCAGATAAGAAGTCTGATCTCATCTTAACCCACCATGAGTACAGACCTTTACAGCATTCAGCAAGTTACAATGAGAGGAAAAACTTCCCTTTAATGGCAGAAACCTCGGACAGAACCAGACTCATGTTAGACAGACATCTGAGGAGACTGTGATGGGATTAGAGAAAGAGAGAGGGAAAAAGAGGGAGAAAGAGATAGAGAGAGAGAGACAGAGAGACGTAGACACTGAGAGACACAGAGATCATATTTCTGTTGTAGTGATGATCACGGAGAAACTGTAAAAGCTGTAAAAAGCTGTAGCAGCTGGAGTCTGTCAGGTCCATGGCAGCAGGCCGTCCACAGCAACAATCCGAAGAACCTAACAGATCTATCATATGTTAAGTATAATGTGATCAAAGATGACCTCAGTAATTTATTTTAGAGTACAGTTTTTTATTTTATTTTTATTTATTTTTTTATATGTGTATATATATATGTGTATAGGTTTGTGTTTGTATATATATATGTACGTATGTATATGTGCGTATGTATGTATGTTTATATATACATATATGTTTGTGTATGTATATGTGTCTATATATATATATTATGTTTTCTATTTTTTTTTTTTTTTTTTTTTATTAGCCTGCTTTATGGGAGAGGGGTGGGAAGAAAGGGGTAAATGTTTAGGCTGTTATTTGCCTACTTTTTTTCTGTTTAGATTTCTGATGTTTTGTTCTGTACATCTAAAACTGAATAAAGAGAGTATTCAAAAAAAAAAAAAAAAGAACCTAACAGACAAACTCAGAGACTCCCAGAGAGATCCATGGTTAATAACTTTAATGAGACATTAAGGTTAGAAGTTAGACTGACAGATAGAGAAGAGAGGGAAACAGGAACCCCCCTGTTTCTACTTTATGGGTAGCCAGTGCAGAGAAGCTAACACTGGAGAGATATGCTCCCTCCTCCTGGTCCCAGTCAGAACCTGGGCTGCAGCATTCTGAACCAGCTGAAGAGTCCTAATAGACTTGTTAGGACAACCAGATAGAAGAGAGTCACAGTAATCTAACCTGAAGGAAACCAAAGCATGGACCAGCTTCTCTGCATCACTCTGAGACAAGATGTGTCTAATTTTTCTAATATAACGAAGATGAAAGAACGCTGTCCTGGAGACCTGTTGGATGTGAGAGTTGAAGGACAGGTCCAGATCCAAAAGAACTCCTAGGTTCCTAACAGTGGAGCCAGGTGCCAGGCTGATGCCATCTAAGGTAGTTATCTGGTTAGAGAAAGCCTCTCTGAGGTGTTTAGGTCCATTAACAATGACTTCAGTCTTCTCTGAGTTCAGAAGTAGAAAATTTCTGCTCATCCAGATCCTTACATCTTTGAGGCAAGCTTTAAGTTTAGATAACCGACTGGTTTCCTCTTGCTTCAACAATAAGTACAGCTGAGTATCATCTGTGTAAAAGTTAAAGTTTATGGAGTGTTTTCTAATTATGCTTCCAAGAGGAAGCATATATAAGTTGAAAAGAATTGGACCAAGCACTGAACCTTGAGGAACTCCATAATGTACCCTGGTATGCAGGGAGGATTTATTGTTCACATGACAAACTGAGAACAACTCAACAGATATGATCTAAACCAAGTTAAAGCAGTTCCTGTGATGCCAAGAAGCTTCTCTAATCTCTGCAAGAGGATGTGATGATCAATAGTGTCAAAAGCAGCACTAAGATCAAGTAACATGAGCACCGAGAGGCGACCACTATCTGAAGCCAAAAGTAGATCATTGGTTACTTTCAGCAGTGCAGTCTCAGTACTATGGTTAGCCCTAAACCCGGACTGAAAGTCCTCAAGGAGACTGTTGCTATGAAGAAACTCACAGAGCTGACTGGAGACAACCTTCTCTAAGATTTTGGAAATAAAAGAGAGGTTAGATATTGGTCTGTAGTTAACTAAGGAGCCTGAATCAAGAGTTGGCTTTTTTAGGAGGGGCTTAATTACTGTAACTTTAAAAAGTTGTGGCACATAGCCTGTCAGTAAGGACGCATTAATCATCTTTAGAAGAGGGGTGCCGACTGAGGGAAGGACTTCCTTCAACAGCCATGCTGGGACAGGGTCCAAGAGGCAGGTTGATGGTTTCGCCGAAACAACTGTTGAGACCAGCTCTGGAAAGTCAATACATACAAAGCGGTCCACGAGTATATTGCAGTATTTTGCAGACTGCTGGAGATTCTACTCCAGTTGAAAGCACAAGGTTACTAATTTAATCTCTAATCTTTAATATCTTATCATTAAAGAAGCTCATGAAGTCCTCACTGCTGAGCGATGGAGGAATGCGTGGCTCAGTAGAGCTATGACTGGTTGTCAGGCTGGCTACAGTGCTGAAAAGGAATCTTTGATTATTTTTATTCTCTTCAATAAGCGACGAATAATAAGCAGCACATGCAAGTCGCAAGGCCTTTCTATATTCATTTAAGCTATTTCTCCAACGAGAACAGGACTCTGTTGTTTTAGTTGAGCGCCAAATTCTTTCCAATTTCCTTGATTTTTGTTTGAGCTCACGAGTTTGAGCATTATACCACGGAGCTGAACTCCGTCGTCTAAGAGTCCTCTGTCTAAGCAGAGCGACTGAGTCGAGGACCGCTTGAAGAGAGCCTGTAGTATCAGCAACAAGCTGATCAAGCTGAGAGGGAGCATAGGAGCTCTCTGCTACAGTAGAGTAAGATACTGACTTCAAGGCAGCTGGAATAGCTTCCTTGAAAATGCATATGGCTCTATCAGACAAGCTCCTAGTTAAGATATTTTTATTGACTGGAGCAAAGTCTGATAGTGAGAACTCAAATTTGACTAAGAAGTGATCAGACAGAAGAGGATTCTGTGGGGAAACCGCTAAATTGACAGCTTCCAGGCCATGTGCCAGAACAAGATCTAGGGTGTGATTAAAGCAAGTGGGTTGGTTCACAGCCTGTGTGAAACCAAAAGAATCTAATACTGACATGAAAACAGTACAAAGACTGTCATTATGAACATCTACATGAATGTTAAAATCACAAACAATGAGGATTTTATCTGAAAGAAGGACGATGCTGGACAGAAACTCAGAGAAATCAGATAAAAATTCAGAGTAAGGGCCAGGAGGCCGGTACACAATAATAAACAATACCGGTTGCACAGTTTTAGCATCTGGATGTGTGAAACTGAGAGAAAGACTTTCAAAAGAGCTAAAGCCTAGCTTAGGTCTATCACTAATATTAAAGATAGAATTAAAGATAGCTTCCACACCCCCTCCTCGCCCTGTGTCTCGGGGGATGTGGGTATTAAGGTGACTGGGAGGAGTGGACTCATTTAAACTAAGATAATCACCCTCACACAGCCAGGTTTCTGTCAAAGCAAGAAAATCAATATTATAATCTGATATTAGCTCATTAATTAAAATGGCTTTAGAAGATACAGATCTAAGATTTTTATAATTTACTCTTTTATCATTTTTAATGTTACAGGTAAAGGGTCTTGGCTGGGGAACAGACAGTCTCTTGGATGGCCCGCTCTAGCTACAGGGGGCTGGCTAACTACCACTGCTAACTGAGGGCTAGCTTTGGTACGGAGCCATGATTCTAAATCCCTCGCCTCCAGAGCTATGGTTTACTGTACAGACAACATTACAACACAGCTCACATGTCTGAACAAACCTAGACAGATGGACCTCAACTCTCCTACACTCTTTATGGCCTTTCAGAGAGAACATTATATGAGACAATATTGCACAAAGCTTGAATCTTAAAGTTATAGTAACCCCTCAGAATTCAGAAGGAGAGTAACGTTGGGGGGGAAAAAAAAGTTACCCTCTTTCTCTGGGTCTTACAGGCTGGACAGCCGAACCTGTGACCACATGAGCTGCTCAAATGCTGGAAACCGAGCATGCGTTGAAGTTCTGAGAATTTGACAAGCTAGGCTGCTTGCTTTCTGCTCGTAAAAACAATCTTAGAACACACCGTCACAATGTTGAGCAGGTGGTCTCATCCTGTAGGGTGATGGAGTGGTACCAGCAGCATGAGAAGAAAGCTAGAACACTTTCAATGAATGTGCAATAGAGGGCCAGCCGACAGAAAAGGAGTTCAGTTTGCTGATTAGGTTCATCCTCTGGTGGTACTTCCTTATAATCCCCTCAGTGTTGGAGGATAGCCTCAGCTGGTTGTCAAGGACTGTACCCAGGTATTTGTATTCCTTTACAGTCTCAACTGGAGAACTGTAGATCACAGTGACAGCCGCCACCAGTTCCCTTCGACTGCTGGAGAAGATCACCACCATCTCTTTGATTTTGCTGACATTCAGCTCCAGGCAAGAAGAGTCCCACCATGCAGACTGCTGCAGAGCAGGGAACTGTGTCATCAGACTTTACCAGGTGACAGTTGGGTTGTGTGGATCTGCACTCATCAGTGAACAGCATGACGAGCAGCGGAGAAAGCATGCAACCTCGTTGGGCGCCTGGAGGTGATGAGGAGATCTGAGAGGTCATTGTTGATCAGGACTTGCTGGGTTCTGTTGGTGAGATAGTCCAGGATCCAGAGTATGGGCTGACTGCTCATGTTGAAGTTCTGGAGGAGCCTCGCTGCAAGAATGTGTGGTTGCAAGGTGTTAAAGGAGAAGTCTACAAACAGGAGCCTGGCAGGGGTGTGGGGAAGCTTCAGGTATTGACAGTGACGATGACGAAGGCTTTGACGTCATCAGCATCTTTGTGACTTCGATATGCAAACTGGTAGAGGTCAAGTTGTGAATTGGTCGGAATGAGAATGTGTTGCTTGATGAGCCTTTCCGTGGCCTTCATCACCTGGGAGGAGAACCCCACAGATACCTTGTTGCTTTGCATCCTGGGAAAAGTTATCTTGAGCAAAGAGTAGAAGTATTAAAATGAATATCTGCTCTTCATTAATTTTTTTACTCACATGTTGGCATGAGTCACAGCTTATGATGGTGGGTAATGGTGCCCATGGGAAACGTAGTCTTTATTCAAGAAAACTACTGATTACAGCTAGCACAGAGGTCACTAGGAGTTGTATTAATATGGATGTTTTACTCTGTGCTTCAGGTGGTAATTAATTTGTCAATGAGTGATTAATATGTTTTGGCATCTTAATTAAAACTTACTATCACTCTTTTAAAAAAAGAACAGTTTATTTTTCCTTAATTTTCTGTTAAAGAGATTTTGTGCTGCACAAAGGAGTGTTTCAGATAAAGGAATGTTCATTTCTGAGATTTAAGTAAAAAAAAAAAAAAAAAACTACTGAAGGTCATGGTCTAAGAGGTCTGGGGGTCTTAGGGGCCGGTTCCATAAAGGTTCGCCCGCAAAACGCAAAAAAAATCACAGTGAAAAAAATTCTGCATTTGCACGTAAACGCAGGGGGACTGAAAACACTGCAGTATGCATGCCAGGCCTGTAGTTGGTGATAAAACTGTAGGGACACACCCCATGTCACACAACGCCTGTTATTCCATAGACCAGAAGAAGTCTAGTCAGCTGCTAATACACTAATAAATAACAACATGGTGCAACAGATGCACATTTTGTCGAAAGGCAATCAGCAGATTCAGCGGCACATTGGTCCACCGATGAACCATCAATGTTGTCTGGTTTGTGCATAGCCACAATGAAAGTGTAATAAAGCGGAGCCTTACATCAGCGTTTCCACTGAGAACTCAAGCTAGCTGTTTACACAGCTATTTTGGCTGCAGCATTTCAGAAAAATTCCACTCTGGAGGCTGTTTTCCAAAGTTTCTTTTTCAGATTGGATAAAGCACCATTTCCACATAAATGAGAGGCCAAAATGCAACAATACCTTTGCGTTTCATCGTAAAACTGCTGTCATGTAAATGGCCGCTTACTTCTCATTTCTGTTTTTGTGAGTCCATGGTCCAGAAACTTTCTCTGATATCCTCTGACAAGTTCTCACAGTTGCTTCTCAATTCCCTGCTCCTCCTCCTCTAGCCCCCCCCACACACACACATGAGAAAGAGGCTCACACACACACACACATATGCGCAGGATGGGAGAATATTTTGAAATGATAATTTTATTCATGATGCTGCTCCTCGGCCGCTGTGCAGCTCGTCTGTACAAGTGTAAATGAGGAGTGTTCCAAATGTAAAATGTTCTGCTGAGGGGGATCAGTGAGGCTCTGTGGCCAAAACAAGGCAATATACAAAATGAGTTGTGTTCCAGGATGCAGACTGGCCCTGGCCCACACTGACTCTAGTCAGCATGCCTGGCTCCAGCAACACACACCAGATGGCCTCATCCTCAGGCAGAGAGACAGACACAGAGAGAAACACAAAGAGAGGAAGAGAGAGGGAGAGCGCTGGTGCTCGACGTGTCCCAGAGGTGCCGGCTCAGTCAAACTTTTATCTAACACTGGGCTCAAATGTTACTGGAGCTCATCTAACTTTAAGACTCACTAACTGGAAAAGCCTAAAACCCTCAAAACAGAGAGTCAACTTATTTCTCTGCCTTTCAACTCATTACTGAAGTTAACAATAATACATCACTCAAATAAAAAATTACATTCTCTATACTCGCACTGAACACCTGAAATTTTGTACCTCTACAGTGTCCTTTTCCTGCCAGCAACAGATGAATGCTTTCATAAAAAGTCAGGGTGAGCCAGTGAGTGAACAGAATAGGGTTGCAAAATTCCAGGACTTTTCAAAGTCAGAAACTTTCCCTGGGAATATTTGGAAATTAACAGGAATTTTCTGGGAGTTTTCAGGATTTCATATTAATTGCACTTACTAGGTATACCTGTATAAAGCACTGCATGCCCATGTCCTGTCCACCCTGGGTCCCCAGGGTGCCTGGTCCTGGGGCACCCGGCTCCTGGGCCGCTGGGGGGGCCCTGGTCTGGCCGTGGGGGTGCAGGGGGTGGCTGGGTATGGGGGGTGTGGGAGATGTGGGTGGGCCGGGTGGATGGGTGGTTGGTTGGGGGTGTGTGCTGTGTGCAGACCTCCCTCCCCCCTTGACCCCCTTAGTGTCACCCTCGGTACTTTGGGAGGTCAGGGTTGGCCCCTCTCTGAGTCCTTGGCTGTTGTTGGGTCGGATGGTATCAACCAATCAATCAATCAATCAATCAATCAATCAATCAATCAATCAATCTTTATTTATAAAGCGCCAATTCATATCAAACGTTATCTCAAGACGCTTTCCAAGCATTAACAGGTCTGGACCTGTAAATGATATAAAATTTTATTTACAGAAACCCAACATCAAGACCAGATAAGAAGTCTGATCTCATTTTAACCCACCATGAGTACAGACCTTTACAGCATTTAGCAAGTTACAATGGCAAGGAAAAACTTCCCTTTAACGGGCAGAAACCTCGGACAGAACCCGACTCATGTTAGACAGATGTCTGCCTCGACTGTGTTGGGATTAGAGAGAGAGAAGGGGGGAGGGGGAGGGGCAGAGAGACAGAGACACAGGGAGACATAAACACAGAGTCCATATTTCTGTGTTGTAGAGATGATCACGGAGAAACTGTAACTGTAAAAAGCCGTAGCAGTTGGAGTCTGTCAGGTCCATGGCAGCAGGTTGTCCACAGCAACAATCCAAGGAACCTAAAAGACAAACTCAAAGACTCCCAGAGAGATCCATGGTTAATAACTTTAATGGGACATTAAGATTAGAAGTTAGACTGACAGATAGAGAAGAGAGGGAAACAGGAGCCTTGTGTGTCAGTTCCCCCCGGACAGTCTAAACCTATAGCAGCATAACTAAGAGCTGGTTCAGACCTGATCCAGCTCTAACTATAAGCTTTATCATAAAGGAAAGTTTGAAGTCTACTCCTAAAAGTAGAGAGGGTGTCTGCTCCCTGAACTTCAACCCGTAAATGATTCCAGAGAAGAGGAGCCTGATAACTAAAGGCTCGACCTCCCAGACTACTTTTAGAGACCTTAGGTACGACAAGCAGGCCTGCATGCTGGGAACACAGTGATCTAGACGGATGATACGACATGACGAGCTCTTTAAGATAGGATGGCCCGATGCCATTAAGAGCTTTAAAAGTCAGAAGAAGAATTTTAAATTCTATTCTAAACTTTATGGGTAGCCAGTGCAGAGACGCTAACACCGGTGAGATATGCTCCCTCCTCATGGTCCCAGTCAGAATCCAGGCTGCAGCATTCTGAACCAGCTGAAGAGTCCTACTAGACTTGTTAGGACAACCAAATAGAAGAGAGGTATCTGGGGCTCTTGTGGTGGGTCTTCAGTGTTCTGGCTTCTTGGGGGTGTCTTTGAGCCCCTGGGTCCTGCAGGGTATGGTTAACTATGTGGGGCTTCAGTGATCACTTCACATGCATGCCTGTAAAGGTACTCATGCTCCTGTGGAGACTCACAGTAAATAAGTGAACTGTCCCATCAGAACATGCTGAGTTACTTCTAGCACTCCCTCACTTTGTCTCATGTCGTGTGATGCAGGCTCCCTCCTTATCTCATCTCTGTTGGCCCATGCTCTACTCTCAGAATCCCACTTCTCTGGTGTTCCAGGGTTTCTTACAGACGTTACTTTCTGAATGGTACTTAAAACAGCACAGCACCTGAACTGCTTAAACCAATAACACCTGTCTGTCCTCTTCCTTTTTTATCCTCTTCTGTCCTCTTCCCAGTTTGTCTTGTCTTGTCCTATCTGTCACTATTTCCCCTTCTTTCACACTGTGGTGTAGCACGGCCCTCACCTCCAGCTCACATTGGGAAATAAAGTTTGATTTGATGGAGTAGCCTACAGGGAGGGCTGGTGATGGTCACTGACAGCAATGAATCATAACTATTTATGTTTCACCGAAATGAAAAAAATGCATTGGTCTTTCAACGTTGATCAGACGCAGTGCTCAACTTGAAGGACAAATGCAGACAAGAGGGGAAAATATATATATATATATATATATATATATATATATATATATATATATATATATATATATATATATATATATATATATATATATATATATATTCAACATTTGTTTTGGTATAAGCAGACATGCTCGCAAACATGTCTAATGCAATATTTTTACATCAGGTTGATGACAAGAAAACCTACCCCAAAATTTCCGAAATTAATGTGTTAAAATTCCCATGGAAACTTTTAGGAAACTCTCCTAAATTTATTACAAATTTTCATCCATTGCAACCCTGTAGCAGAAGAAGCAATTTAACAAAATTCAACCAGGGTCGGGTTTTATGCATTTTTTACTGCTGGCTGAAGTCTGTGGGATTTTTTTAACCATGATGGGTTTGAAATGTTGGATCATCTATATGCATTCATTTTAGAGCTTAAAAGAATCAGGATTAATGGTGACCACTGTAATATTAAGGTGGCAGCTCCCCATCACCACTGTCTGTAAGTTGGTAAGTTCTCTCGATTGACATCAACATGTCAGGTGTTTGAGTGTATAAAAAGAGCCTATTTTTGTCGAATATAACCACAAATATCAACTATATCTTTTTATATTTGGTCTGTAAGAATAGAGTTTGTAAATAAGGGCTGCACAGTGGCACAGCCTCACAGCAAGAAGGTTAACGGTTCAAATCCCAGTTTGGGTACGGTGTGCATTTCTGTGTGGAGTTTGCATGTTCTCTCTGTGCATGTGTGGGTTCTCTCCAGGTACTCCATCCTCCTCCCACAGTCCAAAAACATGCTCATTAAGTTAATAGGCGATTAAAATTACATACTTCATGATTCAAGTTGGACAAAAATGAACCTTTTCAAGACCTATGCTGTCACACTTACCCATAAAGTCATTTTTCTAAACAATGCAAACTATTTATTTCATCCTGATGTGGTCCTGAAAACCTGGAAACCTGCACAAAGGCCTCCCAGACAGTCCTTTGCACTCTGTATTTCCTGTCACTGATTTTGACGGCCCGTCTTTACAGTGAGGTAAAGGACAGCATACACTGCAAGAGGTAAACCTCAATCTTGAAACGATAGGCTGCTGATGTGCTGCTGTATTTGGAGAATTGGGAGTGAGAGCTGGGCTAGCGCTGTCCCATCCAACCATCATCATTAATCTGATCACAGCCAGAGTTTAAGAATCATGCATTCAACACCTTAAAGAAATTGACACCTGCAGATATATTAAATGAACAAAAGTGCCAAAAGAATTCCAGGGAAGTTGGAGATGAAAAAAGCCGGTGTCATTTTCCATCTCTAAATAGCCGTCCTAAGCCATAATACAGATGGCGCAGTGGCCCCTTGTTGCCTCCCACTGCTCTGTTTTCATTCCTCTCTTTTGGTGATAATGTATTGTCTACAGGGTGTGTAATGATCCTCGAGAGCAGCCGTAGACCACTAACAGGCACTTCTGTCAAACACATCACCATCACTGTGCTCATTGATTTGTGCTACCTTTAAAATTGGCTGCTTCCTCTGCACCGGGCTCCTCCGTAATTGCATCTTGCCTAAATGATTCAAATAAGGCGGTCTGTTGCTCTTACCTTCATTTCCCCTCCCTCCGTTGTCACTGTCACCCTCACTTATTTCATTACGGATTCAGCAGACTTGATGAAACAGCAGGGGAGCCCCATTCTACAGCGCTTAGCCAGCCCAGCCGAGACAAAGAAGTGGTCAAGCGGGGCAACAAATCACACCAAATGGAGCGTTTGCTCTTTGTGCAGCCTAGTTATGGAAAACTGATAGCAGTATCCAGAATACTGAATAGGTGTAATAAATGCTGAAGAAGGGGGATTCTTCTCCTAATTGGGTGAGGGGGCGATAGAAGCACTGGCATTCCCCTTTTTGTATCTGAAAATGAGTTGTGTGAAATAGTCTAATAGCCTGTACACAGTTAAAGGGGGCAGTGCAGCCCCCTCCCACCCCTCCCAGCCCTCGCCTCAAAGCTGTCCCATCCTGTCTCTACGCTGACAGATAAACATGTTCTCTGCTGGCTAATTGCTCTACCTGTTTCCACCCCGTCTCGAGTGACAGCCTTGCTGTGTCGACGCAAAGCCTCAGATCTCCTGGACCCTGCGATGGTGGAGTAAAACACTCAAAAATACAACAGCCAAACTGAGCCCGAGTAACTTCAGAGGGAGGAAGTGGAGGATTGTGTTCCTTGAAGCACGCCGCACAACTTTCCAAATGAGCGGCGAAGTTTGCAGTTAAAAGAGACAGCTGTCGGACCAGTGTTGATGGATTAACTAACATGACAAGTGCAGCAGGGAAGATGACAGCATCTGTCTAATGATATCAACGTCAACAAGAGGGAGGGAGCTTCACTCTGCATGTTTAAGGTAGCCCCAGACATTCATATGTGAGTGCAGGCAGCCTGCTTCTTTTCACAATGAAATAAAGATGTTAAAAATCAATATGCAGCCGTGGACATCAATATACATGCACTGAGGCTCCCGAAAGTATTCCATGGAAGTACCTTTGTCTGAATGGACTGCAAGTGGTCATAAAAGATGCAGGCCCTCAGCTGGACACTGACTCCCTCCAGTCAGATGAATAATAGTACAAAGGGCTGCTAAATCATTGAGACAGCTGCTCTGCTCTGTCCAGACCACGCTGGTCCAGCACAACACCGCTAACAGATCAGTGCAGAGGACATAAGAGGCAGAGAGACCAGTGATCCTCCAGACAACGCCTCGCCTCATCTTCTGAGGGAGAAGTCAGAAAAAAAAAAGAAAGAAAAAAAAAAGCCAGATTAATCGGAGGCATCAAAAACGACGACTCCTCTTACAGGAAGCAGGCTGCTGTTTGGATAAAACTGAAAGCGAGGAATTCTTAGAAGTTAAAGACGTGGGCTTTGATCAGTCCTTTAGGACGTGACAGTCAGAGCTGCTGGACAAACCGTCTTCTTCCCTCGGATCAACAATCATCATCTTGGAGAAAGTGGGGGCCTGCTTTTCACACACTATTGATTAACAGAGCCAGCTGTAGGTCAAGGTCAATGCAAAGTGATTAGATTTGGATACCCACTAATAGAGCGAGCGAGAGGGGGAGAGATAGAAAGAGAGAGAGAGAGAGATAGAGAGAGAGAGCGAGTAAGAAAGCATGTTGTTTAAGTTAAACCCTGAAGAACATTATGATTTATTTAAGTGAGGAGAAAATATGAATAATGTATCGGCTATACGGAGCATGAATCTCTTTTGTACTAATTGTCAGGAAGGCTTGCATCCAGAGTGTGAGGGGTGGAGGGGCTGGAGGACCCAGAGATCACAGGGGTGCTGCGGCTCAAAGCCGCCGGTCCTACAGCCACAGCCATTGACTTGCAAATGAGCGCAAGGAGGCTAATTAATGGGGGGACTAATGAAAGCAGCGTTTGGGCTCAAGTGAAGAAATAATCTGGGACCCTCGTTTTTACTTTCTGACTTTCTCTCCCCCGCTCTGTGGCTCGGTCGCTCTCTCTTCCCATAAGATGGCTCATGCCATTGAAGTTGATTGCAGAACGCATCAATATGTGAACAAAGTTGTTGGTGGTGGTGAGGGGCAGTGATGGTGGGGGGGATTTAGAAGAATTAGCATTCATTTGAAGCCCCCCCCCCCCCCCCCACACACACACACACACACACACACACTTTCCCAGCTCTGTTATTTATTCTGTAGCTTTTGGCACATTTTCTGCATTTTCTGGATCTGGGCTCCCAGGAGGTGCAATAGAGGGAGATGGCGCAGCGTGTTTAAGATGTGTGACGGGCTGTAATGGTAACTTTTGCTCCTTGTTTCTTGTTTGCAGTGGAGAGAGTTAGAAAGCCCCCCCCCCCCCCCCCCCCCCCCAATGTTCAGTGTACAGAGTTTTCAATTGGATTTTCAGTATACCTGCAACATTTTTTTTTTTCTTTCCTTTTTCTGTTTCAGCACCACGGACAGCGCTCATCATTCATTCACACTGGCAATGCGATTGTAATTTGGCCGGGGGTGGAGGGTCGTGGAGCAAAAAGGTTGAGAACCACTGTGTTAGATTACCTCTTTGGGACTACAGAAGCTACATGTCTCCAAAACTGCTTGTTGACACATAAATCCCTCACAGCTTGAAGTCTTCCATGTAGAAGAAGAAGTGGCTTTAGACATGGCGCTTTGGAGACAGGTTATACAATACAAAATAATGCCAGAGTATGATGTTTGCAACAAATGGATGGAAAATATAACAGAAACCAACTCTGTGAAAACAGTTAAACTTCTGTCAGTGCTTTTTATGAACAGAGTGATGTGCAAGATTAGATTTATGTATTTTTTTATTTTTTTATTATTATTTTTTTTTACCTCTGGTGTCTCAGGAAGACTGTTTCTGGTTCGATTCCCTGGCTGGACAGCTGCCTTTTCAAGTGGAGTTCGCATGTTCTCCATGTAGCATGTGTGGGCTCTCTGTGTCTTCCTCCCACAGTTCAAAAACATGCTGATCAGGTCTGATGCTCTTAAATTGCCTGTAGATGTGAGTGAATGGTTGTCCTTCTTTTCATATTAACTTTGCCATGTGTGCTATGCCTTGGACCCAATGACTCCTCAGATAGACACGGGCCCCTGTGACCCCAAAAAAAGGAAAAAAAGGGTAAAGATTTGAAGATGTGAGATTAGTTCAGAATATGTCTCTGTCTCTTCCATAAATATCAATAGTATTGATACCAGTGAATTGAGAATTGATTTTGGACTGATACTGGTGTGATGACATCAATACTTTTTTTGCAATTTCTCTTCTGTACGACCTGCAAATTACTCGTTTCCTCACAAAGTTCATGCAAGCTCAGCTTCTCTCCAATCTGTCTGTGCAAACAACACACCTCTCTCTCTCTCTCTCTCTCTCTCTCTCTCTCTCTCTCTCTCTCTCTCTCTCTCTCTCTCTCTCTGATGCTCACTCAGGCTGTGAGCAAAGTGCACCAAGGTTATGAATGAGAGCCGGTTGTAGTTTGACGTTAAACGCTAATTAACTTAGTAGTGGTTATTAAGTTACCGCTGGTCTTCACTGGGACTTTTTAGGCTGCCCTGGCGCGGGTTGCCCTAGGTGGCAATGAGTCGTTGGACTGGGTTTCAGCAGTCAACCTTTGTTACCAAACACCAAGTCCAAATCAGAGACATCTATTCAACGAGAGCAGAGGAAGACGCTCAAGGAAGACCAAACAAGGGGCAACATCCGGTAGAGAAAAATGATGCCTGTGAGAAAAGTTGCTGTTCATGGAGAATCCACTAGAGGCTGGCTGCAGAAAGACCAGAAGTCACAAACACACAAAGCCAAAAAAACAAAAAAAAAACCAACAGACTTTCACAACATTAAAACACATATTTACAGCCTGGTTCAAAAAACGGCTTGGGTCTGAAATGCTAATTTCACCATCAGCACACATTTAACGGGGGGTAACCAAGGTCACAAGTGTGTCCAATCAGAGGCTGAGCTTAGCCCATGTGACTGACGGGCGCCCTATAGCTGAAAGGAAGCTCAAAGTCTGCGTCATATCCAAGATGGACCTGTCCACTGATTGGCTTCATTTGACTGTATCAGAAGGGTGATGTCACAGAGACTGCATCTATATTATATACAGTCTATGAGACTAACAGACAGTCAGAATGTGCAGAGACTATGACAGCTGAGAGCTCTGAACCAGAGCAGCCGGCAGACCACCCACAATCAGGGGGACCTTCCTGTTCCCTCTTCCCCTGAAGGGAAATTCAGGATCAGATGGTTTGTGATATCAACAGCCTGGATCGTCTACAAATCTTGAGGTTCTGTTAAAAACTCACTCATCTTCACAGGGATATGGGTAAGGTCTAACATATTTCTTCAATTTCTTGTATATTTGTCTTAAAACTGGATCTAAATGAGCACAGACTCTCTGCAACAGTTTCCTCCATACATGTGTCCTCCATTTTTACTTCCTGTCCTGCATCTGAGATCCACATCATCATAATCACGAGACAGAAATCCAGCTATTAAGACATGACTGGGCTGACGGACGAGTCGTTAGATATTGTGTCCACGTTTGACAGGACGCTCAGGCCGCCTTCACTCCAGCTCAGCAGCTGTTTCCAGGATGACATCAAGTTGAAGCTTAGTTCACCTTCTCAATGCAGGGCCCATCCTTTTGGAACGACTCAACTTTTACTTCAAGCATTTGTCCTGAAACCACACTGTTCAAGGTCTGACATCACAGACCTCCAACAGTCAATCCCTTTAACTACCTCTCCTTTAAACCTTTTAACTTTCACTTTTAAAATAGTATTCAACCTTTTAACATTCCATCCAACAAAAATAAATACAATGAATAAATAAAGAATTCTTTCTATATTTTTTTATGTTGATAAGGCACTTAGATAAAAACAATCAAAAACAAAAAAAAAACAAAAAAAAAAAACACAAAATTCATAAATAATATTTCAGGCTGTAGAGATGATCTAGTCAGGTTTTACTCATCAACTCATTGTAATGACATAAAGTGACTCAATAAATGCTCTACTAAACAGTTAAAGGGATATTACTGATGTGTACTCCCCATTTTTGTCTCATGGTTATTAAAATTTTCTACTTAAATTTATTTCAAACATTATTCATCTTGCTTTCTCACTGAACTTTGGGTCGTCCCAAAAAGCACTTTCACCAGAATATCTCCTACTATCATCATTTTAACAGCACTGCTGCTTCTAAGATCTAAACCCAACCCTTTGTTTGGTGAACCTCATGGTGTTTTTTGTTTGTTTTTAAAGAAGCTGTATTTTCTTTGGTTTACTTGGCAGCTTTAGCCACATTTTCTGCCTCCCCGCTCTCTGGAGGAAGGATGGAGGGAGATGGAGCATGGTGTTCAAGCTGCCTGACAGATTTTAATGGAGGCTTCTCCACTTCTTCTTCTTCTTCTTCTTGCTTGTTTTCACCAGAGAAAGAGTGCGGCTACAGTGAAAAGAGAAGTCATCCCCCCTCCTCCTCCCTCCTGTTGTGGTGGTTGGAGGGTGGAGGAACATGCTTGGATCGGATGCTCTGCCCTGTAGTTGAGTCTTGTTTCTTTGAAGCAGTGTGACTCCTCTCAGCCACCCCGGCAGCCCCCGGCGCTGCCATCGTCTGCGGGGTCCTGTTGCACACAACCACGCTGCCGTTTGAAGACGTGGAGTGCAAGCCTTCTCTTCTCGACCTCTATGACTGCCACAGGCGCGCGCGCGCGCACACACACACACACACTCTCTCTCTAACTCTCACAATCCAAATCAGTCTGAGCTTCTTTTTTTTTGTTTCCCTTTGATGTAAGATGATGTTCTGGATCAAATCCTGAACCAGACCTCAGTGACACACACAGCAGATATACAACCATCACACACCTTAAATTTTCCCTTTCATTACGATTGAAAGTTACATGCTGTAGTTAAACACTGCTCACAGTGTTGTTAGGGATTTCTAATCAATAAGGGAGGAGAAATGAAAGCTTATATTGATCCCTGTGAGGAAAAAAAATAAAAGGGTCTGTGAGGACTCACTGTTTGAAATGGACTGCAGCAACACTGGCACACTCTTGTGATGACATGACTCTTAACAAGGTGTGTGTTGGATATGAATGGAGATCAGATCATCTTTTTAACACTCAAGATAACTTTTTATCAGATACAACGTGACGAGGTAAGGTATTTATAGTTACACCAAGTAAACTTTGTCACTTTGTACTGTAGTCAGTTTGTCTGAGAGGTATCTGTAGGGCAGTGGTCCCCAAGCTACGGCCTGCAGGCCTGATACGGCCTGCCTCCACATTTCATCCAGCCCCCTGAACAATACTAGAGACACATTATGATTTTTTTTTTTTGGTGCCAAGTTTCAGTACCTAAAGGGTTAATCACATGATCAAGATCTGATAATGCTGCTGGTGATTAGCTGTAACGTTACATGTGGTTGTGTTATGCAGGACGGTGTTACGTAATTAGCGTCTCTGTCGCCTTCTAGCGACATTTTTTTCTAAAAAGCAACAAATCCAGTGACTTTTCTGTAGTTTGGGGATGGAGTGAAAGTATGTATTGATCTTTAACCGCTGCTTCTCAATGAGCAGTGGGCGCTGAGCCCCTCCTCTCTCCAAAACACAGGGTGTGTTCGAAATGGTGCACTGCCTACTATCTACTTACCTACTCAATCAGTACATACTGCATACTGAATACTCAAAGATGATCTGAGTATACTGCGGCTACCCGAGCGTTTACACTATGAGCATACTCAATATCCCAGAATGCATTTTGTGTCGGCCAGGAAGCAGTGCAGGGAAAATTAAAATAGTCCGACCACAAGCAACAGAAAACAACCGCAAAACTACAAATTCATTTAGTTATAATATATTTTCTAGCGAGAAAGTAAGTTTGTAGATCAGGATTATGAGCCCAGTTGTTTGAAATAGCGACTGTTTTTTAATTTGTCTCGCCATTTTCGGAGACCGAAGCGTCCGCTTGGTGGGTGTTTCCATTTACATACTGTAAACACCGAACAGAAGCAGCCCCCCTTCACATTTCCAAGTTACTGCGAAGTATTTTATTTTATTTTGAAGTGTTTTCATCATCAACAGCTGCATGACACAAACCGAGCAGCAGTGAATGAAAAAAATGAACACAAACACCTGTATATATCCATAGTGATAACACTATACACCACCTGCTGGGCGTGTGATGAGCAGCATTAGGCTGCAAAATGACCAACACACAACAGAATTATGATCACCTTGTTCGGTTATTCCTTGGCAAATACATATTTTCCCGACTACATTCTCATGTCATTAACAATGATAATTTCCGAAACCATCAGTTATAATAAATATATCTTTAATAGACAAATAAATAAAGTCAGTTCATAGAAATAGTTAAAAACATTACCTACAATCCTGATTTTGAATACAAATAAATATGTTGAAAAGATCAAAATATGATATTGGCATTCCTTTTCCCTGTGAAAAGGGGCTCGTTCAGTACCCGCCACTGGATGAGCCGTTTGGTGTCATCATCTGTCCCTAAAGAAAAAAAAAACATGCGACATCACGGGTCCACATTACAGTTTAGTTGCGGCGACAGCGTAAGCTAACGTGCTAACGAATTGGTAGGCTAACTGGTCGTCAAGCAAAGTATAAACTCAAACGTCAATACAAAAGTCAAATAACTTACATTTATAAGTGCTCTGTGGTTGGAGCTCGAAGCTGCTGCTGCCAGCCGTCTCTATTTTGTCTTCCGTCTTAGTTCCCACGTCAGAAGTGCGCAATGCATTGTGGGGCAGAAGTAGGACGTGAAGCAAGCTCTGCTCCATACTCAGAAATCGAAGCCGATTGAGTATACATCCGGGTATTTCTCACATACACAAAATTTGCATACTGTCCAATGTGAACGCACTGCATACTCAACATGGGGGCGGGGTTAGTATAAGTAGTACGAGTAGTACGCCATTTCAAACACACCCACACCCTCCTCCGCTCACAGCAGACCCTCCAAGCTGCAGCCAGAGCAGACGACTGCGTACAAACGAATCATGCTAATGTTTCTCTTTTAGGTCACTTTAGCCGGTCAAAAGTCTGATAAAGGAGGAGGGTTTTATTTTAACATAAAAAAACAAGAATCAACAGAAGAAAGTTCATTAATAGTCATAAACACATTTACTGTGTACTCAGTATAAACTGACCTGTCACTTGTTTGTACCTGTTATTTTGTACTGGCAATTATTTGTTTTTTATTTATTGTTTTATGTAAGAAAACTGCTCATAGTAGAAAATTAGATGTAGAGGGAAAAAAAACTCAAGATTTGTACCCTAACATGTGAGAAAAGTTCCTGTTTGTTAGAACTGATAGAAAAAAATGGTATAAAAAAAAGTATAGTTCAGGAACCGGTATCGAAGTGAAGGTATCTGTACAGGAATCGAACATTTTTGACTGATACCCAGCCCTACATAGAACGCGACATTCTGTTCCACCCTTCTGCACTCTGTGCCCCTATCAGTGTAATTTTATTTTAGAAATAGTGTTTTTTATTTCCTGACTTTTTTCTGTCAACATACCAGAGAGGGTTATTTGGTTATTATTTATTTCATTAATAGTGATATTATTTATTTCCTGACTTCTTTCTGTGAAGATCCCAGAGAGGGTTAATATTTGTTTATGTGTGACTTTCTAGAAAATAATAAATGTTTACCTTTAGGCCCCCCTGTGATCGTCACACTTTTTCACACTTGCAAACTGACCCCGGCCCCCCATCAGAGAAGGGAAAAGTTTTTCCCTCACAGGAAAAAGTTTGGGGACCCCTGCTGTAGGGTAACATGTAACATTAGCAAATCCTTCTGTCCTGCTCATCTACCAATCAGAGCTAACATAACCTCACTCTTCATTTTATTGACAGACTCTCAAGTTTGATCAGATCACTGCAGAATAACTGCTGCATGTGGGTTGGAATGAACATTGTCACAAACAGATTAACCTATGTTTTAGCCTTTACCACATGGTTTAGCCTTTAGCTGGTGGTTTAGCCTTTGGCTCATGATTTAGCCTTTGGCTTGTGTTTTAGCCTTTATTTTATGCTTTAGCCTTTAGACCGTGCTCTATCTCTCTCCTGCTGAGCTTTCTTCTTCTCTTCTGTCCTTTTTCTGTCAGACAGTTCAGCTCCAGTGTCCATCGTCACTAAATATAGTCTTACTCGAGGATAACAGCAATGCTAATGACACAACATTCACTCTAGGCTCGGAAAGCCGATCACCTTTTAATTATTTGGCTAACCTATTTTAAAGAGAGTAGACGTTATGTTGAACAGTGACAGTTTTATTGCCTCACATAAATCAACAGGCAATATTACCACAATGTACAAAAATAAAATGTCAAAATAGAATATAAAAATAAACCCCTTTCAAAATTATAAACAAAATAAAAGTGTTTCTTCTTTGTGTAAAAGCAAGAGTACTTTAATGGCAGCAAAGTACAGTGTAGTGCGCGGCGCTGACGGACCGCAGCGCTGATGCTGTATATGTGAACTAGGGGTCAGAACAAGAAAAAAAAACAATCCACACACATCATGAACTTCCATGTCACAGTAAAGATTTCAGGTCAACAGTGAAACCATGTAGCATCAAATAAATCAAGCAGTATTATGAAGACATCACTTATTTTAACAGTTAACCTCTGTATATATTTTTTAAAAACCAATTAGATGAACTTATCATCACTTACTTAATTCAAGATCTTCAATTCAGCATTTAAACTGAAATGAAATGCTTCTCTCTCATAAACATCTGAGTGAGAGATTTTTTTTTTTTTTTTTTTTTACAACAAAATGACTTTTAAGTCAACAGATTTGACTATAATGCACCTGTTACAGGTCCCGAAGCTAGGACCATGTAGGCAGTTAATAAAGTTCAATTTCGTCTCTGGTCCTGGGCGACACTGTAAAACTGTAAAACAGTTTAACAAAGAATAGAGGCAGAGACGTGACTTCAGTTGTTTCGTTGCTGTGAATACAATGCTTTATTTAACACATTTTCTTCCAAAATCTTATGAATTTGCATTACTATGCTGTATGAAGAATGTCCATTTGACATAACTATAGAAATAGTTTTCTCTCATTTCTGTAAATATACAACTTCATCTTAACTTTTAATTCACATCAATTTCACAGAAAAATGTCATTTAATGTCACCTTTTACTATGCACTAAAGCATTTTATCAACTCATATTTCCCTTGTTTATAGAAAACCTTTCTTCTTTAAACCCTTCTGGTTAATTTCAATAAGCACTGGAGAAAATGGTTAACATAACTAATTCAGAAAAACTGAATGAATATGCGTGTGCAAGCGTGTGTGCGTGTGTGTGTGTAGGTGCGGGTGGCGTGTGTGTGTGTGTGCGCAGGTGTGTGTCACTGAAAGATTTTAAACTAATCCTAACTCTAATAAAGTGCATCTCTGACACAAACACAAGAACAGCACTGCTCCGGAAAAGCAGACATATAACACTGGAGCCAACTACAAAGTCAAACAAAACATAAGCTAAAAGAGAGCTTCAAACTAATGCTATAGCGATCGTTAGCTTGTTAGCATTCCCACCGTAGCGCTAGCTATAACACTGTACACTCTTTAACTTGGCATAACGGCTTTTTCTGTTAACATTACGACTCGATCTACTTGTTTACAACCTGACGAATTCTTTTAGTGAATGAAAAGCTGTCATTTCAACGTGTTTTGTACTGTACAAACCTGTAAAACAGTTTAACAAAGAATAGAGGCAGAGACGTGACTTCAGTTGTTTCGTTGCTGTGAATACAATGGAGGCAAGACTGCTACTCTACTGTATACACGCACTGCCGAAGCTGCGCCTGTCCCATACTGCCCCTACTGGTCTGGAAGTGCATACAGATTTGTATTCATAGTCCAAAGAGACTATTCACTAAACTTTAGACAATAATTCGACAGAAGAAAAATAAAGAAAAGAATTTTTAAAAAAATTATACCCCACATGTGACCACACATTAGTGGGCGTCACATACTCCCCAACAAATAAAAGAATGACTCCTGGCATCGTAACATAGGCTGAGTTACACACCTGTAACTCCTTAATATACCCGTGTAGAGGTACCATAAGGCACAAAAGAAGCACAAGGCAACCACTGGTAAGGCATTGCATGGTAGGCTGAGGGATATGGGATGTGCTGCGGCTGCATCCCCCATACTGGCATATGTGGTACCCCATAAGCACTAAAGACATTAACTCTGCCTTGTGGATGGTAAGAAGGTTCACCTAGAGACTCATAAGTTAACCTCAAAGCAGGTTTTACATTGCGTGCAGATTTCCTGACTGCAGCACCATTATCAACTGGCAGGTCTGACTGTGCAGCTGACTGACCTGAGTGTAAAATATTTGTGTAATGACCAGGTGAAATGCAGTCTGTCTGTGAGGCTATTGAACTTGGGATGTAATCCTGCTGATTACTTGGTGAGTAAGGAGGTGTGGGCCTGTCTCGTTCTTGTAACCCCAACCCATTTAACTCTTCCCCCTCAGCTAGCACTGGGTCTAATGCCGGGTCCTCCGTCACATCATGTAATGTCTCTTGCAGGGAGGAAAGGCCTGGATCTCTCTCTGGCTCTTGCATGAGTCGTGGAGGTTCACTGGCAGGTTCCTCCCTTACAGGTATTCTGAGCCAGTATCTGCCATCCTCTTCCTCATCTGAGTCTGATAACTCGCTGTTTTCCAACAGTTCATTCTGGCGTTGACTGGTTAAGTCTCTCTTCCTTCTTTGTCTCTCATTAGGTAGTGATGACGACGGAACCATTTCAGGTAAGATCCTTTTTTTCACAGGTTCAGATGGTGCAGGTAAGTCAACCGGTAAGTCGTTTACTAAGTGTAACAGGTTGCGGTGCAGGGTACGGGTTCTGCCTTCTCCTCTTTCTGGGCACACTCTGTACACAGGACCACTGCTCAGTTGCTCTTTGACTCGATACACAGTGTCTTCCCAGTACGATCTTAATTTTCCTGGGGCTCCCCTCTCACCCAGATTGCGGACTAACACACGGTCACCTGGCAATAGAGTCACCCCTTTCACATGCTGATCATAGTACTGCTTCCCTCTGGCACTTGATTGGCGGCTGTTTTCAGAGGCAAGATTGTAGGCTTCCTTCATTCGCGCTGCCCACTTTTCGGCATACCCCCTTGGAGATGTGACTTCCTCCTCTGTTTCCAATCCAAATAAGAGGTCTACAGGCAAACGAGGGTGGCGACCATACATTAGGTAGAAAGGTGAGTATCCTGTGGCTTCATGCCTTGTACAATTGTAGGCATGGACCATTTGTGGTAAGTGTTCTTTCCACCTGTGTTTTTCTTTGTCCTTCAGTGTTCGAAGTAGCTGCAAAAGGGTCCTGTTGAACCTCTCTGAGGGGTTACACTGAGGATGATAAGGTGTTGTTCTGGAGTGCCCAACTCCTGATAGCTGTTGCAGGGTCTTAAACAAATTGTTCTCGAATTCACGACCCTGGTCATGATGGAGCAGTTTTGGATATCCGAAGCGCGGAATGAAATCGTCGAACAGCTTTTCTGCCGCAGTCTTCCCTGACTTATTACGAGTGGCATAGGCTTGGGCAAACCGGGTGAAGTGGTCAACAACAACCAAGATATACTCAAACCCACCAACACTTGGCTCCAGGTGCAGGTAGTCAATTGACACGAGCTCAAGTGGTGCTGTAGTGATGATGGACCCCATCGGCGCTCTGACATGTGACACAGGCTTCTTTTGTTTGATGCACGGACATCTCCTGGTTACATATGTTTCAATGTCTTTTTTCATGTAGGGCCAGTAGAAACGGTCCCTGGCTAGGTTAACAACCCTCTCAGTTCCCACATGACCCATTTCATCATGAAGGTGTTTCAGAGCAATGGCTCTGTACTTTTCAGGTAAAACCAGTTGCTTCCTTTGTAGTGTCTTCCTCCACAGCAAGCCATTCTCCAGCTGAAGTTTTTCCCACTCATGGAGGAGTCTTTTTACAAGACCACTGGCACCCCTTCTGATTTGACTTGTTATGTTGGTATACTTCTCCTTTAGTTTGATGACTTCATTGATAGTTGTGTCCTCTCTCTGTGCCTTTTTAAGGTCCTCATGACTGATGGATGACTGGGAGCCTGGTGTGTGCACACCTGTTCCTTTGGACATGTTCAACACAGCAACATAGGCCACATCCTTTTCCTTTGCTACTTGACTACCATCCCACGTTGCTTTAACTGTCTCCTCTGACAGTTCTTCTGTGCAAGCAGCTACATATTTGGTCATGTCCAGTGGCAGTCTAGAGAGGGTGTCGGCATCAATGTTGACTTTCCCTGGCCTGTACCGGATCTCAAATCGGAAGTCAGATAACTCCCCAACCCAGCGGTGGCCTACTGCATTCAACTTTGCAGTGCTCATCACATAAGTCAGGGGGTTGTTGTCTGTGTAGACAGTGAAATGGGGAGCATAGAAGAGGTAGTCCCGGAATTTCTCGCACACTGCCCATTTTAATGCCAGAAACTCAAGCTTCCCTGAGTGCATGTGGTAGTTTTTCTCAGCAGCGGACAGTGTCCTTGACCCATAGGCAACAACCTTCAGCTTCCCCTCCTGACGCTGATATAGCACCGCACCGAGGCCTTGAGCTGATGCGTCGGTGTGTAACACAAATGGCAGGTCAAAGTTAGGGTAAGCTAGCACAGGTGGGCTAGACAAGATGTCTATCAGATGGTCAAGAACTTCTTGATGTTCTGATGTCCATTGTATGGGAGCTCTGGAAGACAACTGACCTCCTTTCCCCTTCCCTGACTTGAGTGGTGGTTGTGTGGCCTGGCTTCCCTTCACTTGCAAGAGGTCATATAATGGCTTTGCAATTCTAGCAAAGTCCTGCACAAATGTCCTGTAATAGGATAAGAATCCCACCAGCTTACGGACATCGCCTGCAGTGCTTGGAATTCTCTCACTCAATGCTTGTACGGCTGCGAGATCTTTGGGATCGATCCTCACCCCCTCGGCTGAAACAAGCCTCCCAACATATCTCACCTCTCTCTTGAATAACTCACATTTGGTGGGCCGGAGTTTGATGCCATGCTGTTGGAGGGCCCTCAGAACCTGTCTCAAGCTTTCCACATGGTCCTCAAAGGATTTTGCATAACACAGGATATCATCCAGGTAGGGGATGCAGCATTCATCTCGCAGGGAGTCCAACACCTCCTCCATACACCTCTGGAACGCCGCCGGAGCATTTGAGAGGCCAAAGGGGATACGGACCCACTCATAGAGGCCCCAGGGAGTGATGAACGCCGTCAGGTGTCTGGATCCCTCTGCGATGTACCCCTGGTGATATGCTTTACCCTGGTCCAAGATTGAGAACCAGCTGTATCCTCCCAGAGTATTCATCAGATCTTGGATTCGCGGGAGTGGGTGTCTGTCAGGGACTGTTTTGTGGTTGAGGAGACGATAATCCACACAAAGCCGTAATGTTCCATCCTTTTTGCGCACACACACCACTGGAGCGGCATAAGGTGACTTTGATTTTATGATCCACTTTTTGGCCAAAAGGTCTTGAATGTATTCTTTGACCTCTTTGTAAAGTGGCTTAGGTATGGCTGCATATGACCGTTGTACCGGGATATCATCCTTCATGGTGATGGTCATTTGAAGGTTGGGAATACAGCCGATATCGTCATTGTCACGGGCGAATGCACCAGACTCTTCATAGAGCAACTGTCTCACTACTGCCTGCTCCTCTGCACACAGATGGCCGATGTCAACTGGTGGATGCCACAATGGTGCTGTGGTGGAAGAGGGTGTGCCCACTTCATTCACTTGAACATTGTTTACTTGGTCTGTTTCAATGACTTTGTCGATCGCTTGGATGCTGCCCAGGACTGTGCGGCTGGCTAGAACCACATCGCACTGGGTGGGGTTTGCCACAGGGATTTCGACATATGGTCTCTCTGTATGATGCACTTTAACCAGACAGTCACCCATATCTAACTGCTCAAGATGTGGTTCATCAGGGCAGATTTCGAAGAGGGCAAGGGAATGAGTGAAACTGGTAGGTACTGGGAACTTTATGTGGGCAGTCTCACCGGGGTGAACAACAATGTTATGACAGCCTACCTTTGCTGGCACCTGCTCATTATTGTCAGTTTTTTTCTCTGCCTGAATGAAGTTCACCATGGCTTCAGCTTGGTCAGCATCGATCTGCATGGCCCCTTTAAGGAGGTTACATATGACGGGAAGAGCTTCAGTTTCATCTCCTTGGCTTAAGATGATCTCTTGGATGACATTAAAGCCTAGAAGTGGGCGCAGCAGGTCAACTCGACTCACAAGGAATGGGACTTTGATTGTGTAGTTTGGGTTCTCATTTCCAGGCAGATTGACAATCACCTCCACCCATCCATCATAGGGTATTGCGCCTCCATTGGCTGCCAGGACATTAAGATCACAGTCACCCATCAGCTCGGCCAGAGGATGGATCTCTTGATAGGGTAAGTATCTTTGTTTCCAGGCTTTGTCTATCAGGCTGACTTGGGCACCTGTATCAAACAGAGCAGTAACAGCGTAACCATTCATATTACATTTTAGTAGACACTTCTTCCCAATCAACTGTGCCACTCTCTCAGATGTGGGTTTGCTACTGGCTGATGGATCAAGGGGAATGGTAAGACTGCGTGATGTTTGCTCTGTGCCGTTGATATTTGGCTGGGACTGAGGGCGGTTGCTGGTCACAGGTCGTCCCTCGTCTGTGACCGCTGCTGGTTTCCCGCCGGCTTCCGGCTTTTTAGACACCCCACTGCACGGTGCCCCTCTCCACCGCATGCAAAACAATGTTGACAGTTTGGCAGCTTTTGTTCAATGCAGGCAGGACAGCCATATGGTTTCCCCTTCCTCTGTGGTAGCTGTTGTGTATGTTTATTGGCACAGTGACATGATGATTGATGGGGATTCTGAGTTTGCATATCAGACTGCAGCTTTGACTGCTGTAATGACTCCACCATTTGTGTCAGGGCTTGCACTTGTGCAGTCAACTTTTTCAGTTCTTCATCTTTACCTTTACAGTGAGAGTCCTCTTTACCGTTTCCTGGCTTTTCTAAGCCCACCTCACCACTTTGGGCATAAATGGCTTTGGTGCGTGTGCTGCGACCCAGGCGCTGTCTTCTTTCACTCTCCTCACTGGTGGTTTTGTTGACCTGCCTTAGAAGAGCCTCATCAGTGACTGACGGGTTGGAGAGAAGTGGCTTTAACTCCCTCCTGATGTCCTCGTGTTTATCACTAAGCCCCTGTCTAATTGAGCGCAGGAACGCATTCTGTACAGTGTGTGTTTCATACTTAATGTCCGCATCTGTCTGCCTTGAAGTGAAGATGACCCTTTGCTTCAGCCCCACCATCCTATATAGGAACTGTTGTGGTGTTTCAGTTTCTAGCTGTCTGGCTAAAACCAGTTCTTGGAATAGTTCTGCCGTGCCCTTCTCCCCCATGTGAGACCGTAAGAAACTCTTTAACTCTGTCACTGTCATCTCATCTTTACTAATCAGCATATCTTTAAAGTGGCCTGGCTTTATGACTCGCATAACAGCTCGAATTACTTCACGCTCTGTGTGTTGTTCTTTTAACCCCTCATCTATCTGTTTGCAGATATTACTGTAGCTAATGTCTGCTGAGCTATCACCGATCTGACCACCATGCACTTTAAACTCTTTTCTGTTAAACAGAGCAAGATCTCTAAGAGTCACTAGGCTCTCACCCTGATGAGAAGGTAGTTGTTCAGCCATTGAGCGGACTGACTGAGTTACAGTTGTGTGGACCGACTGATCAGAATCAGCATGATCACCAGCAGGCAAAGGGGGTGAGATACTATGGCCACTGTTAAGATGTAACCCAGAAGCTGCCCTGGTATCATGAGTTAAAGAGCTACCTTCAACTTCGGCATCAATACTGCTCGTGGTTTTAACTGTTAAATTTGGTTGTGAATGAGCCACAGCACCTGCCCTTTCGACTGCTGTTTCAACACGCTCAGACTGATGTTTTAATGCCTCATCGATTATATCTTTCAAAGTGAGTAACTGGGCCATTCCCTCATCCTCTAACTCAAGTAAGGATGTGGAAGAAATGTGAGAACAAACATAGTCAAAACATTCATCTTCATCATGATTGTCCCACTTAGCTGGTTCTCCTTGGCGTGATTCCGAGACGAGTCCTGCAACCTCAAAGATCTGGTCTGCGGAAAGGCATAGCAGACCCTTTTTGATGGACCGGACCAAGTCTTTCCTTGCACTGGTTGTCATGGTTCACCGTTTCAGATGTGCAGAATACGATATCTGGCTGTAGACGGACGTTCTGGACCGCTGGACGGACACACTGGACTGCCGGACCCGCTGAGCCCCTCGCTCTGACTGTAGGCAGACGTTCTGGACTGCTGGTAACGCCGAGCCCCTCACTCTGACTGTAGACAGACGTTCTGGACTGCTGGTGACGCCGAGCCCCTCACTCTGACTGTAGACAGACGTTCTGGACTGCTGGTGACGCCGAGCCCCTCACTCTGACTGTAGACAGACGTTCTGGACTGCTGGTGACGCCGAGCCCCTCACTCTGACTGTAGACAGACGTTCTGGACTGCTGGTGACGCCGAGCCCCTCACTCTGACTGTAGACAGACGTTCTGGACCGCTGGACCCGCTGAGCCCCTCGCCCTGACGTCCTGGTAGGTGGTCCACAGGTTCAATAATCACTGGACTGACAACCCATGATGGTGTCGATCCCGGACGAGCCCCCAAGAAACTGTTACAGGTCCCGAAGCTAGGACCATGTAGGCAGTTAATAAAGTTCAATTTCGTCTCTGGTCCTGGGCGACACTGTAAAACTGTAAAACAGTTTAACAAAGAATAGAGGCAGAGACGTGACTTCAGTTGTTTCGTTGCTGTGAATACAATGCTTTATTTAACACATTTTCTTCCAAAATCTTATGAATTTGCATTACTATGCTGTATGAAGAATGTCCATTTGACATAACTATAGAAATAGTTTTCTCTCATTTCTGTAAATATACAACTTCATCTTAACTTTTAATTCACATCAATTTCACAGAAAAATGTCATTTAATGTCACCTTTTACTATGCACTAAAGCATTTTATCAACTCATATTTCCCTTGTTTATAGAAAACCTTTCTTCTTTAAACCCTTCTGGTTAATTTCAATAAGCACTGGAGAAAATGGTTAACATAACTAATTCAGAAAAACTGAATGAATATGCGTGTGCAAGCGTGTGTGCGTGTGTGTGTGTAGGTGCGGGTGGCGTGTGTGTGTGTGTGCGCAGGTGTGTGTCACTGAAAGATTTTAAACTAATCCTAACTCTAATAAAGTGCATCTCTGACACAAACACAAGAACAGCACTGCTCCGGAAAAGCAGACATATAACACTGGAGCCAACTACAAAGTCAAACAAAACATAAGCTAAAAGAGAGCTTCAAACTAATGCTATAGCGATCGTTAGCTTGTTAGCATTCCCACCGTAGCGCTAGCTATAACACTGTACACTCTTTAACTTGGCATAACGGCTTTTTCTGTTAACATTACGACTCGATCTACTTGTTTACAACCTGACGAATTCTTTTAGTGAATGAAAAGCTGTCATTTCAACGTGTTTTGTACTGTACAAACCTGTAAAACAGTTTAACAAAGAATAGAGGCAGAGACGTGACTTCAGTTGTTTCGTTGCTGTGAATACAATGGAGGCAAGACTGCTACTCTACTGTATACACGCACTGCCGAAGCTGCGCCTGTCCCATACTGCCCCTACTGGTCTGGAAGTGCATACAGATTTGTATTCATAGTCCAAAGAGACTATTCACTAAACTTTAGACAATAATTCGACAGAAGAAAAATAAAGAAAAGAATTTTTAAAAAAATTATACCCCACATGTGACCACACATTAGTGGGCGTCACACACCTTTAATGCTGCACAGCATTATAACTGCTCGTGGTACCAGGACAACAGCTACTTAGCTGCATAGATGTAATGTTAGCACCCATACTGAATTTGACATTATCGCCTCAAATACACCAGAAGGTGTAAATAGTTTTAACACCTCACACTGAATCACTGTTGGGCAGAGCTCCACCCTCTGGCAAGGACATGAAACTACACCTCTGAATGACATCAATGGATTTACTAACCGTATGTTTCACGTGGGTTACATAGGTCAGAACACACAGATCTCTCTTCTCACTAACAAACTTTATCAGCTGGCTCGGTGCTGGCACTCTACAAATCAAGCCAGTCCTTTCTCTGACCCAAATGGGACGCTAAGAAATAGCATTTAAAGATATTTGTGCTGATAATCTCATTTTAAATTGTGGATTAGGATCAGGCAGATATCTAGAGAGAGACTCTTCAAGATCACTTTGAAAGTCCACACATGGACTTAAAATATAAAATATAAATATTATTAAAAAATAATATAAAATAGATAATAATCTTAGTCACATGGGATAAAAGAAAAAATAAATAGAACAAAGTCAAGTGGGATTAAAATGGCATTTTTCAAATCAAAAAACGAGCACCCAGAGATCTGGACTTCAACAGGACTACACTGGTCTGATCCTTAGATTGTGCTGTAGCTGCTCCTGACTCTGCTGGTGTGGCCTCTCTGGTGGTTCCTCCCTTCACAGCACCTCCTGGCCCCTGGGTTACTGTATCATGTACTGATAGAGACCCCTGTACCTCCCCTGCCTCCCTGCAGCTCCTCCTCCTCCTCCTCTCTCTCCCCAGATATCTGAACCTCTTCTACCCTCAGCCTCCCCGCCCCTTTTGCCCTGGTGTTCCTCGTTGGGGAGCAGGGGCTGAGATGGATGGCGAGGTAGAGCAAAGCCCCCCAGACGGGCTGATTTATTGCACCTCCTTTCCATCTAGGCAGAGCAGGGGCCCCTGGGGGCCCCGTCTGTAGAGCGCTGGGGACATCCATGTCTCAGACCTGACGGCCCCGGGCTCCCAGTCTTCCATGATGCCAAGTACCAAACGGCCACTCTAGAATGGTTGCCATCCGTCATGCGGGCAGGCGGGATGTGCCTTAAAGAGAGGAAACACTGAGAGCAGGAACAATGAGCCCTGCTCTCCCCCCTTACCTCCTCCCTCCCTTACCTCTTCCCACAGACATTGATCTCTACTGTAACAATTCATTACAGCATCTCTGCTGTGGCTATTGTCGGGGGGATGGGGGGTGGGGTGGAAGACACCTCTGTACTTTTGTTTAATGCTCGATAACCATAAATGTAGAAATATTGAAGGCTACACAGAGCAACCTTAACTGAGCTGTTCTAATACTTTCTGGATAATTTCACCGTATCTACCTTTAAACACCAAGACAGCACACCATGCTGACCACTTCTTTCCACTGATAACCAGTGCTAGCTCAAAGCGCAGTTCACACAGACTAATCCAAACAAATTCACCTTATTTATCTAAAATCTTTATCCAAGATCTTTTTGCTTGTTTGTTTTGGACTTTTGTTGTAAATAGACCTCTTTCCCCACGATATGGTCATTTTCCTAGACTAAATAAATGATTTTATTCCACAATATAATCATACATGGATATTTGATTTAAAGACATAAAAATCCCAATGAAACACTGGAAAAAAATCCACTGTTTTCAGTACTTAGAATTAGAACACATTTGTAATTGTTATATTTGGCTGAATGTTTAGATTTTCAAAATACACAAACTTAATCTGGACTTCTGGTTAGATGCCATAAATCCAGGCGCTCTGTGACTCTTGGTACCAATTGGACTCTACGTTGCTGTTCACCATCATCACAGTGAGAATTCCTGTTTACAAGTTATGAACTGAGCTCTTCAGCACATTGTTCACCAAAATCTGAGCACAATCAATGAATAGAATCATTTGAGCACTTTCCTGCACAACACTCACAACAACAGACGCTACTAAAATGCAGTTGATTGGCTGTGTTGAGAACAATGGCGATAAAAATAACAACGTTACTAATGCTGTTATTGCATTCCTGAGGCCAAAATACTCTGTCAAAGGCACCACTATTGTGAAGCCAGAGTCTGCACAGTAAAGAATCTGAGTGGAGCTTGGTGACAAAAAAATAATAATAATAATAAGTTGTTACTTTTCTTTCAAAGTCTAATTTCTTCTTGGCTCTCCTTTCTGAAACTGATATGCACCTTTTGTGCAAAGCTGCGTGAGTCAATTTTTGACCATTTTGCAATAAAAACATTTACAATCAAGACATCTTCAACATATATATATAAGTGAAACAATCTCTAGATCAGCTTAGTCAATAGCCCCTCCCCCCTTTCCACTGAGCTGGTTCTAGCGAGCCTTTGTTAGCATCAGTTTTATGTGTTTCCACAGACAAACACCCACTCCTGTTAATAAAAACTGGTGCTTATCAGGCACTGACTCTTTGCTGGGGCTGACTGAAGCATGAACTACGTCAGGGGCCAGGGGTGGAGTTACATTGACCAACGATCAGCACTGGAAACAATTGTTCTTCAAAAGAAAGGCAGCCGAGCGAGTCGTCTGTTATTTTATAACAGTTTCTTGTTCCAAACTTCCAGGTTTGATGTTAATGGTTTATATGAACACTCAGAACTGGTTACTGTTGGCTGTAACCACACACACACACACACACACACACACACACACACACACACACACACACACACACACACACACACACAAAACATCATCTCTACTCTGTGTGACTCTTGTATGAACGCATCCTTCAACTTGGAGCAGAAAAACACACATAACACACAGGATAACGTGTGGCTGCTGAACTGCCCATCGCTGGTGATGCATTCACTGAACCTTGTAATTCTCAAACACTCAATAACCCATCTTAACAGTAACACATCCCCATTATCTGACACCAACAACACACCAAGTATGTTACAGTCTGCAGTGACGTACTGATGGTTTATGGTGACACAATGATATGGCTCCAACTTGGCTCCTTTCTGATGGAAAACCAAACCGGTTCTTACGAAGAACATGATTACAATCAACTAAACATTAGCACTGAACTAGCAAATGGTTCTACTGATGGAAAAGGGGTATCAGCATCCTCATCCACACATGATCTCACCTGAAAAATAACACCTGTAGGAGACAGTTCAGGTTTGGTTTAGCTGAAGCTTTGAGTGACAGCACTCCACTGTGCTTGCGGCCTCAGGGATTACTGAGCAGTACCACAAATTAAACTGTACAGATTACATAATCCAAAACAATTTTACTGTTACAGAATGATAACCTCTCTTCTCCAGAGGATTTTAAAGAGAGATCTGCAAAAGATTTCCTAAAACAACAAAACACTGTAGAATTCAAGATCACAACTTCAGATAAATCCTCAGTGGAGCAGTCAGACGGTTTTCTGTCGACACAGTGAAGCTGTTTTCTCTTTATTAGCTCTTTCTGATTCTCGTCACCATTGTAATACTTCCCTGAATCTCAGCGGGCTATTAGTAAGCACCGACAGTGGGCAAAAGACAATACGGGAAGGATCAGTGCTGCTGTTCCCTGTGTTATCCATGTTTTTTTGAAAGTGTTATTTCAATTAAAAAGTGGATAAACTGCTGATTAATTCAGCACACTTCCCAATTACAGATCAAACGGGCCTCCTGGGGGCTGCAAAGCCCCAAAGATGGCAGATGCCGTGCACACATTCAGGCATATTTCATACGGCTATGAAATATTGAGCTGGTTTGTGGCGTTGTGGTACCGCTGGGCGTCTGTGTTGTTGGGGCTGTATGTAAATCCGGCTGTGACACCCCTGTCTGCAGCAGGAGACTGATATCTGGGACATGTTTGGAGATACTACAGGGAAAATGATGCAATCTGAAGCTAAGACGCTCCAGACGAGTTACATCTCACAGTCTGCTCGCTACAGTAGAGCAATGCTTGTGCAACATCAGAAAAAAAAATAAATAAAAATTATATCAAATGTGAATGCCGGCGATGTAATGCGATGCATCATTGGTGGTGAAAGTTTAAAGAACAGAGCATGCTGAGAAGATTTATAGTCGATATTTAAAAATTAGACCATCCTGATAGAACCTTGATTGTCTGTGGATCTTAAAATCTTTCTGCACTCAGACAGATTGGAGATTATGTCTTTGCAAAGAGATTATTCAAAGTTTGTAAAGATGCACAGAAAATCATGAGCCCTAAGCAGGTTTGTGTTAAATTCATCCTTATTCTTTTTCTGCACAGACCCTGAGATCAGGTCAAGTATCAATAAACCAACAGGAAGAAAGATTACCTCTTCCCTGAATGGATCCTGATAAACACACTCAGACGCTTTAAAAAAAGCCTCACAAATGGATCTGCATCAGGAAGTTTGTCTCCTCCCCGTACGCTACTTAGAAGTTTTCAGATGCTGCACGCTGAGTTGCTGAATTTTTCTCTTTTCCTAAGTTGAGCATTAGTCAGGGCTTTAACTTCCAGGAGTGTCAACCTATCCCAATGATAGCTTCTTACACTGCAAGATTCATGGCCGGCATTGCTATCCCCCCTCCCTGAGTGTGTCCATAACTCATTTGAGTGTAAGAGCAAACAAACTGCTGTAACAGCTCTCTGGACAGGAGTTTGCCTGGTCCAGTTATACGATGCTGCTCTTCTCTCGCTGTGCCGCCTCCCAAACGAGCCTGCGGCACTTTGTAACCACCGCTTTGTGTCCCAAAAGACGGCAGACCAATAGATGCTGAAATCCGATGTGACCATAACACATAAATCATCTTTTAAGCACTGAGAAGAGCAGGTGCGGGCATAAACAGTGTCGACGCTGCTTTCTCAATGATGTAAATAATTTATCAAACCTACACACAGACAAACACACACACACACACACACACACACACACACACACACACACAAGTGCACAAAAGCGCGCACACAGCTCTGTTTATTTCATCGCAGTCTGTGTGTAATCCTTGGACGCCATTTTAGTGGAGGGCCTGTCAAGACATGCACACACACACACACACACACACACACACACACACACACACACACACACACACACGGTCAGTGTTTTAGAGGCGGCCCTGTCTGTCGCCGTAATGAATCCCACTGTGATCACTCTGCCATTTGTGGTCATCACTCTCAGACCAACACACACAAACACACATGCTTGTAAATGCACACTTCCTTCACACACACACAGCTACACACACAGCTACACACACAGCTACACGCGCGCGCACACACAGAGGTCCTGCTGGCTGTCTGCTCATTCATCATGCGACCCCTCATGGAGTTGCTTGTGGGAGTCTGGGGATGCGATGGAGATGGAAGGACTGAAGGAGGGGAGGACCAGGAGGAGGAGGTGTGCTGTAGGGTGTGTGTGTGTGTGTAGCTGTGTGTGCGCTGAGGTTAGTGTGGGGGTTGTGAGGCTGTTGGAGAAGGGGTGAGGGGGAGGTCTGGGTGAGAGAAGGAGAGAGGGAGGGAGGGATGAGAGCAGACAGACATGGAGGGATGTGTCTGTGCAGGCGAGGGATCCTGGAGGAGGAGGAAACCTCAAAGCTCTGTGCCCTGGGGACTGACTTACAGGCAGAATTTTGGGACTTGGTAGGGGGCACCCATGGGACCACAACTAATCCTCCCTTCCCTTCCTGCTCTCCATCCTGGCCACTGCCACAGTTTAATCATGCAGGTTTGATTTAGGTGATTTCATGTAGGAGAAACGTTGTTCCTACTTTAAAGAGGAGACTTTCCTCCGGCAGCTCCACGTCAGCTTCCCCTGGAGCGCTAAGTGCAAATCTAAATAGTTGATGAGCCTTAAGCTGTTGGGGGAAAGTGTCGCCGGCGGCACCTCATCGAACGCCGCCTCAGAAACGCCCGGTGGGACTACTTTAAACAACGTGGCGTCCCACTGCTTGGCAACCCGGGGAAAGAGACGGTTCCGAGCCCAGCAGGTTCTTCACCTCCCCATCTTTTAATATAATTATCAGAAGACAGCTGTTTTATTCCAGTCAAACAGATGGATGGATTCAAGCAGCAAGATCCTAAAAGAGCTTTAAAGGAAGAGTCCCCCACTGATCCTCTTATATGGTGACAGACCCTCAGAATGTAACAGCACGTTTTCATGTTTTCTCTGCTTTTTAGTGACGACTTATTCCTTTAACCTCTCTCATCTGCTTCGGTTACAGCTTGGCAGCCATCAGGGGAAGAAGTTTCAGGTTTTGCACCTGAATCATGAACTTGTGTTTGCAAAAAAAAAAAAAAAGACCTATGATGATTTTTTTTTTCGATATTGTTGACTATGATATATTTAGATCTGCAATGAAAAGCTAAGCTGTTATAGTTGTGATGACCCTGTTGGTAGCCCGCTTGCTTGTTGTGTTTTGTGTGTTTTCCAGGAGCCATTGGGTGTAGCTGAATGCAGATTGAGAACACCTGGGCCCGGTGTCCTCATGATGTCTATAACATCAGGCTTGTCAGTGCTATGGTTGGGAGTAGGAAGGAGAGGTTGTGGGGATCCTGCTCCACGTTGTCTCCGCTCCCCATCTTATTTTTACTTTGTTAGGTTACTGCGTTGGACATTTGGCTTCCTTTAATATGATTGCTTTATTTAATTATTTGTGTTAATAAACTTACGTTCTGTTATTTCAAACTACTCTGTTCCTCCTCCGTTATTTGTCAGTGGCTTGGAGCCGGCTGTGACATAGTAATGTGACAACAACCATAGACTCGGTACATGTAACCACTAGTGTCAGCACAGTTACCTCAAAAAAGTAATCTGATTACTCCTTTAAAAAGTAACTTATTTACTTTACTGACTACTTGATTATTTAAGTAACAAAGTAACTTTATCAGTTACATTCAGCTGCTGACAGCACCCTCCACCGCCTCATAGAGCTGCAGTATTTGGAGAAATTGTGGGATTGTGATTCTAATGAATGATAATATGAGTCTATGTGTTTGTTTTGAAGGAATACGCAGAGATTATTGGTAGCTGTGAAATATGTGCTTCACAATTAAAACAAAAAATATTAATTTTATTCATTCTGAATTTCAAAATGAGACTAAAAAGCTTGTACAGAAATATTTTCGGTGCACTGCAGCACTGTTCAGTTTGAATGTAGCTTTAAATGAATTGTGTTTAAACTCTTTGTTTTAGTCTGGTTTTGATTTTTTCTTAAAGCTGTAGCCTGTTGATCCTGTAGTTTTCATACAAATAATCATAAATAAATGATATTGGAGTTTGGGCTCATAATCTCTGGTGCCCTGGTCGGGTCACCCCAGTCTAAATAGTCTGGAACCGCCCCTGCTTGTCAGCGTGTACCTCGCTGCAGGTCTGTTATGCTGCTCTGCTCCTCAGTGGATGGATTTATGCTGAACGGAGGGTTCACTTCATGGGATAAAGAGTTACAGTGAAAGACGGGACTCAACTCTCCTCCAGGTAAAAGTCAAACAACTTCTCAAACATTTATGTTCATGCAGCGCTCTGCTCTCTCTCCAGTAGAAAGTTAATTTGGATCGCCCATGGACGACCCACCTCCCTCCCCTCAGTCAATATTCACAAATCCTGATCCATCCATATCACCAAAAAGAGGATTTCCTCCCGTAGAGTGGTGTGTTCAGAGAAAAACAGATGTATCTGTCTTCACTGTCTTCACTGTCTCAATCTAAAGATGATCAGAGCGTTATTTCTGATGAGCAGCAGGTTTTATGCACACCTGTCTGTCACACAGGTGAATAAAAGGTGTCCCAGCTTCATGTTTCAGTAAATGATCTGAAGCAAACTGACAGCACAGAGTGAACAATGAACCTTAATGCTGTCATCTTCAGCTGACACAAACTCCAAACACTGACTGTATGTCCAGCTAGAACAGAGCCTCTCTCTCCCCTCCCTCCATTGTTGTTTGGGTTTGTGTCGCTGGCTGCTGGTGTGTATTACACCCGAGTTCTCCTCATGCTGAAAACGTTACAAATATTTATTTCTACTCAGGGAAATAACAAAAGTAATCACACACAGTGACTTGGAATAGCTTTAATCTGTTTCCTGGTTTGAAAAAATGTGGTCACATTAGAGTAACATGTTACTGGAATCACTGGTAACCCCAGTCTGATAAGTTAAAGAGGTGTTTACTTTTCTTTGCTCTAAATACGGGTGTAAAGTATCAGTCCTGGATGTTCAGACTGAGTTTGTGCAGATTTTCAAACCTCTTCATATTCATATGTTGTAATAAGTCTTGAATCTGTCTGTAAACTGATCAAAACTTTTTTAAATTAGCACCAGATCTTCACCAGGTATGCCCATAGCTCTGCCTCTGCCTCTCACGCTCAGTACCCCCTCTTTAAGTAATGCAGATATACCTGCATTTATTCCAGCGGCCAGTAGGGGTCGACACTTCTTGTTGCATTGACTTTTCCTTGAGTTATGACTTCATTGAACATTCTTCAGGTCGTTTATGGTCTTAATCAGTCGTTTCAGGTAATGAAAAATAAAAGACCTTTCTAAAGTAGTAAAACTATTAATGCTAAGAGAGCTCAGCCACCTTTGATATGCTGCTGTTAAAACTAAGGCCCCGTTCTTACGACAACGGTATCAAGGTGAAACGCAAAAGTTTTGTTGCGTTTCAGCCTCTCGTTTATATGGAAACGCCGTTTCAGTCGACCTAAAACTCAACTTTTTAAAAACGCCCTCCAGATTGTAATTTTTCTGAAACGCTGCAGCCTCAGTTGCCGTATAAACGGCAAGCTGGCATTTTCAGTGAAAACGCTGACATCACGCTCCATTTGCGCATTCCACTTTCATTGTGGGAACTTTTGCGAACTGGACAACAACAATAGTTAAATGGTGGACTTACCATGTTCTGCTTGTGCTGCTGAATCTGCTGACTGCCTTTAACAAAACGTTCATCTGTTGCTCCACTTCTGCACTCAGATAAGACGCATTTAATATAAACACAAGATGATCAGCCCGCCTCTTCTTTGGCGGCAGATTACCAAAAGACTCTACAGTTATATCACCACCTACTGGCCGTGTATGCATACTACAGCGTTTTCAGTCCCTCAGCATTTCCGTGTGAACACAGATTTTTTTCTTCGCTTTTTTTTTTTTTGCGTTTCCGGGTGAAACGCTGTGAAGCGTTGTCGTATAAACGGGGCCTAAAATGAAGAAGGTATTGCTCTTTGTTGATCAGAATTAGAGTTAAACGAGTCCTTGAAGAAAAAAAGAAGAAAAAAAAGAAGAAAAAAAAAAAAAAGAGTTAAACGAGTCCTGAAACTTGAAGACTTTATGATTCAAAAACAGAGCAAAACAGATAGAAAGGCTCCACATTTACCTAGAAAAATGCAAGTTTTTAAAATATTAAAAGACTAAAATGATGCCTGAATTGCTTGTAAATGATTGTAAACATTCTGGATCAGAATAATTTACTTATTAAGTGTCTTGTTTTAAGGCATTATTCTTATTTCATGACTCTTAAAAAAACATTTTTCTAATCACATTGGCACAATTTGTCACGGACTTTTTGAATTTTGTCCGGACTTGTCTGGTGAATTTGCCTCATATACAGTATAATAAGAAATTTTTTAATACAAAAAAGGACAAAACTTTTGCTTCGATTTCAGTTTTTGCAGCCTTTTATTAATATGAAGAGTGTCACGCTTGAGGAGATGACTGAAAGATAACAGCTACAAATCATAATGTTATAAACCAATGACATATCTATCAGGAGGAATAAGACACTGAAAACAGAGGAATGGTCCTTTAAATGTATTCATTTCTGTTTTTTTTTTCCTGCTCTGTGAGTGGATTTCTTTCCTGCATCTGTTTGCCATCAAGCAGCTTTCCTGGTTCAGCGCTGATACTTATATGAAGCCTCCTCTATCACTGTGCTGTACAGATGCTCCAGAGCTACACTTCACAGCTGCCGTAACTGCATGAGTGTGTGAATGTCTGTGTGAGTGTGTGTGTTGCAGTGTGTGCTTCATTCTCCTCCAGAGAGCTGGGAGTTGATGTCCACACTGTGGCAGTGCAGAGATGGAGGAGCTGGCTTGTCCAGAATTGATGTCTCTTGAAGGCGTTTTGTTTTTGCTCACCCCTGCACCCGAGGGACCATTAAGCTGAAAATAATTGGCTCTGAATCTCCTCCCTTCATCGATCCTTTAGAGTCAGTGAACTCTCCAAGACACAAGCACCGGCGTATTCAGAGACAGAGGGAGAAATGTACACACACCCTCACACATGTATATCCACACAGACAGAGGGGGATTGTGTGTTAAGAGGAAGGAGAAAGTAAGAGAGGCACACAAGGGTTTAAACACCAGCAGTCAGCAGCTCAATATAAGGAAGCACACAGCCTCAGAATAGCAGTGCTCGGCTCTCAGCGGAGGTTAAATCAAGTGAATTTCTTCATCTCTGAAGATGAGGCTTCTTCTTTTTTTTTTTTTTTTTTTTTTTGGAGCAGTGGCCCTAACACTTCTGGACCCCCATTTATCTCCAGTGACAGTCACACAAGCCCCTCATCTACTGCTTCCCCCAGTGGAGGGCAAGGTGCTCTTTGGCCAACAGAGGGCGCCCCTGCTTTACCACAGACAAGAGGCCAGGACGAGGAAAGCCACACACCCTACACAAATTCTAAAACGAGCAGCTGTTAATGACCTGAACACATCTTAATGTTACACCTGACTTTTTCTTCTGTAAAATAAAATAAAACTTTTTAATCTTATTTAGGATTGAAATCATTTTTACCTGTTTCACAGAAAAATAAATAGACTTTGTCTTTATATTCAGTTATTGAAACAGCAGAAATGTTGGAAAACAGTTCTTAATTTATAAACCTGTTAAATTACTGTGAAATGATCTTTGAAGCTTTTTTTTTTGTCTCCATCACTTTCTAAATTAAATGTCTCCTTAGCTGAACACTCTTTGTCACCATCAGTTGCTAACTTTTCTTTAATCGTGTTTTGTTGCCGTTCAGTGAGTTCATTTTTGCTTCTATGTGCTGAAAAGCCACATGAAGGCTGAGTGCCAAAATCTGCCAAAATAAGAGTAGAGCTGTGGATTCTGAGTTCTGTGCATTTTTCAAGACATTTAATATGAATGTATAGTATATAAATCAACATTGTGTTTCTAATTCTACATGCTAATTAAAAGAGGGTTTCTGGGGCCTAAAGCTAATCTTCACTTAATTTTCTGGATTAATAGAGCAGCTTACAGCGCACCAGAAAAAAAAAAACAAAAAAAACAAAAACAAAACAACAATAAATTAAAAGACATTCAAATTTTACACACATCTGAAGGCTATTTGGGTTATGATTTAAGGACGCTTCACATCTTGATATATTCAACTGCTCATACAAAAAACAAATGGATAACCTAACTACAAATACACTAAACTCTGTTCTTTACAGGACGGCTAAAATCAGCAAGTCAAATTTATTTATAGATAATCAAAACAACCAAGACTCAGTGGAGTGTTTTAGAGTGTAAAAAATATAAAACAAGAAAATACACACACACACACACACACACACACACACACACACACACACACACACACACACACACACACACACACTTTAGGATAATAAAGCTTTCATCTCAAAGGGAAGGCCAAAAAGTAGAGATGAGTCTTAAAAATGTTCAGTAAGGCCAGTATGAGGCACATCCAGGAGCGTCTGACTGGACCTCAGAACATGTAGAGGTGAGGCTAAGTGGGGGGTGCACATGCAGTAAGAGTTTCATACCATGAAGCCAAGAAGAAAAAATCTACATGAATTCTATAACAGACAGAGAGCCAGAGGAGTGAGATCAGCAGAGAGGTGGAGTGGTACCTTTTTTCTCCTCTCCAGTCAGGAGGTGAGCGGTGGCGTTTTGAATTAGCTGCAGGAAGTGAAGTCATCAAAGGCTCCTAAACTGTTCAGCTCGTGATCCTCAAAATAACTGTGCCAGAAACTCAGGGTTATTAAATTAGGCACAGGTGAGTCTGTGAGAGCCATGAAATCTACGATGCTTAGTTTAGCTGTTGTGTAAGAAAATAATCCTACTGATGTCCACGGTGTGACCAGCTGACGCTCATATTAAACCCTCATCATCACCTCAGGGTTATGTAACTGAGAAAAAAAAGAACGAAAAAAGAAAAGAACTAAAATATATTTTTAAAAAAATAGATGGCATCTCAAGACCTTTAAGAGGGTCCTGACCCCAACATACATAACTCTAAAATCCTTCATATCATGTTAGTATGAAGGGCAGCTGTGCTCAGTGGTGGAGTCGACTGTCGTCTTGCAACCAGAAGGCTGGGGGTTGGGTTGGTAGTGCAAAGACACTTAACCCCAAACTGCCCCGGTGCTGTGTGAATGGGTGAAGGGGATTAGTCTATACTGATGGAGCTTCACACAGCAGCCACTAACCTCAGTGTGTGAATGTGCTGTGAATGGGTTAATGAGACTCGCAATGTAAAAGTTGTTAAGTGGTCAGAAGACTAAAGGAAGTGCTTTATAAACACAATCCATTTCCCATTTGATGAGCCTAATCAACTGAACATGTCCTGTTTTTGCACTGGGTCCCAAAACATCCGGCTCACATGCATTTCTTTAAACTGTTGAGATCCAACACAGGGGGCGCTGCTTCCAGCTGCAGCAGAGAGGATGTGACAAGATTCTGTGTTAAATTTGTCTCAGGGGCCGATGAAACGCAAAGGTTTTGTTGCATTTCGACCTCTAGGCGTAAAGGGGGAACTTTTGAAAACAGGCTCCATAGTGGAATTTTTCTTAAACACAGCAGCCACCATTGCCATGTAAACAACAAGCTGGAGTTTTCAAACACAGTGGAAACACTAACGTCACACTCCACTTTGTGCATTGCACTTTCAGGCCTGGCATGTATTCGTAAGTGTTTTCAGTCCCACATTGTTTCTGTGTAAATGCAGATTTTTTTTCACTGTTTATTTTTTTTTCTTCATTTTTTTGGGGGTGAAATGATGTTGTGTAAACAGCCCCTGAGTTTAACATTTACACATAAGCTGAAGCACAACTTAAATTCACCCCAGCACCTCAGAAAAAATGACAGGTGAACAGGCTTCACAATCTTATTTTTGAGCAGGTATTTTGTAAACATTTTTAACATGGTTTAAGCAAAGTTAATTAATCTTTTCTTAAATTGAATACATATCAATTTATACGTACTTCAGTAGCTGGTAGGTAGAGCTCAGACTTTATGTATGCTATGAGATTCAAAAAGCTTCACAACAGCCACAGAAACGATGAAAATAAATACAACCTAAGGATTGAGGACTTTAGGCCTCTTGGTTGTTAAATCCAAACTTTTATTTATTCATTTATTTTTAATCCAGACTTTTTGGATTGCTTCCCTCAAACATCTGTTTTGACTTTAAACCAGTGCACCCAGTTTGACTTCCCCATTATCTTAGTTTCCAGTTTATTTTCTCTCCTTCCACAGAAGAAGTCAATTTCTTGTTTTTTTTCTTTTCAATATCTCAAACAAATTGATCTCCTTTCCAAAAAATAAACGAAAATTTTACATTGAGAAAACAAATCTTGTTTATCAAGGTACAAGCTAATTCACTGACGAACAAAAAATTCCGATCAGTGGGTTGATTGCTTTCAGTATCAGCACTAGACCACAAATGAGCACAGAGACAGATCTGAACGACCTCAGTCATGTGGGCAGCTGGGCACGTCATCTTCTGACGAGTGATTATAATCAATCTACTGAACTGATTTTCAGATCAGTGGAAAATTATCTTCTTATCTCAAGAAAACAAGATTTGTTTTTCTTCAGGTAAGGTGAAAAATAAGTTGAGATTCTGAGAAAAAAGCTGAAATTACCTCGTTATCTCGAGAAAAGAGAAAATATATATATATATATATATATATATATATATATATATATATATATATATATATATATATATATATATATTTAAGCATGACCTTTCAGGGCTTCCATAGAAAACAAAGCTGAGTCGAAACTGAAACATCTTGATTTAAAGTGAAAACACGCTGACCTCTGAGCAAGACCTGCTGAAAAATAAGAACAGCAAAAATTTGAATGAAATATCAAACAGGCCTTTTTTTTTTCTCTTATTTTAGGAAAACAAGATTTGTTCATTTCCTTCAGGCTGATGACAGCGAAGAGCTGCATTTCTGCCGATACCCACATGATCAAGGCAAGTGAAGCACATTTCTTCTGTCAGGTTTAATGAAGTAGCTACAACAATAGAGATTTACCCACTGATTTGATTCCTGAGTCAGGAGAAAATAATCTCGTTATCGCTGGAAAACAAGATTGTATAACAGTTATGGAAGCCCACTAAGGTCATGATTAAATAGATCTTATTTTCGTTCTTGAGATAAAGAGAAAAAAAATAACTTGTTATCTTGAGAAAACAGAGATAATTAAATGTATTTATTCATTACCTTCTAGGGCCTCCATAGCAAACAAAACTGAGTGCAAACTAAAACATTGTGATTTGTGTTGAAAACACAGTGAGCTCTGAGCAAGACCTGCTGAAAAAAATTAGAGAAGAAAAGACAAGACAAACAACAAGCAGGCCTTTTTTCTCTTTATCCTGAGAAAATGCAGTAATGTTCTGTGATATTAAAAAATGAATCAAATCAGTTGGTTGATTGCTTTAAGCCAGAGGACAGCGTGCTGAGCTGCCTCTCTGCTGATGCCCACATGACGGGGATGAGTGAAGCACGTTGTGTGTTTCTATGTGCTTTCTTCAAAAAGCAGCAACAATGATTATTTTGTTAAAGGTCATAGTTAATACATTTTATTTTCTTTGTTTTCTCAAGATAACAAGATGAATTATCCTGTTATCTCAAGAAAAGTTTTGTTTCCTTAGAAAATGAACTTCTTATCTTGAGAAAACAAAGGAAATAAAATGTATTTAATCACGACCTTTTTAGGGCTTCCGCAATTCTCACACAAAATTTACTTGAACATATGATTTTAAAGTATGACCAGATGCTTCATATTTGTGATTGCTCATTTGTCAGCAGAGCTGTTCACACTCCTACCAGAAGCTAAACGATAACTAGGATCATCATGCTCGAACTGCTGTATTTGGCAGGATTGGAGCAGGAACGCAGGAATAGGGTTTAAAAAAGTGTTCACTTAGAAAGCAGGAGGGATATAAAAAAAAATCTCAATGCACAGTTATATTTCACACAGCTTCTCTTTATTTGCCCAAAGCTTGTCTGTGAGATGTTAGAAAAAGACACTCAAACAAGGCTTTGGATGAGAAGGCAGCGTCTGCATTCAATCTATATCTCTGCTTATCTCCAATTACCTCCTTCAATCTTCATGTAGTCAAGTCTGGATTTAATTAAATCCATATCCATCTGTCTTCATCATTTGTGTGGTAGCTGGAGGAACCTGTGTGCCACACCGCCGTCATCAATACGGGCGGATGAAGGCTGCTCTCGGTGAAGAATTGATTGCCACTGAGGACACAACAGGGGGTGTTCATCTTCGGTATCACTCACTCCCTCTCTGGCCTTTACAATGCCGAGTAGTTCATCACCATGAATATGGAATATATTTACATACCCTGTCCATCCATAACGTGACACCACGGTAATTAGTTCTCTTCATATTCATACTTAACAGATGACATGAATAATAATCCTGTGCCCACCATTGGAAATAGGTCAGGGATAATTGAATTTGTTTATCGTATTTTCTCCCATTAAGAGTAATCAGATAAGTAGTGGGGTACAGCCCCGTGACAGAGTCCTCCACCACTGATGAACCATCACATTAATTGAAGTTAATGGGCAGAGCAGAGCGCGACGGGGTGAGCGAGAGCGAAGGAGGGAGGCTGCATGGGTGAGTGCATCAAATGAGTGGCAAAGGGAGGGCCGAGTTCGTCCTCCTTGTTCTGCCAGGCCAGGACGAGAGCACTGGGTATGCACAGGAGCAAGCTGGGTAATCAAACACAAAAAGTGCCCTGCATCAAATATTTACAGAGATTAACTCTTTACAAGCTCTGCGCAAAGTATCGCTGCCGCACAGTGTGCCGGGGGGAGTAGAGCTTTCAGTCTGATCTGTAATGATGAGCTCAAAACATGGCAACACTCCTGTGTAGTGATTGATTGAACAGCGGACCATTCCAGGCATCATCCAGGCCAATAATGGAACTTTCTGTGGTGACATTGACACTAAAATCTTCAAATGTTTCACATCCCAAAACCTGCAGTCCAAGCAAAGGGTTCTGGAAGTAACACATGAGAGCTGAAAACTACAGAAAAAGGTTGAAATATAGCACCCATCAGTCTGAGAAGATGTTAGAATAGCAGTGGTATTTACGTGTGATGAATGTTAAAATATCTGATATACGACCCAGGACAATAAGAACACAGCAATCCTACTTTACCATGTCAGACATACTTAAAAAACAACACATTTCAAGACCATCATACAATGAGCCATCATTACATCACTACTGTAGAGACTATGAGGGACTCTGAGAAAACCTGAGTGGAGTCAGATGACAATAATAAATATGAATATGTTTTCTTTCAACTGTCTAATCTCTTCTTAATGATGTATTTTACTATTCCTTAAAAAACCTTCCTTAATTTATTAAAGTTTGACCAGAGCCCATCTGGAATAAACAGAGTTTTTGACCTATACTGCAGCCAGTCACCAGGGGGAGCAGTTTTTGACCTGTACTGCAGCCAGTCACCAGGGGGAGTAATCTTTGTTGTGACCTCAGTACGAGCTGAGCGACATGACAACCATTTTTTTATTTTTTTTATTTTTACAGTCTGTGGTTCGGGGGGGGTCATGTCATCTGCTGCTGGTGGTCCACTGGGTTTTCTGAAGTCCAGAGTCAATGCAGACATTTACCAATAAGCTTTGGAGCACTTAATGCTTCATCTGCTGACGAGCTTTATGGAGAAGCTAATTTCATTTTCCAGGAGGATCTGTCTCCTGACCACAGCACCACATTCAAAATGGCTAAAAGTCTGAAAAGGTCACGTCTCTGTCCACACACTCCATGGGGGGATTCAAACCCTGTCTCAACTCAGGCTCTTAACTTCATGTGAAATCAGCTGAAGTACAGTTGGGTTAGCATTTCTAACACAGCTTCTGGCGATGACAGGCTTCAAAACTCTACTTCAAAAACAGATGGGTGATGTCACCAAGACTACGCCCATGAATTCTACAGTCTACGATCCAGACGAGGTAAGCCATCCTAAACTCTGCTGCTATTGTCTGTGGAGAATTCACTGTGGACTCTGTACCCACCAAACACGCTGGGTTCATGAGAGAGTTCAATGGAGAGTTTTGGGTAGTGGTTAGAAAGAACATTAAGGCTGTTGTAGGTAATGTTGTAAAGGTTTGGTATAGGACCAGATGTCAGCAGAGGGATCAGTCTCTTCCTCAGACTTTTTTTTTTTTTTTTTTTTCTCAGGGCACTCCATTTGAGTTTCAAGATCCATTAGTCTCTCCACCCTGTGAATACCATTTTTTTCTGTTGGTTTTTCTTTTTCCTTTTCCTGAGTTAGATAAATATTTACCCCCCATAGTGTTTGTCGATAGTGAAATTAGCATTTCAGACCCAAGCCGTTTTTGAATCAGACTGTAATATGCTTTTTGATGCCGTATAAGACTCACAGCACTGCAACTTAAGAAAGCACATGCAAAAGGACAACACACAAGAAAATTAAGAAAACATCTTCATCAATTTGATAACACATGCACATTTAGAAAATGCACTGCAAAGACCGCAACAAAACTCAGTAGAAAAACACGCTGCAACACAACGGAAGAGTTTCCAGAGGACACTTAAAAGTGATGCACACGTATCGAAACGGCTGTTGTTGACGCAGATTTTGAGTCACCTTATTAAGGTTCCCTTTCTGCCGGTGGTGTTGGAAAAAATCAGATATTAGCATATCTGCATAATAGCATGGTTAATAATCAATGTGTGCATCGCTTTTAAATGTCCTCTGGAAACTCTTCTGTTGACTTGCAGCCTTTTTTTTTCGAATGTGTTGTGTTGCTGTCTATTTGCAGTGCACTTTCTTAATGCTCCACATATGTTGTCAAATTGATGAAGATGTTTTCTTAATTTTCCTGTTTTGTCTTTGCATGTGTTTTCTTAATGAGCTCTCAGGGCCACTGTATAAATAGGAGCAGAATTTAAAAGACAAACACAGCATTGTTTCAAAGAAGACTTGGGGAAGTTTATTTTCTTCTTCTGGTTCCATGGATTTTTTGTTTGCATGCAGTTAAGTTTCTCCTCCTACAGGAACTCAAACTTAAAAGGAAAATGTGAGAAAACAAGTGTAGGAGTTAACTGATGAGTGATCTCTGACAAGTGAAGTGCTGAAGCTCCAAAGCAATGACCGTTCTGAAGAGAAGACAGAATCAACAGGAAAACAAAAACAACCGAATAAGCCCAAATGTGTCTGATGAAGCTCTGGAGCTGTTCAAATCCCAGACTGCACCGCTGTAGCTACCTGCCAAGCCAGGCAGAGGAACACAGCTGCCATAACAAGCTTTGACGGGGATCTCAGGAAGCAGCAACACACACAACAATCAATAGGCCAGCCTCGAAGGAAGAGCATAGGGGGGAGCCAGACTTCACAACCAATCTCCTCTGAATGCATTAGAGCGCCTCGCTTCCAGCCTCACTCTAACATGGCTTCATTTATGTGAGAGGAGCGGTAAAGAGGAAGAGCGTGGTGACAAGTCGTATGAAGAGAGGTAAACCACTGACAGAGAGAGTTCTTTGTGGAGCTGATCTGTGGAGAGAGCTGGAGCTCCACTCGTCTATACTCACAGCAGGCTCGGCAACACTTCCTGGTGGCTCTGTCACTTCCCCTCAGGCTTTGTCTGTGAGTGTGTGTGTGTGTGTGTGTGTGTGAGTGTGTGTTTGCGTGTGTGAGAGAGTTTTTCAGTGCTTCTATCCTCATGAGAACCAGTTTAAGTTGGAGGAAATTTATGCTGGTACTCAATTTTTGAGTTTTCAATGGCTGGTTCAGGGCAGCATGAAGGCTGTGGTAAGTGAAATAACCTGTAAAACGTGCAGCTGGCTCTACTAATGTTAAATATATAGAAAACTTTACTGTTCATAAACAGTTACAGGTGCACACGCATTGTAACCACAAGAGCACAGTGGAGCTCAATGGCTTGTCAAGCAATGTGAGGCAGTAAACCACTAAAAACTCAATTTTTAACTTAATATCATCACATGGATGAATGGTAAACTATGAAAGCGTATTTCAGAAATAATTCAGATGAAAATGCCAAAAAAAAAGGACATACATTTTCAGTATGACAAACTTGGGCTGGATAGAACTGGCTCACTTAGTAGAGCGGAAAAGTGATGGGAAGTTTGTCTCTTTTTTGAGAGCCGGTTCTTTTGGCATGTCTTTATCGAATCTGCTTATTTAGTATGCACTTGTAGTTTATTTAAACCTTTTTGCACAAAAATCTAATTAAAAAAAGATACAACTTGGTCCGCTGTTGTCACTCATGCTTAAGTGTTTTCGTTGTGGCCTATTTATATCTTTCTTATGTCTTGTGTTGTGGTCTTTGTAGGGCGTTTTCTAAATATTTTGCATGTGTTGTCAAATTTATGAAGCTGTTCTCTTAATTTGCTTGTGTTTTGTCCTTTTGCATGTGTTTTCTTAAGTTGCAGTGCCGTGAGCATTCAGGACCACTGTAGACCAAGGAGTCCACATTAACATTGCATTTTCATGTTGGTCTGGAGGGTGGGTTTGAAAATGCAAATGATCTTTTCCTTTTCATTTGGGTTTTGTTACAGATGTGCTTCTTCAAGTTGATAATGGAAATGTATTTCCTTTATTGCATTTTCATTTTCAAAATGAAAATGCAATTTTTCACATAATGAGCTACTAGAGCTTAAGACTAAAACACAAGCTAAAGGCTAAACCATGAGCTAAAGGCTAAAACACGAGCTAATCTGTTTGTGATAATGTTTATTCCAACCCACATGCAGCAGTTATTCTGCAGTGATCTGATCAAACTTGAGAGTCTGTCAATAAAATGAAGAGGATATGTTAGCTCTGATTGGTAGATGACCAGGACGTATGGATTCACCAACGCTACACGTTAGCCTACAGTACAAAGTGACAAAGTTTACTTGTCATGTTTCAAACAGCAGTGCTGTGTAACTGTTGATAAATATCTTACCTCGTCACGTTATATCTGGTAAAAAGTTGTCTTGAACAAAGAAAAGTAGTGTTAAAAAGAAGATCTGATCTCCATTCATTTTTTGCAGAACAAACACACAATCCTCTTCAAACAGATAGTCCTCAGACTTGAGCTAATGTTTGTTGTGATTTGGCACTATATGAGTGAAGACTGATTGACCAGAATTCAAAACTTTTAGCTGTGGGTACTGTGACAGAGCAGAGCAGATTGAACGCACTTTTTTTTTTTTCTTTTGTTTGTTTTTTTTAAATCTCCCCATTTTGCAAAGTTTCTGACAGTGTTGCCAACTCAGTGATGTGTCACTATATTTAACAAGTTTTAAGAACCCTTTAGCAACTCTTTTACAAAAGAAGGAAGTACAGACAAATCAAGTATCATCTTTTTCTGGAGTTCAGAGACTCTGGCGTGTAAGCACGTTATTGATCTGACTCTTCTCAACATGGAGCGGGTGCTGCTGTGAACCCATTCCTTGTTTTCAAAGTACTCACAGGTGCAGGTGAGTCCTCTTCAGCAGTAGTCCCTCCCAGCTGCAGCCAGAGCAGACGACTGCATTAAAATAAATCTGAGTGAGTCTCTTTTGGGTCACTTCTACTGGTCCCAAGCCTGGATCAAGAAGCAGGGTTGACATTTTGACCTTCATACAAAACAAGAATAAACAAGAATAAGTTCATTTCTAGTTCTAAATATACTGAGTGTTTATTTACCCGCTTTTTATCTCTTCCATGTCATTATTCCTCTCTCCTACAGTGTTCATGACAATTACATACAAATAGCCAATAATGGAAATAAGAAATGACATCCTTTATGACTTCTAGGACAACCAACAGACACTTCTTCCCAAGGAGTCGGCAACATTTTTCTGACGGACAAAACAGCAACGCATACAAGCAGAGAGCAACACAAATGTCTACAAAACATTTAAATACATGGAATAACAATAAATATGAAATTTGTTTCGTGTTGTTTTGAGTTGTGTTTTCATATGTACAGAATGGTGTTAACAATGATCTCCTGTAGTGTACCACTCCTTTAAAGGACACAGTTTTCATGTATGTGTGTGTGTGATTAACGTGTACACACTGATGTATTCCTTATCCTCTGTTGTGTATTTTGCTGTACATACAGCGGCCTCTCTGTAGCAGGGTGGTGCAGAGTTCAGTAGGTTGCTGTCAGTGACATGGGGTGCCGCTGGGTCCTCCGCAGTGTTCCCTCAGCCCCCCGCAGCCAAGGTGTGACCTCTCCTCAGTAATTACCCCTGTCACTCTGTCACCCCGCTCTGTCCCCACCCAAACAACATCATCGGCATGGCGATGGATAGGTTGATGCGCCTAATCACCGGCTGCCCTCTGGTCAACAACGCCTCCTGCGCTCTCCTTCACATCACCTCGCTGCTCCACAAGCATTCTCGCGCCGCATCCTCGCTGCAGCTCCACAGTTTATATTTGCATATTTCTTACTGCTAATTGTAGCGGAGGATGACTGTATGCTGGACGGTCACGGCTGCTGGAGGTGATTTTAATAGGAGAGACACCAGATAATGGCTGTGCCCTCTCGCCCTGGTTTGTGCCCAGGGCTCATTAGGGTGATCAGGGAGTGCCATTCAGAGAGGGCAGCACCCGGGGTGAGAGGGCACATCGCAGCACACTTATTTATCTAACGATGAATGTCATGGAAAATTTCACTCTGGTCTCCTGGCCTTCCACAACTTTCTTTCTCTTTTTTTTTTCTCCACTAACTTAAACAATAATGATGTTTGGAGAACATATTAACAGGATACAGTTTGATTCCATGCACCATGCAGCTAAACATTTTAATTGTTATACTCAAAATACATTTCTTTTAAACATCTTGTGTCAAGTGAGGAAGTATTTCACTGAAGAAATGAAAAAATGTCTTATCCAAAAAAGTGTTATATCTCAGTGGATTCTTCAGATCCCCTGGCTGATAAATCAACAAACTTTATTGGTTCCACTCAGCAAACATTCAACACCTCAGATGAGGTTTAAACTCACCTCCCTGATCCACCTGGACTGAGCAGTGCTCATGTATTGACTAAACATGTGATTAGAAATGTAGCTTATCTTTCAAAACAACAGCAAAGTCATCTATTGACCAGCTCTTCTTTCCTCTCTGAAGCTCATCTGTTTCCATCACTTATTAATATCCATAACCGTTTTCACCTGTGGGCCCCTGAGGCTGCATGGGAGCTCAGGGCTCCAGTTACCGCTGCTCTGCAGGTTTGTTATCAGGAATGCGGAAAGGGGTTACGGTTTTTAGTTTGTACTTTGAAAAGAAGTTTTCATGGTTTTACACTTGATTGTTTTATTTCATTAACTGGCCATGTTTAATGTTGCTTTCATCAACAATGACAATGGAATTGTTTCATTGATGATAATGAGATGGTGACAGGCTAAACTTGGCTCTTTGATGACTGAAAATTGAGTTTTCATTGAGGAGACAAGACTGGATGAAAAGGTTAGTGGGTGGTCTGTCAGATGTTCAAAATATAGGATATTTCTGCCTATGGTGTGTGTAATCTGTCTGTCAACAGCTAACTAAAGAGTATTAGCAAGGTTGCTGCATCTTGTCTTTGTTTGGTTACCTGCCATGCTGCTCAACACACCTGTGGTCACTAGTCACAGACCCATTCACAACCTACGTTTTCATAAAGATGTGCATGCATTTGGCCAATGGAAGCCGCGTTTAGCTCCATTCATTCAGATGATTTCTTAATCTTTAAACATTAAATTCAAACTGTAAGCAGTATAAAAATGTCCAGTTGTTCTGTGGTCTGTTGTCAGAAATGATACGATACCATGAAGTCAACTTCTATGGAGTTCAGAACATCACAGAGCAACAGGTGTTTTGGAGTAAAGAGTAACCGCGCTAACTGGAGACTCTCAGCTGAACGTGTCAATGATGGTCATACTGAGAGTCTCCAGTTAACAGGGTCACACTTTACACTGAAACACCAGCGCCGTCTGCAGCTGTGTTATTAAATGTGTCTTCTTTTTCCAACCTCAGTTAACCAGGTTTGAGCAGCAATAATCAATATTAACTGCTGATATTCTAAATCCAGTTTTTACTTTGAGTGTTTGATGAAAAAGTTGGTTTGGAGCCGAGGTTATGACCAAATATGGACATTGAATGTAAGTTCTGACCCAGCTCTGATGGTGGCAAAAAAGGCAGAAAATCAAAAACTACAGTGAGGAACAACAGTGATGGAAACTTCCAGCTAATATAATCAAGTAAATATATCAACAAAAATAAACTCCAAATACAGAAATGATTTTTAAAAAAGTAAACAAGAAGTGTAGAATCATTACAGAATTCTTAGATCAGAGCCGTTAGTCTTTTCTTTCCCTACAACTGCTTACGACTACATCATTCTCAAGTACATGACCTCATAAATGTTAAGTGTAATCTTGCTTTATTAGCAAATGTCGCAAATAACTTCATGAGGGCATCCAAACACAAATTCTGGAGATGGGAGAGGTTTTCTTCAGAGCTATCCTGGTAAGTCGTTGTCCAACCAGGCTTAGCGTTGTGACGTCCCTCATTTATCAATTTTGTGTACCTGAGCCAATCACAGCACAGATCTGATCAGGTATTGATGAATCAAAGTTCTGAGTTTTGCCCATAAAAGGGCATGGATGACTTGACTGACAGGTGAACACCTAGTAGCTGTCTGTGAAGAGGATTATACCCGCCTCTTTTTCAAATCTGAACAAAGCTCGGTTGAGTCACTACTGGCTTCAAAACTTTGTATCAGAAACGGATGGATGACATGTCACATTCTCAGCCTCCCAAGATTTATACCAAAAGATGATCATCCTTTCCCCAATTGCTCTGCTTTTTATCCCAGATAACACACAGCTCTGGTCAGCTGCCCACCCTCAGAGAAACTCGTTCTTTTGGAAACACTGGTTCAAGTCTGTGAATGAGCCTCTCGCTCAGACTCAAGAGATTTGCTCCACAATTATTTCTACGACAACATTGTTGTTCAAGTTGAGGCTTCCAAACAGTAATCCATAAACCAAAGCACAGAGTCAGTGTGACTGTGTCCATGTCATACATGAGATTAAAGTGCTGCATATAACAGATGAAGTCAACATGAGAGCTGGTCGGTTTTACCGTGACTGATTTCAGGTTGACTCCACCATCCACACTGATTAGTATAAAGATGTGTGAGCCTCAAAAAGGTGTCCAAACCTGTTCAAGGTGTTCACCCTCAGGTGTATCATGCTTTTTGACGTAGAGGGAAATGGAAGTGTATCAAACACACACACCAAGCTGATTTATTAAAAGCAGGGGCTGACGGAGGCGGATGGGGCTGGGTAAAATCAATGGCCGCTCCCCCAACCACAGTCAGCGGAGAGTTAAAACGCTGTTAAACTCCAGCCGAGAGGACGCTCTCACTAACCAAGCAGCCTCACTCTCATTGATTTTTTATTTAGCTTCCAGCAGTGATGTGTCTTCCAAAGCACAAAGAACATACCAAGCCTCCACTGCCTGTCAGCACATAAATCAGGCCCCATCGAGCAAAGAGCAGTCTGTTAACAGAATTAAACTCTTACCAAATCCTGTTTCCAGAGCGAGGGGTTTGGAGCAAAGCAAAGCCCTGACAGCAGAGCCAGTGTAACCTAATGTGAGTGAGTACTCCTAAAAATGAGCTTGTCTGTGTTGATACAAAGGTAGGTACACTGTTATACTAAAGTATAACAGCCAAACTAGCTTGAATCCTGTTCAACACCTACAATCACAACTTCTCTGTGTTAATGTGGACAAGCAACTGTTTAAGGCTTTACTTACAGCCATGATTGGTGCCTTCATGGTAGAGTAATAGTGTCTATTTAACCAAAATACAGAAATTTGGCCAACCTTGGTTGAAGCCTTCACTGTTCACTCCAGAGACCAATTTATATTTCTGTCCCTGCAGCAGTGCTGCTGGCTTGGCAAGGTGCTTCAACTGTTATGAACCTTGTTTGTGGGTCGGAAGATGGTGGGGGATCACGTCCTTGTTGCTGCTGTGGTGACTCCCTCTGGTTCATTCTGGGTGCTCGTGCAAAGGTTGCACAACCAAAGATCTCGACTAGCAGAGGAATGAAGAAGCAGCTGGCAGGCAAAAACTGTTTCAGAGCACTTGAGCATGCAAGTTCTCGACATCTGGGGATCTGTAATACAATGCAAAGCTCAAAGGTTGTGGGATACAGTTGAAAGCTCCGATGGCTGGTAACCAGACCTTTGAGCCCTGGTTGTTTTGTTGCATGTAGATTTCACGGAGCATACTTTTCACTCTTGCTTGTGGAGGTCTTGCATGGAGAGAACCAATACATGTGTTCCCTTCGCTCGTGTTTTTATAAATTTACTGTTAAAAGAGAGAAATTAAGCACTTGTTCATAGTTGGTGCATCAGTCACAGGGGATCCCGTTCAGCTTGCCTCTTTGTTGAGGAAACCAGTTGGAGAACTGGAACAGAAAATCTCAGAGGTCTCTCCTCTCTTTCCTTTGGTTGACTGAGTCTGGTTCTTCCTCTGTGAACTCTGGCTCATGAAGCTGCCCTCTTGTGTCCACAGTAAACAGCATGTCATCATCACTCTCAGAGTTACTCTTTATTTTTTTTTAGTTTGGTTGTGTTTTTGTCCTGTTTTTCGAAGCTTGAAGACGACATGGTTTTGGTGGATTTGTTGGTCTGAGCGTAAGTATGATAAACTCAAAGCAGCTGAAGTGGAACCGCAGAAAGAGAAGAAAATAGGACAAACACAAAAACCTAACCTTGGACTGTGCATTGTTTTATTTATTTATCTATTTATTTATTTATTGGTAAGCCTAATTTCAGTGTTCCCATGACATCAATTAAAACATATGTAACGATATCTCACAGTTTCTTTGACTGTTTGTTTGTTCCACTTCCAGCTCTGTAACTTAGCAGGACATGTTAATTTGTTCATGTATATGAGGAAGGTGTTTCAGAAACCCAAAGTTAGTAGAATCTGTATTGCTGCATATGATTAGTATTTGTTTAGCAGTTAAAAAGGGATTCTGTTTCCTTGGTAATAATTCTGTACAAAAGATAAAAGGAGAAAAAGGGCAAATCAGATGCAGATTAGTGTGGTGCTGTTATTACCGGCCTTGGATTAATGCATGAAACACCAAGTTGCACTCGACTCTAATCCTTTAACACAAAGTAATGTCAGCATATTAAAGCATTGCTTAAACCTCTCAAGGTGCTTCTTACAATGCACAGAAACAGAACTGTTTCACATGTTGTAAGGTCTCAATTTCTTGCCCTGCTGGCAAATACATAAGCAATGCTGTTTTTAACCAAGGTACTAAACAAAACATGAAGGGGAAATAGAATTGTTTACATAGCGTCTCAAGTGTTAGGTACCCTGAGAAGATGAGTTTACACACATGAAGTATGGAGAAAGATCATTTCTGTTAAGAGGACTTGCTTAGTTTTGTTTTTCAGAGTGATGGAAGCTTCTACACATGCACAACGGAAAACTAAAACACATCACCTGACCTGATCTGATCTTCAAGGATTTGGTGATTTAGTAGACTTCCAACATGAAGCAGACAAGTTACAGTGCATCTGAAAAGGACATAACAACCAGTAACCCCATCAAATTCAAAAAGACCTGAGGCTGTAAGTGCTGCCAAAGGTGCATCAACAAAGGACTGAACACAGGCTGAGAATACTTATGGACATGCAATATCTTTTTATTATCATTATTCATTTTTTTAATGAATTTGCAAAAAAAACTGTGAGGAAAAAAAAACTTATTTTCCTGTAGTGTGAAGAGTTTTATTCAACATATTTTTGTATTATTATTTTAGCACATAATTAAACAAATGTTACAAACAGCTTACAAAGGTCAAGGAAACATTCAGTGCAATAACCTTCAGTTTAACTCACCCACTACAATGTAATCCACAAATAAATAAATAAATAAATAAATAAATAAATAAATAAATAAAGATAACAAAAAAGTCAAAGTGGCAGGAGAAAAATACAGTGGGGGATAAAAGAAAAAAAAACAACAATAATAATATTGATGACAATAACAACAGAGAGAGGAATGCGCAGAATTCTGGGGAAAAAATGAATTTATTCCATTTTGGAATGAGACTGTAACTCAAAATATGGAAGCACTGTGAATGACCGACAAACAGGCAACAGTAGATCGTCTGACATTACCAGGCTTTCAGCTGTATGACTTTTGGATGTATAGTAAAGATTAAGGTTAAGTGTGTTATGAGATTGAAAGAGGGGGTATTCTGCTCCCCCAAATGTTAACATGGATGTAAAGTAACAAAGCTTGATGTTCAGACTAAATGTGTGCAGATTTCCAAACTCGTACACATTCATGTGTTGTAGAAACCCTTGAATCTGTCTGTAAACTGATCAAAATGGTCCTTTCCTAAAATGAAATCCACACAAGGATCATAAGGATCTTCTAACTGGTCCATGACATATTCAGAGGCAGACCTCAAACACCAAGGTCTGTCCATAGCTCCGCCTCTGACAGGCCCCCAGAGGGCTGTCCAATTGAGAGAAGCTGGTTTTTATAGAGCACAGAACCTTAAAGAGACAGCAGCTAAAATGAAAAGGTGTTTGAGAGAGTGAGAGAAGAATAGGGATTAGTTTGAGCTATAAATCATGAAAAGATAGTTGGGGGGGGGGGGGACAAAACGTGAAAACAAACAGGATCCAGACAAACAGAGGTTGTGTAGGAAGCTTCCAAAGAGACTAAGGGTTTTGTCATTTTACTTGCTTTGGTCCAACTCACACCATGTTATCTGTTCAAATGTATCTCATTATTTTAATGACACCATCCTCAACTTTTAAGACTTGCTGTTTACTCAACAAGATGCTCACTACATATGCACAGAATCTACTTGATGTTTGAGGTGACAGGTTTTATTTCCACATATAGTTTGGCATGCTCATGTAGGCATTTTCAACTAAGTCCAACAGTGAAATATTCACCAACACCACTGAAGAGGACAGGGTTTAACTTTTTTAAATAGAAGAAAAACATCCTATAAGAACATGTGTTCACAAGTAAACAAAATCAAGTGCACTTTTAAATTTAAATGGACCCTTTTTATAACAACATACTTACCAGCTCAGCATCCAGAAGTGATACAACAGATTCAGGCTGTCACATTATCAGAATTTCTCCTTTCTCCATAGTCCAAATAGGTGCAACACAGTCAGTCAATAAAGAACAATTACACCAATAAAATCAATCAATCAATCAATAAATAAGTAAATAAGTAAGTAAGTAAGTAAGTAAGTAAGTAAACAAACAAACAAACAAACAAACAAATAAACAAATAAATAAATAAATAAAAAGACTGGTGCAGAACGTTTTCCTGCAGAACAAAGTTTCGCAGATATGTTAGCTGACAATCAACCAAAGCAAGAACCATCTTCTCCCTCCACTACAAACTGATGAGTTACAAAGTATTACCATGAACTTGTTTTTGTCCAGAAATCAACAGTTCAATATACTGTTACCACGACCAATCATTTCAGTGCCTGAAAAGAGACATACTGTTCACATTTTGGAGCCTTTAAACGAAGACAAAGCATATAAGGATGGATAAATCTGAGTTCTTATTCTGAAAGGTTAAATTAATTTACTGCTTGATGAGAACAGGTTATAACTTAACTTCAGTTGTCTTTCAGGAGAAGACAGATGGACGTATTTAGACAGGTGTAGGAAAAAAAGGACACAAAGTAAGCAGGAACCAGGAAAACAGAGAGAGAGAGAGAGAGAGAGAGAGAGAGAGACTAATCACTGACTGCATGCTGAAGCCCACAGCACTTTTTCTCCTAATGATTCACTTTTCTGGTACTCAGGCTTTCCTGCAGGGTGGAGGGTCATACATACGCAGAGTCCGAGCGAGAGTTTGAGCTCCTGTCACCCCAGCGATCACTAATGGTAGTCCCAGCAGCCCCTCCTTCGCCTCCCCCGCCCTTCAGAGCAAGGGCACTGTTAGCACACATGTCAAGTCCTGGATGGAACAAGAAGGACATTCTGGCAGAAGAAAAGAAGGGGCGAAAAGGACCGGTGGGCAATTTGCATACGCCTGTGATCCTAATATATACAGGTTGCCAACCTCCAAGGTCAGAGTTCACCTCTGTTGCTGGGGCAACTGGGCTGTTCTCCCCATCACTAGCTCGTTAAAGAGCTGCGGGAATAGGAATTGGTCCGCCAACTGTCCTCATCGCGCTGTGGCCATGTCTGTATGCGACCCCGCCGAGTAATGAGGACCTCTGCCATGACGCCCTTACACACACACACACACACACACACACACACACACACACACACACACACACACACACACACACACACACACGCGTAAGAAAAGTGGTTTGAAAGGCAGCATCATGCACAGAATGTTTCAACAACAACAACATGCAAACAGACAGGAACACACACAAACATACACACACACACTCACACACACACACACACACACACACACAAAAGACAAGCACAGAACTTCAACTAAATGCACATTCATCAACACAAGAGCCATGTTTTGCATAAAGAACCCCACCCCCCATGCAAAAATGGTATATACAATTAAAATCCCAGCCCAGTGACAAACACACACACACACACACACACACACAAACACAAGATATTCTGACAGCATCTGGTGACGAACTGGAAAAAGTATTTTTCAACAACTCATCTTTAAACCTCTAACCCCCTCCAAAAAAAAAAAAAAAAAAAAAAAAAAAAAAACAAGCTTACAGAGAGACTGTTACACCTCTCCGTGGCTTTCTCAGCATCAATTAGCATGTTTTTGTGCAGCTGAGCGTTTCCTCTGGTGGGCCGAGGTAAATAAGGAGATGGAAATGAGGTCCAGCGCTCTAATCCAGCCAGGGTGCAGGTCTCACAGTAATCCCCCCAAGAGCTGCTTGGCCTGGGGCATGCAGAGGGGTAATCCAGCCCCCTGGGACCTCATCCACCAGCCTGCTCGCAGACTCACACACTCACTCATACACACACACACACACACACACACACACACACACACACACACACACACACACACACACACACACACACACACACACACACACACATAAGCTGAGGAAAACATGACAAAGAGAGAGAGAGAAAGTGAAAATAGAAAACAGCACAAAGCAGCCACTGGCTGAAATGCAAAACTTGTGCGACACATCCAGATAACAGTGTCTAAAATATCATTAGTGAGTTTTCTTTCTCTTTTTTAATGATTAAAAATTTGGAGAAAAAAAAGTAAAATTTTTGTTTTTATGTTCATCTTATTCTTTATTTTTTGTGTTGTGCTTGAAGATGGTTTTCATTATTTCTTCTACATGTCTCAGACATGTAGTTTAACTCACATTCTCTCACGTGATAGCTGATTGAATAACTTCAAAGAGAGGATGGCTGATGTGGTTTTGTGTTTCAATCCACCTTCTAAACACAGTAAACTGTATCGTGCATGCTGTAAGTCTCAGCTCACTCAAAGTGCTTTGACATTACAGCAGCGCATCAGCGTTAATCAAGCATCAACCTCAGGTATTATGAGGTTGATGCAGAAGTGTTAAAGATTGCAGTTTGCCAATATGAGGGTGCTGCTTTGTGTTTTTTGGCCTTTACCTCAACAGAACTTAAAGACACTAGGTTGAGTCAAGCTATTCCAATCAGGGGTAGAGGATACCGGGAATTTTGGTATCGATCTGAAACAAAGTAAATACAAGACTAATACCACCAATACTGATACTGGTACGGATGTAAATACTGATACTTTTCACTTGAAATGTCATGATCAATGAACAATTTTGTGATCTTGCCTTTAGTTGACTTCACTTGATCGTGATTAAAAAAAAAAAAAAAAACCTTTCATATGCAGCTGTTTTCAATAAAAACCTGTACAATCCGCTCTGTTTCATCCTCCCTTTCAGAATATTTCTAAAACGAGTTAGGCACGTATTGTTAAAAAGCGCCATCGCATGTCCAGTTACAACTTTTCCTTGGTGTTTCTTTTGAATAAAGTCTGAAAGTTTGCTAAACAAATGTAAGCACAAATGCAAGCACAACTCTGAGGCTTCCACTGTGTGCTAACCACTTAAAGTGAACGTGTGAGACACAGAATGCTGGGCGGATGCTGGACAGATGCCGGACGGATGCTACGGTGTTCAGTTTGGCGTTCTCTGTGACAGCAGTGGAGTATCAGAAGCTGGCTTGAAACCCAAGTTTTAGCTCTCAACTCTAAGAGAGATGGCTTGTATTTTGGAAAACCCGTCAGTTGGAATGCTCAAAAGTCGAGTTACCGTATCCTGAGCCTCCTCCTATCAAAGGCCTCATTTATTCCACAATGGTTTTAGGATGAAACGCAAAAGTTTTGTTGCATTTTGGCCTCTTGGTTACACAGAAACAGCATTTCAACCAGCTTGCTGTTTACATGTCAACAGAGGCTGCACTGTGTCAGAAAAATTCCACTCAAGAGGAGGTTTTAAAAAGTTGCATTTTTATTTTAGGTCGAAGTTTTCGGTGGAAACATTGACGTCACGCTCTGCTTTCCACGTATGTATTCCACTTTTGTTGTGGGAACTTTTAATTGCCATGCGCGAACCGGACAACAACAACGGTTCAATGGAGGACTACCAGGTTGTTCTTGTGCTGCTGAATCTGCTGACTGTCTTTAACAAAATGTTCATCTGTTGCTCCACTTCTGCTCTCAGATAAGACACATTTAATATAAAAACCAGATGATCAGCCCACCTCTTCTTTGGTGGCAGACTACCAAAAGACTCTACAGTTATATCACCACCTACAGACATGACATGCATACTACAGTGTTTTCAGTCCATCAGCGTTTCCGTGTGAACACAGGTTTTTTTTCTCTGGATTTTATTGCGTTTTCAAATTAAATGCCCCCCTTCTTTTGTATTAATCAGGACAGTCTATAACAGCTACATGAATTTAATTTAAATAAAACATTTCTTTAAATATCTAACTCTGCCTGACAGCTGCTGTTGGCTGTACTGACTCTGCAGTGTCTCAGTGAACCTGAACAGGAACAAGAAGGCAATGTAAGCTGTTCAAATCAGGACCACTGACTTAAGGGTGGAGAAAATGAGAGTTTCAGTCTGGACCAAAATAATGAACCTGGACACTGAGACTTCTCCCTGAAATAAACTGCAGTGGTCATGGGGTGTGTACCACTTTTGTTATCTGTTTACAATAAAATAAAGTTAGTCTTTAGGGGTAGATGGTGGCACTTAAAACATTTCAGTCTAGAAAAATTCACTTCAAACAGATTTATTATTACTATTATTATTATTATTATTATTATTATTATTATTATTATTATTATTATTATTATTATTATTATTATTTATTTTTATTTGATTTGATTTGATTTTTTAAGACAGACAGCACTTTGTGTTAGTGAGCGCTGGTGGAGATATATCATGATGGGATTCCCATCTCTTTTAAGACAGTCAGTTGTTTTGGCTCGGTTCCCTAAGAAGAGCTGGCTCTTATGGCTCCCAGGTGGCTCTTCAGATTTTTTGTTGCCTGAATTGATTAATTACCAAAACTAATGTAAAATAATGTGTGAGATATATTACAAAGCATACATTACCATACATTACATCAACTGTTTATTACTGTTTTATTTGTATACTCACCGTATTTAATGTCGAGGAGAGTGCTACAAAACATAAATATAAATAGATAAAGTGTTAAAAAAAAATTCAGAACAGTCTAATCTCTGATTGTATGTATATATTATTTATGAACATTTAACCATTAACAGAGTAACAACATAGATAAGCTCATAGAATCCCACAACAAACCACAAATTATTTAAAAAAAACAACAACAAAAAAACGGATTGTTGGCGACCGACACATCACTTGAGCTAAAGCGTTGTCCATTCGTCCCACAGACGCTCCACAGTTGCTGATGTCCTTGTGCTGCTGCCTGTTGATTGGACTGTGGTCTCCTCTGTTCAATATTCATTGACCTGCTCTCACCTTAGGCTGCTGACAGTCTGACCCAACCCTTGTCCACAGGGTTGGAGACACAGCAGGCAGGCCTGCAGGGCAAACCCATAGCGGGAGGTGGACAGTGTGTGTGTGTGTGTGTGTGTGTGTGTGTGTGTGTGTGTGTGTGTGTGTGTGTGTGTGTGTGTGTGTGTGTGTGTGTGAGGGAAGGCTGGCTCTACCTGTGTGCATTCGCACAGGCGTGTGCTTCTAAGCAGTGTAAACAAACTGAGTCAGAAATTTCCATATGGCTCTCGCAGGGCCAGCATGCTGTCTGCTCAAACACCTTCACGGCATCCAGCTGCACAACAACAGTGTGTGACAGTCAGAGAAACACACACAGATTTATAGTGCTTCTCCTCCACTGATCTGAAAACACAACTATGACACACACATGCAAGCAACGTTTATTGACTTTGCTCAACAGCCAGATTGCTGCTCAACATCAAAAGAATTATTCATTTTTGTGGGGGAATTTAACCTGCTCCCTTCCACCTTCAGAGGCCAATTAGTTCCTGTAGTTTAATGAGGCTCAACACCATGCGAGTGTTTCACATAATTAACACAAATGGCATTAAGCAACTGCGTGACAGCCGCCTGCATGCAGTGCAGCGTCTCTGTGAAAAACTGGTCACCAGTCAGTCAAGCTGACACCAGCCTGTGTTACATTAAACAATTCACCAACGCTGGAATCAAGACACGGAACGGATCACACTGACTTTTGTCTGACAGGCTGCGGGTGAGTGAGTGTGTGTACAGATTTGTCAGACTACTGAGCGATGTGTGTGTGCTCACATACGCCTGTGTATTTGTGAGTGTGTTTGAGGTCCGCAGAGAGGTGGTGTGACTGCGTTGACATGTGTCCGACAGTGTGGCTTGCTCCTGGGCCTCTCGCTCACACTCCACTGGCCCAGCTCCCCTGAGCTCCATGCATAATGCAGCCGTCCAGAGACACCGCCCCGCATGATAATGTATATGTGCATGCTGCTGTGCTGTGTGTGACAGCAGGAGGGAGCACGCTGGCATGGCTGGGTAGCATAACGCTATTTGTGTTTGTATGTGTGTGTGTGTGTGTGTGTGTGTGTGTGTGTTGTACAGTCAGTGTTTTACCCACAACAGGATGGCCTCATACATGTTCCAGTGTGTTTTTATTCAGCCTTCAGCATGGATGTAATAATGAACATAACCGTAACTGAAATGTGATACATAAATCACAGCTGGCCTCAGGGGTACACACCTTTTTATCTTGACCAAAACACACATGATACAGTTGTCAAAACACACACACACACACACACACACACACACACACACACACACACACACACACACACACACACACCGGCCACTAGGTACTAGCAAGGTACACCTTGCTAGTACCGTGTTGGACCCCCTTTTGCCTTTAGAACTGTCTTAATCCTTCGTGGCATAGATTCAACAAGGTACTGAAAACATTCCTCAGAGAGTTTGGTCCATATTGACATGATAGCACCATGCAGTTCCTGCAGATTTGTCGGCTGCACATCCATGATGAGAATCTCTCGTTCCACCACATCCCAAAGGCGCTCTATTGGATTGAGATCTGGTGACTGTGGAGGCCATTTGAGTACAGTGAACTCATTGTCATGTTCAAGAAACCAGTCTGAGATGATTCCAGCTTTATGACATGGAGCGTTATCCTGCTGGAAGTAGCCATCAGAAGATGGGTACACTGTGGTCATAAAGGGATGGACATGGTCAGCAACAATACTCAGGTAGGCTGTGGTGTTGAAACGATGCTCAACTGGTACTAAGGGGCCCAAAGTGTGCCAAGAAAATATCCCCCACACCATTAAACCACCACCAGCCTGAACCGTTGATAAAGACAGGATGGATCCATGCTTTCATGTTGTTGACACTAAATTCTGACCCTACCATCTGAATGTTGCAGCAGAAATTGAGACTCATTAGACCAGGCAACGTTTTTCTGATCTTCTATTGTCCAGTTTTGGTGAGCCTGTGTGAACTGTAGCCTCAGTTTCCTGTTCTTAGCTGACAGGAGTGGCACCTGGTGTGGTCTTCTGCTGCTGTAGCCCATCTCCTTCAAGGTTCGATGTGTTGTGCGTTCAGAGATGCTCCTCTGCATACCTCGGTTGTAACGAGTGGTTATTTGAGTTTCTGTTGCCTTTCTATCAGCTCGAACCAATCTGGCCATTCTCCTCTGACCTCTGGCATCAACAAGGCATTTTCGTCCACAGAACTGCCGCTCACTGGATATTTTCTCTTATTTGGACCATTCTCTGTAAACCCTAGAGATGGTTGTGCATGAAAATCCCAGTAGATCAGCAGTTTCTGAAATACTCAGACCAGCCCGTCTGGCACCAACAATTAGCCATGTTCAAAGTCACTTAAATCACGTTTCTTTCCCATTCTGATGCTTGGTTTGAACTGCAGCAGATCTTCTTGACCAAGTTTGGAAGAGTTTTGGATTCTGGAGGTCCTGTATTTCAACTTGTCTACCTCCGACCTCAGTGTCCAAGTGTGAAGTTTGGAGATGATCCCCAACTGTGATGGTTTTGGTTTAGTACCTCCTAATCAATAGACTTCTTTGAGCCTGCTAGTGTGAATGTGTCTCTGTCAGCTCCTGGTGTTTCAGTTTAAAGAGCATGTAAACTGGGGACCTTCAGCTGAAAGTGTCAGCGATATCCAATTGTTGTTAAACAGCTGTTTAAACACCAAAGTCCTCAGGAAGGCATCCTAGTTTAGTTTTATATCCAAATACAGCAGTAAATATTGAATGATAACCTAAAGCTGTTTGAGGATGATGCCTCCCACTGAAAATCATCAATGAACAGGCTTGTCTTCTAAGCTGAAACATCTGTTGGAGCTGTTTAGGGCTTTTTGACTTCAACTGGCGATGGCTTTGCTATGTAAATGATAATAAATTTTATGAGCAAAGACCCAACATCAAGACAAGATAAGAAGTCTGATCTCATCTTAACCCACCATGAGTACAGACCTTTACAACATTTATCAAGATACAAAGGAGAGGAAAAACTTCCCTTTAACAGGCAGAAACCTCAGACTGAGCCAGACCTATGTTAGACAGACATCTGCCTCGACTGTGTTGGGATTAGAGAGAGAGAGAGGGAGGGCAAAGAGAGAGGAAAAAAGAGGGAGAGACGTAGACACTGAAAGACACAGACACAGATTCCATATTTCTGTGTTGTAGTGATGATCATGGAGAAACTGTAAGAAGCGGTAGCAGCTGGAGTCTGTCAAGTCTATGGCAGCAGGCCGTCCACAGCAACAATCCAAAGAACCTAACAGACAAACTCAGAGACTCCCAGAGAGATCCATGGTTAATAACTTTAATGAGACATTAAGATTAGAAGTTAGACTGACAGATAGAGGAGAGAGGGAAACAGGAGCCTTGTGTGTCAGTTCCCCCCAGACAGTCTAAACCTATAGCAGACTAACTAAGAGCTGGTTCAGACCTGATCCAGCTCTAACTATAAGCTTTATCATAAAGGAAAGTTTTAAGTCTACTCCTAAAAGTAGAGAGGGTGTCTGTTCCCTGAACCTCAACCGGTAAATGATTCCAGAGAAGAGGAGCCTGATAACTAAAGGCTCCACCTCCCAGACTACTTTTAGAGACCCTGGGTACGACAAGCAGGCCTGCATGCTGGGAACGGAGCGATCTAGATGGATGATATGACATGACAAGCCCTTTAAGATAGGATGGCCCAGTGCTATTAAGAGCTTTGTAAGTCAGAAGAAGAATTTTAAATTATGTTCTAAACTTTATGGGTAACCAGTGCAGAGACGCTAACACTGGGGAGATATTCTCCTCCTGGTCCCAGTCAGAACCCGGGCTGCAGCATTCTGAACCAGCTGAAGATTCCTAATAGACTTGTTAGGACAACCAGATAGAAGAGAGTTACAGTAATCTAACCTGGAGGAAACCAAAGCATGGACCAGCTTCTCTGCATCACTCTGAGACAAGATGTGTCTGATTTTTCTAATATTATGAAGATTAAAGAACGCCGTCCTGGAGACCTGTTGGATGTGAGAGTTAAAGGACAGGTCCTGATCCAAAAGAACTCCTAGGTTCCTAACAGTGGAGCCAGGTGCCAGGCTGATGCCATCTAAGGGAGTTATCTTGTTAGAAAAAGCCTCTCTGAGGTGTTTAGGTCCAATAACAATGACTTCAGTCTTCTCTGAGTTCAGAAGTAGAAAATTTCTGCTCATACAGATTCTTACATCTTTAAGGCAAGCTTTAAGTTTAGATAACCAGCTAGTTTCCTCTGGCTTCAACGATAAGTATATCTGTGTATCATCTGCGTAAAAGTGAAAGTTTATGGTGTGTTTTCTAATTATGCTACCAAGAGGAAGCATATATAAGTTGAAAAGAATCAGACCAAGCACTGAGCCTTGAGGAACTCCATAACGCACCCTGGTATGCAGGGAAGATCTATTGTTTACATGAACAAACTGCAAACGACTCGACAGATATGAGCTAAACCAAGCTAAAGCAGTTCCTGTGATGCCAAGAAGCTTCTCTCATCTCTGCAAGAGGATGTGATGATCAATAGTGTCAAAAGCAGCACTAAGATCAAGTAACATGAGCACAGAGAGGTGACCACTATCTGAAGCCAAAAGTAGATCATTGGTTACTTTCAGCAGCGCAGTCTCAGTACTATGGTTGGCCCTAAACCCAGACTGAAAGTCCTCAAGGAGACTGTTGCTATGAAGAAACTCACAGAGCTGACTGGAGACAACCTTCTCTAAGATTTTAGAAATAAAAGAGAGGTTAGATATTGGTCTGTAGTTAACTAAGGAGCCTGAATCAAGAGTTGGCTTTTCAGGGAGGGGCTTAATTCCTGCAACTTTAAAAAGTTGCGTCACATAGACTGTCAGTAAGGACGCATTAATCATCTTTAGAAGAGGGGTGCCGACCGAGGGAAGGACTTCCTTCAACAGCCATGCTGGGACAGGGTCCGAGAGGCAAGTTGATGGTTTAGCCGAAACAACTGTTGAGACCAGCGCTGGAAAGTCAATAGATACAAAGCGGTCCAAGAGTATATGCAGTCTAAGAACTGTTTTTCACCGACAGCTGGAGATTCTACCCCAGTTGAAAGCACGAGGTTACTTATTTTATCTCTAATCTTTAATATCTTATCATTAAAGAAGCTCATGAAGTCCTCACTGCTAAGCGATGGAGGAATGCGTGGCTCAGTAGAGCTATGACTGTTTTTATTAATGTTATTTATTCTCTTCAATAAGCGACAAATAATAAGCAGCTCGCGCAAGTCGTAAGGCCTTTCTTTATTCATTTAAGCTATTTCTCCAACGAGAACAGGACTCTGTTGTTTTAGTTGAGCACCAAATTCTTTCTAATTTCCTTGATTTTTGTTTGAGCTCATGAGTTTGAGGATTATACCACGGAGGATTTTATCTGAAAGAAGGACGATGCTGGAAAGAAACAGAGAAATCTGATAAAAAATTCGTCCAGTAGGCCGGCACACGATAACAAACAGATGACTTGTAGTCTCAGTGACATCATACAGTTAAAAATGCAGAATTAAAGCATGTAAGAAATCCCATTCACTGTCAAATCTCTGTCTTTGTAAGTTTTTTCTTTCTCTGTGTAGCCTGGAGCTCTGGCTTCAGTGTGTGTCAACTCATCTAAAAAACAAGACGAGAAGTTAGCCTCTAGGGCTTTCTGTTTAGAAAGCACTACTAGGTCTTGTTTTCTAAACTTGAAAAGATTTTTGTTCCCCTGAAGTTGCTTTAACTGCTGGTTGTTTCTCACAAAATATCAACAGTTTGTCACAGTGTCTGGTGTCTCATACAGACCCACATCGTGTACATGCCTCCAGCCAATCAGGATGGAGGAGGTCAGGTGAAATTATACCAGGTGTGAAAAGAGTACTAAAATACTTGACTCAATACAAGTACAGTTACTTTAAAGATATTTTAACAAATTATAAGTATCAATCTGCAAGTCTACTAAAGTTAAAGTAAAAAGTCTTTCTTCAAATCTCCTTAAAGTGCTAAGTTTTAAATTGGGGGGTGTGGAGTCAATCAATCAATCAATCAATCAATCTTTATTTGTATAGCTCCAATTCATAACAAGTGTTATCTCAAGGCACTTTACAATAGGGCATAAAGCTGGAGTGAGGTGGGTTGAACAGATGTCAGTCAGATCTGAGCTCCAGATGCAGTCTGAACATCTCTTCCTGAGCTGATAGTTGAAGTCTAACCAACAGGAGAGCATTAATGTGACAACAACACAGAATTAGGTTGAAGCTCCTGAATATTTGAGTTTCCTCTTTGTTTTATTTGGACCTTTGGAGACACTACATCAAGTCACAGCCTGCTGTGACTTGATGTAGCGAGTTCACCATAGTGTCCGGATTGCAGGACAGCTTATTCTGATCAAGGGGGGCATCACCATCGGCTGTGAACACTGGGAGTGGTGAGCAGCAACAAAGAGATGGCGCTGGGAGCACTTAAAAAAAGGCAGTTTTTTTTTTTCTTTTGTTTTTTTATTCTTTTGTTTTTTAAATCTGCATTTCTTGAGGTGAGTGTGACATTATTTTTTCATGACTGTCTGCTACATGTCAGATTGTAACAGACTTAGTGGGTTGTTAGTGTTAGATGATGAGGATGTGTTACCATTAAGATGAGTTATTATGTGTTCGGGAATTACAAGGCTCAGTAAATGCATCACCAGCGATGGGCAGTTCAGTGGCCAATGTCTGTGTGTTTTGTATGTTTTTTTGCTTGGAGTTGTGGGATGCATTCATACAAGAATCACAAAGAGTAAAACGGATGTTCTGTTTTATTTATTTATGTTTTTTTTTTTTTTTTTTTTTTTTGCTCTGACCTAATGCTGAAGGGCTAAAATCTGCAGTTTGTTGAGAGTCCCCTAGAGGCTGGCTCTGGAAGTCACAAACACACCAAGCCTTTATATATATGTGTGTATATATATATATATATATATATATATATATATATATATATATATATAGTACAAAAGTGTCTCTGTAACTGACTGGCCGTTACTATGGAGACTCAAAGTCTGCCTTATTTCCAATGTGGCCACGTCGCCCCTTTTTTTTTTTTTCAAAATCTGTTTCAGAAACAGACAGGTGATGTCGTGAAGGCTATATCTATTAGTTATACAGTCAGTGCATCAAACCCAAAAGTATTAAATTAGAAACTCCAACAAAATAACAGACGATTTGCTCTGCAACTTTTCTTTTTAAAAATGGAGCATCCAGTGCTTATCATTGACGTAGTCAGTGTTTCACTCTGGCAAAGAGTTGGTGTTTGCAAAGCACAAGTTTCTCGCACCTGGAGCTGGTGCTTTGTCAGTGGAAACACAAAGAACCGATGCGTACCCAGGCACTAGCCAGCACTGTGGAAAGGGAGTAATGATCACTGGACCAGAGATGTCAGCCAATCAGATGTAGGCACACTGCTTAAAGATACATTGGATCCTTTTTCCTTTTTTTAAATCAGTAACTGATGTGAAATGTTAAATGTACAAAAGTGCAAAGCTTCACTCAGAAATACTGAGTAAAAGTGCAGAATTTAAAATCTCCTCCTAAAGTCAAAGGATGCAGACAGAAATTGGAGGAAATGTAATTAGTTACTTCCCCAGGGTAAGATCACCAAACATGAAACATGTCCACACTGACTTATGTTGTATCTAATACCACAGTGTCTTTATAAAAATAACCAAAAGTTAGAGTGATTTCACCAAACCAATCTAATCCACAAAAACCAGGGAAAAATGCAAATTGGTCTGCTGAAATGGTCAATGAAGAGGCAAAACGTCAGTATTCAACAGACTAGGATGAGAACGACCAGCAGAAAATGCAGTTTTCTGGCAGAAAGAGAGAAAAACATGACATCGACACTGACAGCAGGAGCAGACTTAAAGATATTCATCGTCTAATTATCTCTAAAATACTGTTGAGGACAGACTGATCAATCTTTTCTTCTCTGTAACTTTAAACTAAAACATCTTGATGATCTGCTGAATCTATCAAAGTCCATCAAGTATGAGTTGGAAAGTTAGAGTGTGACAGAGCTGGATGGTTCGATTCATGGTGTGTTTGGGATCATTACACTGATGAAAGATGGTGCCTCTTCTTCGAGGAACAAAGGCACAATTATCCCTGCAATAACGGCTGCAGCTGAGCGTGGAAAAACACCAATAAGACTGGAATACAGTTCCTCTCAGCTCCACATCCTGCAGTAGTGACTGTGGTCATTATGGCTATATATAGTTGTGCTACTTGTGGCCTTCATTAGGCCTCTCATTTTGAGGTAGTAAAGGGCAGCATGGCTCCTCCACACTGCCCTTTTACTCAGCGGCACCATGGAGCGGTATGCAAAAGAGGACCCCAACTCTCCTAATAAAGGCCTTGATTTGGACTGGGGAGAGATGAGCTGCCAGGCCCCATTCACACCATAATTGTTATGGCATCATTATGGACTGTCCTCTTTGGATAGTCTGTGATAATTAAATTCTTAGTAAAGGCATCAGATATGCATAAGCCAAAAGAGTTGAAGGGTACTTTACCCCATTCGAGTCCATGTTTCAAGTCTGTCTGACATGTCCCCAGTGGAGGATTTGACATCCGAGGCACTAAGTAGGCTGGCAAAGTGCCCCTGGCATCAGGGCACCCAGATGGACGTGGCTTGACCATGATCAAAGCTCAGACACTGTCCTCCATCACCCTGAAGGACACAACCGCAGGCGCATGGTCTCTCCTCTCCTCCCCCTCCTCTCCTTGCTCCTACTTTCTTGTCTAACTCCAAACGGAGAAGCAAAGCAGGCAAAGAATAACACTTGAAGTTTCTGGAAATTTTAACCAGTGTGACATCAAAAATCTGATATAAAAGCAAAAGTGGGAAAGCAGGCTAGACTGCCTTTCACAGCTATCAATAGTCTGGTATTGTCTCAGGCATGGGAGGGAGGAGGGGGTGCAGATCAGAGAGCCGTGCCCAGTGAGGGCTCAGTCTGCTGGGGGCAATGCTTCTGGCAAACCCCCTTACCCCTGCTCTGACCTGGAGGATGCCCCGGCCGCTGCACGCTCCAGACACAGTGGGGCAGAGAGGCCGTGCTGAATACCAACCAGCTGCCGGCTTCTCGGGAAGCCGCAGACAACAGCAGAGGAAAACAATGCAAGAGTCAACTCTGCGAAACCTGATATTTATAACAAAATAATGAGACTATCTGGATGATTAATGAGATAGACACGTTTATCCGTCACACATCCATAACAGTCACAGAGGAGGTTCTCTGAGAGCTGGTGTTTCTGAGGTTTATATGATGATATGATCCTTATATCATAACCTTAAAGCATCCCTCCAAACAAACCCTCCAAACAAACCCTCCAAACAACGGGTTTATACATCACAAGGATCTTGTTAAGGCCACAGCATCACTGAGCAATATGTAAAATATCAAAGGCGGCACTTATACTAAATTACAGTTACAGCAGGCTGCTGTTTGGTGGGAAATTTTCAATGATCATTTCCTTTTTTAATGGTGAATTAGGACGAACATCTTCAGCTTGAGTCCTTAACCCTGTAAAGCCAGACCCATCAAAAAAAAAAAAAAAAGAAAAGTTTGAAAATCCAATTTTTTTCGGAACCGAGATGTTTGTTTACCCCTTTAACAAAATCTGCAAAAGATATTGTCATATAATTTTTGTTTTTGATAGTTTTTTTTGTATTACACTTGATGAATTGGGTGGTTTTTTAGTAAAATATTTTGTAAATGTGCATTGTTTCAATGTAGAAAATACTTGATTTTAAAAATTAGTAACAATGGTCTCATTTTTACCGCAACTGCTCGAAAATGATCAATGATTTCGAAAAAAAAAAAAAAAAAGTGTCTGGATAATTTTTGTGGGAGCAGCAATTTTGAAAGGGCTAAAATACAACTTCAGCTGCCTGTAGTGGAATGATAATCCTCAAAGGGCACACAAAATATTTTAAAAATGATTGAACAGGTTTTTGATGAAAATATTTATCATGTTGATGAGACAGGTCTTTGAAACTCATGCTTCAAATATGTAATAATACTCTTTAATGCCAGACATATCGTTTGGCATTAAAGAGTTAAAGACTGCATATTTTGATGTTTCCCCTCTGCTGAGTCACTTTTACAAGTTAGACAGCATCACATTATCCTAATGTTTTTTATTACAAGTTTAAAGATGTGTATTCTGCTTTCCCATATTTTTTAACATGGATACAAAATAACAACGCTGGATGTTTGAACCAAATGTACAGATTTTTAAACCTCCACATATTTATACGTTGTAGAAATCCCTGAATCTGAAAGTTAACAGATCAAAACACTTTGTTTTAAAAATAGCTCAAGCTCCTCATGAGACTTACTTAAATCATGAGGTATAAGATATAAAGATCCCCTAACTGGGAGGAATGGGCCTCAAACACCAAGGTCTACCCATAGCTTTTGTCCATGACAGGCATCTAGAGGTCTGGCCAATCAGAGGAAAGGGGGTTTGTGGAGGGAGGAGCCTCAAAGAGACAGCAGCTAAAATTAAGCGTTTTAAAACCAGTGAGAGAAAAATAGACACAGTACCCTCTCTTTAAGATGAGAAAACCCTCCTGAGTTTAATAGTAAGCCCCTGCCACCCTCAAGGTACTGAGGTCTGGCCATCCCTGCCAAAAAAAAAAGTCTGGCTTCAACATGTTATTATGTCCTTTTATAGAATAAGGATGCAATTATTTTGAGGTTAAAGTCTTAAATATGGGATGGAGATCAAAATTATGATGTACAAATTCTAAATTAACCCTTTAACTTGCAGCTCAGCATTTTTCAAGTCACCTCTAGAGCTGGTTTTGTTTTCTGATCTACTTGCCATAACAACCTTAAAAAATACATATATGTATGTATGTATGTATGTATGTATGTATGTATGTATGTATGTATGTATGTATGTATGTATGTATGTATGCATGTCTATCTATCTATCTATCTATCTATCTATCTATCTATCTATCTATCTATCTATCTATCTATCTATCTATCTATCTAGCTATCTAGCTTCTTTCTATCAATCTACTGTATCTGTCTGTTGGAAGTCAAACTTATAAAATCAACATATTTCATAATTTTGCCTGTTTTAGCTCAGTTTAAGACTGCATATATATATATGTATATATATATATATATATATATATATATATATATATATATATATATATATATATATATATATATATATATATATATATATATATATATTAGGACTTACTATCTCATGAATTTGATGCTGTGTTTTCTCTTGCATACAGGCCAGCTCTTCACCTTCTGTATTTATATTCAGGTGTTAGGCTTCCTGTGCAGCCTGAGAGACACTGAGGTACAGGCAGAGGAGGCAGAGGAGACATGCTCATCCCTAACATAGGCTTACATTCAGCTTGTAGCAGTTTTCCACTCTGGCCATGCTGTGACTGATGGGAAACAAGCTGCTTCCTTGTATCGACATGCTGAGCAGCTCCTCGTGGCGTGTCATGTCACTCACTCAGGCTGAGGCTGGGGGAATGGCAGTGACAAGCCTGTACCCAGGTGTCTGAGCCTGACTGGTCCCATTATTAGCATGGTCCTGAGCTCTTTTAACAAGACCCCGTGTACCAGTGCTCAGCTCTGTGGTGACGCACCCCCCGCCCTATCTCCTGCCCCCAATCCCAGGGGTCCCCTGGAGCAGCCGGGAGACCCTTGACCCGCAGGCTCGATACTTCCTGAAATGCCATGCTGCTCCTGAGACCTTTCAACTGCTATGACTTGTATAAGGAATCAATCACCCACTCGCTGTCTGGCCCCGCTGGGTCAGCTCAACGCTGGAGATGCAGCGATTGACAAGCAGGTTTACAGTGAAGCAGCTGCAGATGGACTCCGAACATCCAGCAGCTCCGTCATTTCTGGAGAGCAAAGAGAAAAGACCATCCTGTGTTTTCATTTTGATGCTAATTAATGACAGTTTGGATTAGCCAGTTAATATTTCTACATTACTGATGAGACTAAATGTTTTTAAAGACTTTTTAAAAATCATCAGCAGATGAGCGTTGAATAATGGTAGAGGGAAGTGTGCATCATATTTAAAGGAAAATGAAACACAACGCTGATATCTCAGGAGTGAATAAAGGTAACAACCATTATTTAACCAAAGGAGCGGTTACTCCTCTGCACATTCCAAAAGTATGGAGGAGATAATGTATAGTGAGAAGGTGGTGATGCAAATTAGGTGAAGGTCCAGATTAACACTTGAAACCTAAACAACTAAGATGAACCTGTCTCTTTCTCACAGGAAAGTCTGAGTAAATGATCATTTGATCTTTGTTCTTAAAGGCTGGCTGTAGATTTATTTATTTATTTATTTTTTTTTAATTTTTAAATAAAACTCTTTTCTCTTTTGTTAGTTTCTACATTTGTGCCCGTGTCAAACATCTCATTTTCATACTCTCTAAACTAATTAGCTTGGTAGGTTTCTTTTTCACCACTTTATAGTGTTTCTGTTTAAACTAATAAAAAAAGAAAAATAAACAGGAATCCAACCACTACTTATGGTAATACTTTACCTTATTCTACAGGTGGTGACATGAACTGGTGTGAGGAATTCAAAATACCGTAACTCCTCAAAAATATGGGTTAGCAAGAAAACTCAAATGGCTCCTTTGACTTGAATACTTATTTTTGATAAACAGTAGATTTGAAATCAGCTAATACGGATGGACCATTCGTTTTGCAAATAAAATCTGGGAGGAAACACTAACATTTTACACATTCACCATGTCTCTGTGTGCTTTTTCATTGCAGTGATGGGTTTGTAAAAAATACACAATAAACCCCAAAAGACCACCGGTCATTGAAATAAAAGTCATCACATTTATTCACTTTAAATAAATAAATTCACAGATTAATTCATTTTGTTTTTTGAAAGGTTACAGTTTGACGATATTTCTTAGAGTAAGTTATGTAAAGTCTCTAAAGAAAATTCCTATGGTTCCAAAAGATAATGTGCAACCTTTTTTTTTTTTTTTTTTTTTTTTTTTTTTTTTTTTTTTTACAATTTTGAGGAATGTATGCAATTTCTGCATTTTGGAAAAAAAAAATAGTATAATTGTTGTCATGAACTATGACCTAGATAGGACATGAATGCAGATTAGACTCAGATTCGGAAGGCAAGAAGAGTTCAATAAAACAAGCAGGGTTCGGTACACAAACATGGTAGTTCGGTTCACAGATGATCAATCCAAGAAAGGCAAAGGTATCTGGCAGACATGAGACAAAAGACCTACAACGATGACAGGCAAGGTTCAAAACGACTCCGACAAGACTATGAAAACAAGGCTGGAATGAAGATAGTGAAGTACGGTGGACTGGCAACGAGAACAAATCTAGAAGACAGAGACAAGGGTTAGACATTTCAAAATAAAACAGGAAACCGAAAACATAAATACAGAATGAGCAAAACACAGAAACTTTATGGACATGACAATTGTAGTAGTTACAACATGAACCAAAACATACAGTGAAAAATTGGGATATGAGGGTTATATTGATGTAAATACAATGCAAATGAAAATACCTCCGAAATGTACACTACAGTGTGTATAAATATAAAACTGTCCTGGTGGATTTGAAGACTGGTAGGTCTTAAACAGATTATATCATTATTAATTATCATTATTTAATCATCATCAATTATATCATTGTCCTCAAAGAGGCAAGATGTGTTACAGCACAGTATAGAAAAACAACTAGAGCAGATCAGACTCACACAACACAGATCCAAACGATCCAAAGCAGCTGTTATCAGTATCACAACTCGACCACGTGACAAATATTTGCAGCAAACAATTCCTGGTGTCATGTCTCCTCAGTTTGGTTGGGTTCACACTCACGTTCCGGTCATGTCTTACATGTTTCGTCAGCTTTTATTTTGTAGTACTGGTCTCTCAGTGTGGTCTCCAGCTTCTCTTCCTGTCCTGGTGTCTCCTCGTCTTGTCGATTGTTACCTGCTGATCCCTGTACTTTGAGTGTCTTTAGTGTCAGTGTCTTCTCTTGTCCTGTGTTCTTGATAAATTATCTTGTTCCGTGTTTGTTCATACTTTGTTTTACAGTTTTTCCAGCATGTTGTGATTTATTGTTTTAGAAACATTTTGTTGAAACGTCATTTATTTTATTGGATAAATCTTACTTGTATTCACCACTTCCTAAGAGTCCTTAACATTGAGCCTTGAATGTCACCACTGTGGCCTGATGCATGTTAACCATTATATCCATAGACTGAAGTACCCCTGAAATTTGAGATTTTTTAAATTTTTTCTTTTACTGTATGCCTCTTTTTTACAAGTTAGAAAAGTGTCAGAACCATGCAGTACTTGGTTGAATCATAATATTTTAACAACAAAAGTACAAAAGGCCCTGCACAAGCTCTGTCTGCACAGAGCAATGTGCTACCTTCAAGAGTCGGTGATGTACAGTAGTGGTGTAAGTACCTGGCTTAAACCAGGACATGTGACAGATTTTTTATCTTCTATCTCTCAATACCAGTGTGATCAATAATGAGACCAAGATACTCGGTCACAACCTCAGTCTACTCTCCTCTGATCATAGATTGAGCAGAAGGTGAAAAGTCACACCTGAAAACCAATGGAGAAATTAAAGTGAGGGTAGGAATGGTAGATGGCAAGATGAAGATTTGGTCTTTAGTATAAGTGATGATATTTACAGGGTTTTATATGGTTAAAATTTTCATGGTGATATTTGCTGTGATCCTCCTTAGATTGATTTTTTTTTTTCTTTATCAATTAGCTGATTGTTGTAAACGATGAGAGAAGAAGGTTTAAACAGGTTAAAAGCTGTTCTAACTCTTTGTTTCAAAGCTTCATTCGGCTTCATCTTGTGAAGTGGTGCACAGTTTCTTTGTACTTTCTAAAGGCTGCACTGTTAGATCTTGAATGCGTGCGGTGCTTTAGTCTCAAATGTTTCATAACTTGAACTAAAATCAGACTGAGTTTGTGGAAACTGCTGAACTTTTGTCTGTGTTTTGTTTAAGAACTGCAGAGCTGACTCTTAGCTTTAATCTAAAACTCTCTCTCCATCTGAAAAAGTCTCCAGACCCCCTGTTGGTCCAACTGTTGTAGCTTCTTGCCATGACCACATAAACTTAGTTCACCCTTCTGTTTCTCCTCCCACAATGCCATGACCCTTCCCCCCCCATGTGGCCCCACTCAGGAAGAAACCAGCCCACTCCAGCAGACCTCCTCCGCCCCACCTCTTTCCTCCCCCCATATCTCTCTCTCCCTCCCTTCCTTTCCAGTTTCCACTCCTGCCCAGGCAGCCAGCCGGCTGCATCGATTTCATGTTTGGGCTGCCCACACTGATTTTCATGCAGGTCCATGGATCATACCGCTGCTTCCTCCAGCTCAGTAGTGAAGTGGGAGGCCAGGAAAATCGTCTTTGACAGTTGCTGCACAGAGATGCTGCAAAAACACCCCTGCAGCCGTGCTTTCACCTAACCTTGTTCCGCTTGTACCTTCTGTGCGGCTTCACTTCCACCTTAACCTGTTCGCTCTGCCTCTTCCACCAGTCCTTTAACACCAGCTCCAACTTCAGAGCCAGCAGCACCTGGCTGACTCACGGTGGGCTGACTGGAGATACTGGAGACATGACAGAGAGCGAACAGTCTCCCCTGAAATGTGGCTCCTGAATGGTTTGGCTGAAGAAGTAGATCGATTAAATTTATGCCTGTCATAACTAAACAATCTGGAACTATAAATGTGTGATTGTACACTGGTAATAATTCAGACATCAGAGTCACAGTGTCAGTTATTCAGAAGAATGAATTGTTTCATTGTTGAAATTAAATTTTGTAAATGAACTGAATACACTAAAAAGACAATATATTTATTGTTCAAACTGATAAGCTTGATGGTTTTTTTTTTGTTGTTGTTGTAAATATTCACTCATTTTGAGTTTGATGTCTGCAACACGTTCTAAAAACCTGGTTCAGGCTCATGTTTCCACTGTGTTCATCACCTTTCCTTTTAACAACACTCAGTAAGTGTTTGTGAACTGAGGACACTAATTGTTGAAGCTTTGGAGGTGGAATTCTTTACCATTCTTGATTGATGAACAACTTCAGTTGATCAACAGTCCAGGGTCTCTGTTGTTGTATTTTGTGCTTCATAATGCTCCATACATTTTCAATGGGGGACAGGTCTGAACTGCAGGCAGGCCAGTCTAGTACCTGCACTCTTTTACTACGAAGCCACGCTGTTGTAACAGGTGCAGAATGTGTCTTGTCATTGTCTTGCTGAAATAAGCAGGGACGTCCCTGAAAAAGACGTGGCTTGGATGGCAGCATATGTTGCTCCAAAACCTGTATGTACCTTTCAGCATTAATGGAGCCTTCACAGATGGTCAAGTTAGCCATGCCATGGGCACTAACACACCCCCATACCATCACAGATGCTGGCTTTGAGACTTTGACCTGAGAACAATCCAGATTGTCCTTTTCCTCTTTGGCCTGGAGGACACCACGTCCATGATTTCCAAAAACAGTTTGAAATGTGGACTCATCAGACCACAGCAGACTTTTCCACTTTGTGTCAGTCCATCTCAGATGAGCTCGGGTCCAGAGAAGCCGGCGGTGTTTCTGGGTGTTGTTGATATACTGTATGTCTTTGTCTTTGCATGGTAGAGTTTGAACTGTCACTTGTAGATGTAGTGATGAACTGTGTTAACTGACAATGGTTTTCTGAAGTCTTCCTGAGCCCACGTGGTAATATCCTTTACACAATGATGTTGGTTTTTAATGCAGTGCTGCCTGAGGGGTCAAAGGTCACGGGCATTCAGTGTTGGTTTTCCGCCTTGCTGCTTATGTGCAGAGATTTCTCCAGATTCTCTGAACCTTTTGATGATATTATGGACTGTAGATGATCAAATCCATCAATTCTTTGACATTGTACGTTGAGAAACATTGTTCTTAAACTGATTGAATTAGATGATCGTTAAGTGATGACCTCATTATTTCAGGAAGTCTGAAGAGAATTATTATTATTATTATTATTATTATTATTATTATTATTATTATTATTATTATTATTATTATTATTATTATTATAACAGAGTGTTTTGATCAGTTTACACCCTGTCTTTAATATGATGTCAACTGTCAACTAATTCTGAGTCTTTAGGGAAGACTGATCTTCTTTTGCTTTGTCTCCAGCCCTTCATCTCCAAGGTGAGTCCTTCAGGTGCTCACACACCAGCACATGAGATACACGTCTCCAAACATTTGTTGTTAGCTTCAAAAACATGCACAAAAAAAGGAGTGTGTGCTGGTGACCTGAGGAAGTGGCGGAAATGTCACACACTTCATTTGTGCGTCAGTAAAAAGCCCGGCTGTCTGGGGAGTTATCGATCTGACAAGTTATTACAGCGGAGACGAAGCAGGAGAAGAGGAGGAGGGCATCAGGAGCACAACACTGACAACAGCTCAGGATCCCTCTCTCTCTCTCTCTCTCTCTCTCTCTCTCTCCTCATGTGTCACTGTGGCCTCCCTCACCCCTCCTCTCACCTTTTTCTCACCACACTCCTGTCTTTCCTCTTACTTTCTCCTTTCCTCCTGCTCTACCTTTGACACCCACCTTGCTCTTGCTCACTCTCTTATCCTCGCTCCAGCTCTGTCTTAACCTCTCCCACTTATCCTTTCACCTCTCTCGCTCTCTGCCTTCTTCTCTGTCAGCTTTTCTCTCTTCTCTTGTTATTCATGTTTAATCTTACTCTCTCTTTCCCTGAGTATTCCTCTCCTCTGCCTTAAAGGAGCTACACCTCCATCACTCATCTGTTTCAGGCTTTCTGTTTAAAATACATATGTAGTGTACTGGCTAGTTGACACACGTGTCAAAAACATAGTCTCACAATTTTTTCCATACTGTGGTGCAATATTTTTGAGTTTTTTATTTGATTAACATCAATATAACCATTATTATTATTATTATTATTATTATTATTATTATTATTATTATTATTATTATTATTATTATTATTATTATTATTATTAATAATAATAATAATAATAATAACCCTTATAATGTATTGACTTATGTCTTAACTAATACAATGAATTGTTTAAAAGTACAAAGAACTTAAAACAATGAAATTCTTTCTTTTTATTTATTTTATTTTATTTTTGTCCCTTTTTTCCACACATTTTTCAAATTTTCTATCCCTCAGATTTTTAGATGTAAAAAAAGTTGCACAACTACGGAGCCCCTCTGGTGACATTGGAGAAAAAAATATATATACAGTGGGGGAAATAAGTATTTGATCCCCTGCTGATACTAATATACTTTTTCACTTGATAAAATGCACAACAATTTATAACTGTTATACTGTGTGTTTTTATGCATTTTCAACTGATATTCCGTCTATACTTATAACCAGTAAACAACCATAAAAATTAGAGTGTGTTAATTTCCCAGGGCAGTGGGCAAACTTACAAATTCAGCAGGGGATCAAATACTTATTTCTCCCACTGTATATTATAACACGTGGCCACGAGATAATAACACGTGGCCACGACAGGAGTCACCTTCAATATAGCGGGATCTGTCAGTTTTAGAGGGATGCAAAGACTGTTGATTGCTTATGGACAAGTTTGATTTCATTTCATTTTATTACAATCTGGGAATGAGTTACAGTTACATTCTTCAGTCACTTGCGGTTGCATGGAGTAATTCTTAGTAAAAGACACTTAATTCGGCTGCTCAAAATACATGGGCTTTAAACGCAAGGAGTATGCTGGTGTCGGGGAAGTCACAGATTTCATCATTCATGTCATTTTTTAGGTTTTTTTGATGATTTCTTCTTGAATTCCACGGTCCCACAGAAACTGCAGGAAGGCATCTTCCTCTCTTTCCATTTCATGTGTAGTCTTTAGAAACATCAAAACTGAACAATTTACAGATATGACAGAAAAAATATTCTTTATTAATTAAACAATCGTATGAAATTTAACAAACGTGACAGAATCACATCTGTTTCACACATAAGATATCAATATGAAAATCCAAGTGTTACTTTACTTCGTCTGAGCCCCTGGCACATTATTCCATCTGCACTGTGCACTGTCCCTGTGCACATGAGCCAATGCAGGTTTCCATCTAATGCTCATAAGGGACTAATCAAGTTTACATATACAGAGGGTCGCCGAGGCCGTAGATGTGTCAAATATACTGTACCGTGACAGATCCCGCTTTATGGAAGGTGAATTATGTTGTGGCCACGCATTATTTATAATAATAATTATAATATATATATATAGATATATTTTTCTCCTAAAGGTGAATTATGTCGTGGCGACGTATTAATTATCTCGTGGCCACGCGTTATAATATATATTAAAAATTTTTCCTCCAATGTCACCAGAGGGACTCCGTACACAACATATTTTAAAACAACAGGGAATTTATTTGGAGTCTGTGCAGAACTTGTGTTTTGAGATATGGTCAGTTTTCAATATTCAATAATGAAAATAAATAACATTTCAAAATTTGCAAAGAGACAGAATTAACATCAGAACAAACTATTAACAGTAGTGCAATCAAAAGTGTGCCACATACTTATGAGCACGTAGTTTATGTTTGAAACCACTGTCATATAAGAAGTACATTGGAATAAAGGAAAGCTGAAACTTCAGAACAGAGGAACACAAATGACTTCAAATTTTACAACATGACAACGTTTATTTCAATTTAAGAAGTGCTGCAGATACTCTTGGTCTTGTTGATTAAGATTTTTTTTTGTTGTTGTTTTAAATGTGAGCTTTATTGTTAATTTTTACAAACCCATCACTGCAATGAGGAGAGCTCTCTGAACTCACAAAAGAAAGAAAGAAAGAAAGAAAGAAAGAAAGAAAGAAAGAAAGAAAGAAAGAAAGAAAGAACTGAATCATCTTACAATGGAGGAAGCCTGTTTCGTTTCGTTTTAGTGAATGTTGGCTAATCTTTGGATCATTGTCTATCGTGACCATGTCCAGTGACTTTGTTGACACTCAGGATGAAATGGAGATGACAACAACCTTTTTGTTTCTCAACAGCTCTCGTCAGAGGATTAAATTATGATCCTTTAAATTACTCAACTCGGTTTCAAAGAAATAAGCTTTCGCTAAATGTTAAAAAGTTTAATTTTATGCTGTTTTCTGGAAATAAAAAAAACCAACAACATAACAGCAAAGAAATTAAACTTCATTTTAATAACGAAAAAATAATCAAAGTTTTAACATCATGTTTGTTTGTTTGTTTGTTTGTTTGTTTTTAGGGGGGGTAAACTGATCGATGATAAGCTTTCTTGGAGAAATCATGTTGACTTTGTCTGCAAGAGAGATACTAAATCTCTTTGAATTCTGAGAAAAATAAGAGATTTTGTACAGAGTTCATGTTTTTTTCTACTTTATATTATATTTTATCATACTTTGCTCTATTTGTAGTTAACATACTGTAGTTTTAAATGAGCAAGCACATTTCCTTCTTATTTGAACAAAATATTACTGTTGCAGAAATTTTTTGTTTGATGAGCAATTTTTTCCAAAGCTGTTTTTTTTAAACTGGAATTGTTGATTATTTTTGACTTTGAGATATAAGACCATGGATTTACCTCATGGTTTTACATATTTTATGGATGATTTTCATTTCAACAATTATCCAATTCAACTCTGAGAATCTTTGTCTTCATTGTACAAAATGTCTTGTGGTCAGTTTTCTATTAAGTACTGTGGAGTTATGTTGAATCACTAAGTACATGTAATTGATTTGTCTTCATTATCGTTCATACACAAAAAGAAACTTAAAAATGCTCTGTGTGAAAACTTTTTAATTTGACCTCTCTTCATTTTAATACAGTCAAATGTATTCAGAAATTAGGATTTTACTCTTTTTTTTGTATACATTAAGTTTTCATGTATGTGTGTTTTTTTGTGTTGTCCTGGTTTTAAATCTATGTACGCTACTCACAATGAGTCAGGTATATTGTTATTCAAATATGTGTTTCTCCTCTTTGGTCAGAATTTTAATGAAATAAGTTATAGTTGCCTTTGATATTACTATTAGTGAATGAGAAGAGTGAAGTGGTGAACAAGTCGAGTGCAATCCACTTTTTCTTCTCCTGGATAGTGTCTTATTCACCCCTGGACTCTGAATGATCAGACTGCCACCTTGTTTTTATTAGAAACTCTTCTGAAATCACCTAAACTATGTGTCTGTAGAGGCCGTCTTCATCCACTAAACAAATAATCTGCAGCTGAGCATTCAGCATCTCATCCAACAAGCTTAAATGTAACACAAAATGTGATCTAACGATTGTAAGTTCTGAAAAAAAAAGAGAAGAAGACATAAGCAGGAAAGCTAATGTGGGCTTTTGTTCAGAGTCTGGCTCGAGTGTTGTGTAGCAGTCTGCTGTCTGGCCGACAGTGTCAGTGTGACCATCTGCTCTGTCTAAGATAGTTACTGCCTTATGAAAATATGGTGTAAATGAAGGATGCTGTTGGCTCAGAGGAGACAAATCTTTTTCTACATGGAACAGAAAAGATTTTTTAAGATGCTGTTTTTGCAGGAGCTACACTTCCAAATTTTATTGGCACTGTAACCTGCACCCACAAAAACATGAAAGCACCCTCTCCAGATCCTGTTGCATGCCTTAACTGTGAGCTGCTCCAGTCCATTAATACCAGCTTCATATTACTAAAAACTCAAACCCTGAGCTGTGTGAGTGTCTCGGCCCAGAGGAGCAAAAGACTCCTTTATGGAGGAGAAGAGCAGCACATCAACTCCTCACTATTTAAAGAAATCAGCTGTCAGAAATTTACAAACACAACTGCTCAGTGGCTTTACCAAATTCACAAACCTGAGCTCTCTCTCTCTCTCTTTTTTTTTAAATCTGGCATGGTGATGCAGTGGTTCTCACTCTTGCCTGAAACAGGAACATTCCTGGCTTGATTCCCGGCTGTCAGGAGCCTGTTCTTCAGGTGCGTCTGTGATTTTCATTTGGTACTTCCTCCCACACACTCTGCAGGTTTGTTGTTGGCTCTAGATTTTTGAGATGTGTGAGTTTGAGCAGGATTGATTCTAAGTGTCAGCCCTGAAATACACTGGCAACCTGTCCAGGGTGTACCCAACCCAAGATGGATGTTAAGGTTGTTGTGCCTCTGTAACACCTCATGATGGCAGCTAAAGTCAACTGCAAAACAACCGTAGCAGCTCCGCATGATTTCTTATTTTTCTCACGCTGATATTTTAGAAAACCCTTATTTCAGCCTCTGTCTCTTTAAGGCTCCCCACTCCACAAACCCTCTTCCCCATGATTGGCCAGCCCTCTGGAGGCCTGACAGGGGTGGTGCTGTGAGCAGACCTTGTGTTTGAGTGCCGCCTCTCCAACATGTCTTGAACCAGTCTAGAGATGACCTCATCATTTCAGCGAGTCTCATGAAGATCTCAAATAGCAGCAGTAAAGTGACTCTTTGGGAAGTGTACACTTTTGCATACGATAGATATATTTACACTTAAAGAGGATGTATACTTGATGTGATTTTTATTGTTATTTAGTGAAAAACGTGGCAATTATTTTCTGTTTATTTTCCAACTCATGTCTATATGGAATACATGCAGAGTCTCTGCAGATTTCAACAAGTCAAATTTAAGACTTTTTAAGACTAAAAAAAAACAATATAAGACCCACTTCACATCCACACAGGCAAAAAACAAACAGAAATAACTGGAAACTGGAGGTTTTAAAAAGGTTTTTGTAAAAAAAAAAAAAACATTGAAGGAGGAAAAAGCCTGCGCTGCAAATTGAGTTCAGTTGTTTAATCTGTCCCTCTGTCTGTCCCTGTACAGAACACTTCCTGGTTGTGCTTAATAAACCTGAAGGAGGAAAAAGCCTGCGCTGCAAATTGAGTTCAGTTGTTTAATCTGTCCCTCTGTCTGTCCCTGTACAGAACACTTCCTGGTTGTGCTTAATAAACTCGGAGCAGGCTGCAAAGGTACTCTAGCTTCTTTTGTTGCTACTTTAAACCATCCTCAGAAATGGAAACGTTTGAAAGCAAGACTGAAGTTGATCAGAATCAGAATCAGAAATACTTTTTTGATTCCTTTTTATTTTGTAGCTACTCTCATTTAAAAAGGGCTGAACCATAGGAGAAGTACAAAATATAAACATATAAAAAGTGGTATATAAATGGTATATAAATAATAACATAAGTTATGGTATTGTACAGGGGATATTGATTATTGCACATTTCTTCATTGAATCAAAATTGAGTTGATGCACTTGTTTTAAATAAAAGTAAAATTATACATTTTTAAGACCTTTCAAAATTGTATTGAAGACATTTAAAATGAGATTTTAAGGGAATTTTAGACATTTAAAGGCCTTAAATTAAAATGATTGTTTTTAAGACTTTTTAGGAACCCGTTGATGCCATCAGTTTACAGACAGATTCAAGGATTACACAACGTTTAAATATGTAGGGGTTTAAAAATACATCCAGCTTTGTTACTTTATCCCTTTAACGTGCAGCTCAGCAGTTTGGTAGAAGATTTTTTTGAGTTATTATATCTCACTGGAGATGTGTTGAACTGAGGAAAACCTGATTGGATCATCTCTATAGTTTAAAATATTGTTGTCTTAATTTTATCTTAGTGCCCTGACAACAAAAAGTACATTTTATTTATTCCTTTATTCATTTTGTTGGATGGAATGTTAAAAGGTTTAAAATGAAGTAGACTTTATATTCCTTGAGTTTAAAAAGTGAAAGTTAAATGGTGGACAGGTAGGTAGCTGAAGGGTTAAATCCATGTTTGAAATATGGGAAAGCAGAAAGCTACCCTGAGGAAGGTAGTTAGAGGAGGAAAGTTGGAGAGATGGTGGGGGATACTGTGTAACTGATGCACCAGTCCAAACCCAGGCCACCTGCTATGGTCTTTGGAGATAGGACTCACTCTGTAACTGCCAGACTAAACCAGCACCTTTGTGATGGTTTTTTCATTTCAGAGATGATCCTTTCTATTGTGGACCAACCATCCATCCAAAGGTCCTCCAAAGAACCAAACAGAGCTTAGAAGTGGCTCCAAATCATCTAATATTATCTCTTGACTGCACAAATCAAGCAGGGACCTGGATGGTAACCAATCTGTACAAATAAAAATTCACAGTAATAGACATAAACAGTTCCAATGAAGAATCTCAAGACGTGCAATCTGTCCATAATATCAGAATAAGAGTGACTGAGCAGCCACACAGTGTCACAGTTGGCTGTCTTTGGTTTGAATAATGGTCTACTGCAACGTTTTTGGGTCAAATGTCGAACAAAATGTTTTTGTTTTTTTTTGGGGTTTTTTTTGATGGCAGCAGAACCTGCAGGAAAACATTTGAAGCTGTAATCTCCTTCACATCTGGATACCGTCAACTCTACTGCCAAATGAACGACACGATCACAAAGGTGCTCCGTTTCCTGATGGCGACCTTGCCTGCAGGCAAACAGCTCCGTGTATTTATTCCATCACAGGAGGATAAAGGCTCAGCATTGAGCGTTTACTTTCAAGTAAACATGTTGGATTGAGTGACCTCTTATGATAAAAACAAAAGACTGATAGAGAAGAAACCTGGTTTAAGATGAGGAAATATGTCAGAAGTGATGTCTGTACGGTGGCCCTGAAGCTCACAGCACTGCAGCTTAAGAAAACACATGCAAAAGACGAAACTAAAACAAATTAAGAAAACATCTTCATCAATTTGACAACACATGCACAGCATTTAGAGAACACACTGCAAATAGACCACAAGACAACAGAAGAGTTTCCAGAGGACACTTAAAAGTGACGCACACATCCTGACACACTTGTTGTCGTGGATTGTCACTGCAATGAAATAAAAAGTAAGTGTTTTTGATTTATTTTAACACTGTGATCACAGGACTCATTTTGGCCTATTGGCTAATGCTGGATGTGTGCATCACTTTCAAGTGTCCTCTGGGAAGATGTTTTAAGTTGCCGTGCTGTGAGCTCTCAGGGACACTGTAAGTCTGGTTTCACACTGACACGAGCAGAAAGAATATTTCTTTTTGTGTGATGCGACCTGGCTGCATGGAAAGACAACTGCTTATAGGTTCGTTTTGTGAGGAAGATAAAAATGTGCCAGGCTTGATTTACTGTCCTTATATAAAGACTTTTTCATGAGCAGTTGTCAGCACTTTAATTAAAGTGAGTAACTCATTGCAGAGTGAGGCTCTTCATTCATCTTGGGTTCAGCTGTCAGCTCCTCCGCCTCAGCCATCCCGTACATCCAGCTGTCAGACAAACAGGTAGGAGGAACAGACGAGGTGTGGGGGTTACGGCCCCAGACAGATGAATAGCCCTCTTGATTGACGCTGGCCTTTGTACGCATCTCAACGCTGCTGCTGCTGTTCTGACACAAGTCTGTTGCACAGTAATGTGTGATCAGAAGAAAAGGGCAGCGGCTGCTCTGATCATCATTCTGCTCCACTCCTCGTCATCACCCCCCCCCACCCACCCACCCTCACAACATCAGCCGGACAGAATCAGACTTGACACAAGACACACACTCGACTCAGCCGGCAGAGCGTGGGAAGAGAGGAGAGTAAACTGTGGGGCTAGGAGTGAGATACTGCAGGTGACTGTGAGCGGCGTGAGGCAGAGATAGGACGAGGAGCTTTACAGGCCAACTCTTAAATTTAGGAGCCAATGGCGTTTTCAGCACCTGACCTTTTCTTATCCAACATATGGTAACTGGGCCTTGACTGGCATCCTAGTGGCGTTTAATGCACTAAACCAACAAAGGAGCGTCTTAAACGGAGTCAGGGAGCTTTGTCCTTTTTTGATTTGGTTTCTGTGTTTTTGAGAGCAGAAATGGTGTCAGAATGGAAGGATGACAGCTTTGTTTTCACAAAATCACTGTGATTACAAGATGTGAGATAAAAGCAGCTGACTCATGATAACACATCTGCAAAAAAAAAAAAAAAAAAAAAAAAACACTGCTAAGAGGAACAGACCGTAATCCCTGACTTTAAAGGACATCTTTAAGAGGTCTGTCAAAGTCTGTGTCAGTTGACTCAATGAAAAACCAGGACAAGAAAACATCAGAGGAAAGAGTGGAATGACTCAAAATACAAAATAAAAGGAGTACTGTTTATTTAAGTTATTTGGTTTAAAGAGTGCAGCATGACTGACCATGCCACGGATGCAGCTCAAGCTTTAAAGTGGGGGTATTCTGCTTTCCCATATTTTAAGAATGGATATCAAGTAATGCAGCTGGATGTTTATGCTTAACACAGGCGGTTTTTCAAGCTACTAAACTCTAATTATCTGAGGGCCACCGAGCATCCACTGTTGTCACAAAGGGGCCTCCTTCAGGTCTCTAAACTGATATGAAATGCTGGGCCATATGAAATGGTTTGACAAGCCATGAGTTTGAGTCTCCTGCTTTAAATATTCATATATTGTATAAATCCCTCATTTTTCTGATTAAAACATTCAGTTCTACAAATAGAGATAACTAGCTGAAGACAGCAGATCAGCAATGTCGAGGAAAATAACCTCAAAATAATATTTTGAGAGAAACTTTGAGCACAGAGTCTCCTGGAGACATTTCAGTCTGTTTTAACCTCCTCATTAAAAATGTGAAGATTTGAAGGTGACGTCACAGAGGGGAGTCCTGCTGAGTCTGCCTCTGTTTAACATGAATAAACATGGATCAGACTGTCACTGCTGTCAATGAAGAGGAAGAAAATCTATCTTCTATACATCTGATGGTCCTCAGGCTGATAATGATGGACCTGTTAGTCCAGATGGAGAGCAGGAACAGGACAGGATCAGGAGGAAGAACATCCAGAGGAGAGCAGCTGAGCTGTGGTGTGAGGAGAACCAGTGGAGAACGGAGCAGGTGTCCTGCTGAGTGAGCGCTGTTAGCTAGCAGCATGTAGCCTAATGCTGTGATCACATCAGCTGATTTAAAGTTTGACATCAGATACAAGAACTTCAAAAATAAGCAGTAAGAGCTGATCATAAAGCAACAGGCTTTGAGCCGCCATCACAGAGCCCATAGAGAGACAGACAGAGAGCTCTATCAGAGGTCTGTCCACTGATCTAGAGTCAGAAAACTACAATCCAGACTGAGCTACGCTGCTCAGCTCACGTTTCCGTCGGGTTGAATCTCTGACAAATCCTTGATTCCATCTTCCACCAGGAGCCGGACTCGGTGCTGCTGCTGCTGCTGCTGCTGGTGAACCTGCAGCTGTCTGTACTGACAGGACCTCACCCCCCTGTCAGTCTCACCTGGACCTGGCTCTGGTATCCCATCCTGAACTCCATCATATCACCAGGAACATAATCTTCCTGATGAAAATGGACTCCAAAGACGACCATGTTTTTAGTGAGTGATGCAGAAATAAAGTTCTGTCTCTTCAGCTGAACAAAACCAACCCGAGCACAAAGTGAAGTCCATTTCTCTTCCTGTTGGTAAAGAGTGGACTGCATGTCCTGTTAAGGTTTTATTTCTGCATCCAGAGCAAACTCAATATTTAACCATCTAAATGAACGGACAGATTAGATAAAATACACTGAAGAAACACAACAAACACCACCTGAAACATGTTGTTATGTACATTTGATCAAAGCCCAGTCAGAGAACGTGAGTCCCCTTTGCTACATCATGACGCCATGTTGGAAAAAGAGCGTTTAAACAGCTGTACTGAAAACAGACACATCTTCCTCTAAATTTGAACCTTTTTGTGTTTTATAACATATAAAATCAATGATTGACTTATTCTACAGACATTATTAGACAATGTTAAGAGCTCATCTTCTATCCCTCTTATCCTGTTCAGGGTGTCTGGAGTCTATCCCAGCTGTCTTAGAGTGAGAGTTGGGGTACACCCTGGACTGGTCTCCAGCCAATCACAGGGCTGACACACAGAGACAGACAACCTTTCACACTCACACCTACAGGCAATTTAGAATCAGCAGTTAACCTGATGAGCATGTTTTTGGACTGTGGGAGGAAGCTGGAGTACCTGGAGAGAACCCACACATGCACGGGGAGAACATGCAAACTCCACACAGAAAGGCACACAATGGCCGGAACCGGGATTTGAACTGGTGACTTTCTTGCTGTGATGTTAAGAGCTAATTTACAAAAAAATTTCAACAGGGGAGCCAGTTTTCAATGAATACTGTGATGGTCCTCTGCTTTAACTGTGAAGCTGATTTGTCACCTTGTTATTTTTGTGGATAATTCAACTCCTGATACAAACAGACTTTGGTGACTTTGGGACCTGAATTTCACAGATTATGATGTAAACTGATGATGACACACCTATAAAGGAAGTGATGTAATATAGATATTCACACTAGTGACTCTTCAGATGAGACACTTCACTAAACTCAGACTTAAATGTTGCCTTCAGTGTTGTTTCCAGCACATCTTGCCAAGAGGAGCTGACTGCTGTTGTTTCTGGTGAGTATCAAAGATATCATTCATCTTGGCACCACTGGAAGGTTTCAGTATGAAATGCACTCATATGAGTTGTCCATCAAAACCCAAACTGCCCATCTATTTTTAGAGCTGCTCTGTGAGTCACTATAAATTTAGAAAGGTGAGGATGAAAAAACGGGGGGTGGGAAATTTTTGAGACTGTTAAACATGGTGCTGGAGTCCTGGCAGGGTAAAACACTTGAGGTAATGAGTGCTGCTCATCTATAAAGAGGTTTCTCCACACAATGCAGGGAGCAATGAGTGACACAGTCCTCTGCAGCTCAAGGACCCACTGATGGCAGCACTTCAGCCACAAGAAGAGGCTCTGATGAGGGACAGTGAGCCCCTCACATTTTTCTCTCCAACATTCCCCATGAGGCAGCACAATGACAGACTGCTGCTGCTGCTACTGCTGCAGTGGGTTCATATTTGCTGTCTTGAAATAACCTGAAGCTGAATATTGAATACTGGTCCTCTGTCTTTAACGCTTTAAGAATCAATATTTAGCCACAGTAGAAGAAGATAAATTATCCCAAAGCTATCCGAACAGTACAGCTTTACCAGCCCTGAATTTTTGAAACAATGTCCAAAAAAAAGAAAGAAAGAAAAAAAAAAAAAAATTTTCACAGAAACAGTAAAATGTCACAATGATGAACTAAAAAAAATAAAAATCAGCTCAATCGAAGTGGTACAAAAATTTAAGCACACAGTTCTTATAAACTGAGTGTTTTACTGTATATTCCATGTGTTGTCAAACTTTTCTTTGAAACATGACTGCCTTTTCTATTTTCTTTTTCTTTCTTCCCATATTCTAAATATAGATATAAAGTAACAAGGCTGAATCTTCAGACTGAACGTGTGCAGATTTTCAAACCTCTACATGTTCATGTGTTGTAGAAATCCTTGAATCTGTCTGTAAACTGATCAACGCTCTGTTCTTAAAGCAGGGCATCAGCAGGGTCTTCAAAACTATTAAAACCAATAATTTGGATTAAAGGCCTTAAAATGTCATAAAATGTCTAAAAAATGATTTTTAAAGGTCTTCAAATGAATGAACAGTACTTTTATAGCCTACCTCTGCAGCCTGGTCAGCACATATCAAGCACAACCAGTGAGTGTGCTGTGCGCGCTGTGGTGCATTACAGTGACGGGAAGTTCAGCTCTTTTCAGAGAGCCGGTTCTTTTGGCTTGGCTCCCAAAGAGAGCTAGCTCTTTTGGCTCCCAAACAGCTCCTAATTCAGTATTATTGATAGCCTCATATTTTCACCAAATCTGGAAAATATGAATGATGTGTGTACTGTTAAACCCTTTTGCATTCAGTGTTTTTACGAGAAGCCTTGTAATTGCTTCATTTTGTGCATTTGTTATGTTACAAAGGCAGACATTCTTACATTTGTTTAATATTTTAATAATTAAACTAATGAACAAAGGATGCTGGTCCAGATGCTGCTTCATTCGTGGGTTTCACTCATATTTATGTGTTTTCACAATAATAAACCTCTCTTCATTCATGTTGGGCTGTTTAACCTCAAACCTGTTGATTCCTGTCGTGTCTTCACTCATTGTGATGTTTTGTTGCATTGGTAAAGCTAAATACAATCTAATTTTGACACGGTTTGTTTTATTTTGAAAGTCTCAGGCTCTTTTTAGGTAGTTTCCATGCACTACTTCCTGTCCCACTCAATCTTCTGTACTCTGAATTGAGTGAATTGACATCACAGCCCCAGCATCCGGCAAAATAGGATGGCTGTGGATTAGCTGCGACCTGTCGGACCAGCCACACAGCTGAACAGCAACAGAATAGATCCAGTGTAAGTTGAAACATTGACTTGAATGGAAACCTATCTGATCCAGTGCCGTGACCGAGTGGAGCTGCAACTGAGACACAGCCGGTGTATTTCAGCTGTTAGAGCTGCAGCTTTTAAGCATGACAGATCACTAGTGTGTTACAGCCTACAGTCTATGGTTAGTCTCCTGTCTCTCCCCTGATTCCCGGCAGTGCTCTAAAAACAACAGATTAAACAGCTGAACATGGATTGCACATTGCAGATTCCTGGTAAAAAGTTTTCAAAACCTCTAGTTTCCCGTCAAAAGTATGCTCAAAATATAAACAGAAAATCAGAGGAACAGTTGTGGGAGGATGACAGAGCATGTTCCTTAGCCTGTGGTTAAATTGGTGGGGCCACTAGACTACCTTAATGTCAACCCCTGCCTCTGATTTTCTTTCGTGTCTTTTGTCCTTTTTTTTTTTTGCTTGTATGGATGTGAAATAGGTCTTAAATTGTTTTCATTACAGTCTTAAAAAGTCTGAAAATTCGACGTGTTAAAATCTGCAGAAAACCCCGTAAAATATCACAAGATCTTCATGAGATCTTCATAAGACTTGCTGAAATGATGAACTCACTACTTAAGGACCCTCTAACTGGTTTATGACACTTTAAAGGGCTTCAAATGTGTCAAACACCAAGATTTTCCAATAGCTCAGCTCCTGGCCAATCAGAGAGAAGCGGGTTTGAGGAGCAGGGAGGCTTAAAGAGACAGCAGCTTTCAGACAGCTGCTATTTCCTAAACATCAGTAAAATTACTTGTAAAATTAGGAACATACAAATTTTTTCCATTTTGAACCTTTACAGATAAAACTTTTTTTTCCTGTATGGTAATGACTCTTTTGCTTTGTGTTCATTGAAACAAGTTAGGGTTGCAAAATTCCAGAAATTTTCAAAGTTGAAAACTTTCCCTGAGAATTTTTGGAAAGTAAAGTGAATTTTCTGTAATTTTTTTTGTGAATTTATAATAACTGCATTTACCTCATCATATAAATGTATATATATGCAACATTTTGTTTTTGTTATAAGCAGACATGCATGCATGGATGTCTAATGCAATATTTCAAGTCAAAAAAAAAAAAAAAATTAAAAATCCAAAATTTTTCACGAATATTGAGAAAAATTTATTTTAGTTGATGGTAACAAAAACGTGAAAACTACCAGTATTCCTGAGCTAAAATTCCTAAAATTCATGAAACTTTCCTGAAATTTAGCAGAAATCTTCCACCCCTTTGCAACTCTAAAACAAGGCATACCTGTTTCATTTTGGGATATTCACTTATTTGCAAGAACTTTTTAATAGCATTAACTCACCTTCTTCTAACATTTTTGATGTCTTATTTGTACCATGTGAGTTATTTCTAAAAGTGTTTTTTTTTTTTTTTAAAGGTTACATTTTCTAACTTTTTAATTCTGCTTTTCAAGATATCTGTGAAGAAAGCAATAAAGTTGTTTCAAAAAGAGCTGGCATTGCACTAAATTTAAAACTTTGGTGTCCTCATCCCTGCGGCTGAGAATGATCAGAAGTTTGAAACAGACACTGCTGGTGATCCCTCTCCGCTCCCCCCATCCTCCCCGTTACAGGACAGCTCACTGTGGGGTGTGTTTATTACTCCCATCCACTCGGTGTGTTGGAGCTAATGTCGGCTGACACTCAGACACCCTGGCTGATGTGTTTGGGCACTGCGAAGATCCCAGCTGTGCATTTACATATGCAATGACCCAGATTAGCATCCCTCCTCACACTCCATCAACACTGATTAGAGCAGCTCGGTCAACGGAGCGCCGGACCAGCATGTCCCCGTGACCACAACAACCTCTGCTTGTGACCGAGTACGCCACTCTCAGGCTCACTGCTCACTGGCTTGACAACAGAAAATGGGAAGTAGGTGAAGTTTAGACGGTATGAAAGTAAAAGAGTTCATCCTTCAGGAGTGAGCGTTTGAGCTTTTACACATCATCATTTTATCAGTCTTCTAGCTTCAACTATAGAGAGAAACATGGAGATATTCAACATCTGACATGAACATAATTCATAAGATGTTTTTATTTAGGGTTAAGGTCCCATGATCCTGAGTCTGGAAGGATATCTTTAAAAAATTATGTTTATGAGTTCAAATTTGATTGATTTCTGTCATATGATAAGTGTTGAAAGGAATCTTGAGTTATAAATGTTGATAAGATTATGAGGGTCAATATCTTATAACCAAAAAAAAAAATAATAATAATCCCCTGTCTCTGTATCTCATCACCTGATTGGTCAAAACTCCTTAACAATGGTGATGGATTCTGCACAAGAGCAGCAACAGAGGAAAGCACTTTGAACACATACCATCAGTAATTCCTCAGGAAACGCTTCATGGCCATTACACACCTTCTTGTTGACCTACTAAGTGAAAAATATTAGCCCCTGTTAGCATCATTTATAATTTAACACTGCTGAAATGACATAAATTTGTGCTAGCACGCTGAGTTGTATGGCTAAATAACAAGGATATTTTGATGTAGGATACCGTCCTGCAATCCAGGCACAGCCAGCAAGTGATACAGTATTAGTTAGGAACACATTCAAATCAAAAAAGGGAGTATTCTGCCCCCAACAGGGGTAATGGAGCTCTCCTGTGCTGGATCAGACTGTGGATGTATGTAGACATTACATCATACAGGGCAGGTAGGAATACGACGAGTTTTGGTCTACCACAGAACTTTATCCAAAGAAGACACTTTTATGGGTTGAGATGTGTCTTGGGAGAGGGTTAAAAATACACCTCGTTGCTCAGCCTCTCAGGATTGCGTCTGAGTTACATGTACTCCATGAAAAACTCTGGAAAAACTCTGAAAAACCAAACCAAAACTGACTTTCTGCATTTCAATGGACATCCAGCAGAGAATGTTTATGGGAATGTCTATAAGCACTGTGATTGGCTCATCATGTTTGAGGGCAGGACTTAAAGATAGGTCAACTGGTGCAACAGAACTGAAGTTTTCTCAGTGTTGATGCTAGCCTGGGCTACTGCTGCTTCATCTCTGTTTTACTGAAGGCAGCTTTTCACACGATTCCCAGGATCTGTGGCATGAAAGTCCAGGAACCATTTGTTCTCTCACAGAATACTTGTAGCATGTATTCTACAAATTGTGATTGTGTGATCCTCTGGAAAGCTGAAAAACATTTAGACTATGCACCTGAAAGTGGTCCCTTCTACTTCTGGGTCAAATACTGAAACGTAAAAACATACCTCGCTCTGCATTTTGTACACATGTACTGATCAAACTGGCTTAAAGGATGAAGCTCATTTTTTCCCACATTATTTTTATTGAATTTTTGTAATTTTTCAATACAAAAATAAAATCTTTCACATCAAAAGGACTTTCAGTGGCAGCTAAATTATCGTGCTGGACGATAATTTAGAAGCTAATTTTTCATGCTGAAGAAAAACTGCAAAAACTGAAATCTCGGCAAGAGTCTTTTCTTTTTTGGAAAAAAATGTCATTAGTCTTAATATGAGCAAAACATTCCAGACAATCCGGAAGTCTTTTTTTTTAATTGAAGGATATTAAAAGAAGAAAAAAAAAAAGGCCTGAACTGCTCAAAGAGATTTGACAATAAGGTCAGAAAGAGGTATTTGTTTAGTTTAGACATTATTATTAGTTCAAGAAACTTGACAAGTAAATCTTATAACCCTAGAAGCATTTTTTAAAGCTTTACAAAAAGTTCAGGCATCATTTTTGTGTTTTTATATTTTAGAATTAGACACTTTTTTGGACTTTTTTGGACTTTTTTGGACTTTTTTTTTACTAAAATATAAGACAAAGACTTTCAGTTTTCAGTTTTGCAGTGAAGGTACATAAAGTGTTTCCTTCTTACATAATTCAGAATCACAACTGTGTTTTATTGTCAAGGGCGTTGACACATACAAGAAATTCGACTTGGTGTTATGATGCTTAACAGTTAACAAGGACATAACGCAGAACTAGCAATAACTTAAATAATTTGGAATAAGAAGCTATAACAACATATATATATATATATATATATATATATATATATATATATATATATATATATATATATATATATATATATATATATATATATATACAGTGGGGGAAATAAGTATTTGATCCCCTGCTGAATTTGTGAGTTTGCCCACTGACCTGGGAAATTAACACACTCTAATTTTTATGGTTGTTTACTGGTTATAAGTATAGACAGAATATCAGTTGAAAATGCATAAAAACACACAGTATAAAAGTTATAAATTGTTGTGCATTTTATCAAGTGAAAAAGTATATTAGTATCAGCAGTGGATCAAATACTTATTTCCCCCACTATCTATCTATCTTTCTTTCTATCTTTCTATCTATCTATCTATCTATCTATCTATCTATCTATCTATCTATCTATCTATCTATCTATCTATCTATCTATCTATATCTATATATATATATATATATATATATATATATATATATATACATATATATATACACACACACACACACACACATATATATATATATATATATATATATATATATATATATATATATATATATATATATATATATATATATATATATATATATATATATCTTTTTTAAAAAGAAGTTAAAAAACCTCAAAATGTACAAAAGGTGCAACTGTAGAAGCCATACAATTTGAAGTCTGGTGGATGTTAATGTGACACATAAAAAGAAAGAAAAACAGTTCCAGGAGGAGAGGCGGGTTATGTGGGAGGAGGGGGGAGGTGGGCAGGGACACTGTCCATCAGGCTGACAGTCCACAGTCCATGTGCGGGGTGAGAGGGGTTGGCCAGGTGTTCAGGTGGTGGAGGGTTGGTAGGTTGCAGCCAATCACCTTCTCAGCAGGACGATGCGCTGCAGTCAGCCTTATTCTTCAGCTTATTAAACATATTTACTTTAATATGGTTCCTATAATTGAGTTAATTTAACCAACTTAGTACTTTTGGCTGTAATTTTCATCTCTGTTCCATGCATGTACTTTTCAGTATTATTATTATTTTGTTTTTGCAATTGCAAGATTAATCATGTAAACTAATCCCAAGCTTGTCAGCCTGGATAAAGTCAGCAGCCAAAAGATGAAATCAGGTGCCAGTTGAGTAAACATGATACGTGTGTGATTAATAAAAGAGTTGTTTCATTATGTAGCGTCTCAGTAAATGAAGAGAGCATCCAGTCACACAGTTATTGATGGATTCATATAAAATTACATTCTCTCTCCACAGAGCTGATGAGCCTGCTGAACAGCACAAAGGCACATGTGCACATCAGCTGCTCAGAGTGTGAGTGTCGCTGGTGCCAAGAAGGGGGGGGGGGGGGGGGGGGGTACATGCACGGGGGCAAATACGCAGCTAGATTACTCCCTGTCATTAGCAGCATATGCTCCCATTCATTAACTAATTGTGCTTTATTATGATGTAATTGCAACGTCCGCAATGTGTGATGACAAAAACTTAGCTGTGGCTCTCCAGCCGGAGCTGCCCCTGCACTCCACGCAGTAATTGCCCTCTCGGCTTTGATGAATAAGGAGATGATTAACCTTAATTCCCAAACAGCATTGGGGCATTAGCAGTGAATGAATTACGCAGAAGTGGATGTGACTAAGCGACTTAATATGGTAAATTGGTTGAGCATCTGAAGTGGCTCCAGTGATGCTCTATTAGCTCAAGGCCTTTTCTCCCGCTGCTGCTGATTCCAGGTCTGAGCCTCTTCAATCAGACTCCGGCTGTGAGTCGAGACGCCGACTGTCCCTGTGCTGCACAAAACTAATCATCCACTTCATTCCAGGTAAAGATTCAACCACTGCCTCACATGGAGGGAGCCCAATTATGTAATCTGGATGAATTCATTGTGAGCATGTGGCGTAATGGCTGGGGGCTATCTAATCTCATAACCAGCTTCTCTGAAGTAAAAAAAAAAAATAAATAAAAAACTGCAGAGTGGATGCCACACAGTCCTATCCCCGCTTCCCACACCAAGTTCACTTTTAATAGACGAGGGATTTCACCTCCCATCCTCCTAATGTACCCGCTGCCCAGGAGAAGAGGCGGCTTTTTGGCTGCCTAAGCAAAATGTAGATTGCGTGAACAAAAACTCCACTTGCATGGCAGGAAAGATGATGACGATGCAAGCTTGTCTTTTGCCGACAAAGTTGTGATCCTTGTTTTTTTGATGAAGCAGTGAAAACAAGCCACTACGAGAGAATCACCAGCTGTGTGGTTAAGGATACAAACGCTTCTCCGGCCTCCTCCACCCTCCTCCCTCCTTCCCTCCCTCTGCAGCTCTCCTGAACTGGAGGAACAACGGGGCTGAAGTGGAAGTGGAGATGGAAAAGAAATGACAGCCTGCGTGCAAGACGCAGCACAAATGAGCTCTGTAAAGGTGCTAATTGTATGCTAAGAAATAAGTGTGTGTGCTCTGCTCTTTATTTGTGTGTGTGTGTGTGTGTGTGGGGGGGGGGGGGGGGGGGTACATCTTTTGGCCTAAAGATGTGAGGGGCTAATTTTGCTTACCAGAACCATTTTTGCTTATCAACAAAAAAGAGGAAAATATGGATCTTAGCTCATTATGGTGTTGTTTATGTTTACCCAAGTAACCCATTAAAGCTCGGAGAGAGCCTCCTTTAACTACGAGCATGTTAGTAATGTGGTCTCAGTCATTGGAGGAGGCTACTCATTACTCTTTAATGTGCTGAATAAACATTTCACGGGCTCACTGTTCCCAGCTATTGTTCATATTGTTGTGAATGCAGCATTTTCTTATTGTTGGACCACGCCAAAGGGATGTACTGTGAGCAACAAAACCACAGGGTGCTGGAGGTGGAGAGGAGGCTGAAAAACCTGCAAAAGACATGTGAAAATGTTGATTATATGCATGTCAGATCATACTTTTTAACATCTGTATGTTCCATCTATATGTCAAGATCATGAAATTATGAACTTTCTCTTTTTTTCTAGATATGAGGAATATGTGGCCTGAAGTGTTTTTTTCCCTCATTAAAACACTTTTTTTTTTTTACATTTTCTGACTTCTGGCTCAAGAGAGAGTAGGTACACTGCAAAAACTGAAATCTTGAAATATTTCAAGTTATTTAAGGACAAAAGGAGGTCGGAATTGGTTGTAGAGAGTTAAAAAAAAAAAAGCCAATGGGCTTAGAAGAAATTACTAATTTAGTTTATTGTTTAGCATTAAAACATTCTATTTTCAAGAAACTTCATGAGCAATTTTTCTTACCCCTGAATGTTTTTTTTTTTACTTGTTACAAGTAATTCAGACCTCATTTTTGTCATTAAAAAAAACTGAAATAGGAAATGTTTCTGAGCTGATCCTTTGAATGTGGCTTACAATGACAGTTTACGATTGTTACTGGTTTAGCTCTGCATATGTATGTCCTCGAGTCTAACTTCAGCACTTTCACAGGCATCTTCTTCTGCTCTTCCTTCAGCTGCCTTATCCTGTAAAGAAATAAATTTAAAAAAAATTGAAATAACTAATTATAACATAATTTATTACAATAAATATTCAGCCTTCTCATTTTTTTTTTTTAATCTTGGAATTGAGAGTGTAATCGTGAATTAGTTTGAGAATCTTCAAATTCAAGAAAGAAAAACTGTCAAAATAGGCTTAAATTGGCTCTCCCACCAAATGGCTCTTGACAATAAAACTTGTTCAACAATCAGTAACATCCTAAATGCTTAGCTAAGGCTAACATCTAAAACATCAGTTGAAAACCAACTGTATGGTTCAAACTTGTGCAAACACATGCAAAAATGTGCAAAGGACACCTTACAAACCCAACCACAGCTCCTGATACATGGACACATCCTAAGACCCATTTTTTCTCTTTCCTTTTCATTAATTTATTTAAGTAGATACCCTGTTCTCCAGTTATTCTGATGCAGATTTTGCACAATTTGAATGTTACAAAAATAAAGAAAAAGTAATAAAACTGCACACATATATCATTAGGTTTCTATTTAAAGTAGATTTTGATTGATATTTCATGCTGCTCTTTTTACCTTTTGAAGCTTGTTATGTTAAATGTGCTGTATAAATAAGGCTGATCTGAGTTGACTTGAGGTGTTTAGTGTTTGATGTCGTGAGTATGGTTGGGTAAAGGCCTCAGCTGGATGTTGTAATCTAAGGACTAAAGTTGAAAGCTGGAGGAGAACAGACGTGTCAAACTAACACAGATCTATCACCCAGAAAACAGTCAATCTTTAAATGACTGAGGGTTTTTATGTGTTCCTGACGTCTCCAACATGAAGTAAGGTAACCGTAAACAATGCAGAGGAAAAGCTGAGGCAAAAAGTCCCCTCAGTTCATTTTCTTTGTCTTTCAGCTCATGTTTTTTTTCTTTTAATAAACTTTTAATTGGCAGTAGTTTTATTTCTTGAGCTTTACAAGTGGAGCATAAGTGTGACAGATTTAAATGATGGAGCAGTCTGTAAACAGATCCCAGGCTGTATGGAACAGGGATTTTCTCTCTGAACCACAGAGCCATTAAAGCATAAAGGAAGGTTGTATTCTGAACAGGTAACAGAGGGCATTTCAAAAACGCTGGTGCAATTCAGATCAGGGACTGTGCATCAAATATGCATAGATGGCAGGGAGCAGTGAGAAGTGAGGGACATTGAGTCATTGGTATTCTGGCGACTGGGTGCAGTCAAAGGTGGAGGGTTGAGGGGGACTCAGAATCAGCCCAGCAGACCCAGGGCAGCTTATTGGCGATCGAGAGAGGGAGCCCAGTCACTGGGCTTAGACAGGCTCAATGCAGGGCCTCAACTCATCAACGGCCTGTCAGACAGACACCTGCCGCAGTGAGAGCAGTCACACACAACACACACACACACACACACACACACACACACACACACACACACACACACACACACACACACACACACACAGCCACACACACACACACACACACACACACACGCACACACACACACACACACACACACACACACACACCCTTTTACCTCCTGCAGCTCTTCCTCATGCAAGAGTTTTGCGATCTTTTGATTCACAAGGAAATGGCATTTCTCTTGCATTGTATTTCCATAATTCAGAGGATTTCTGATTGACACTGGATGTTGGAGGATTGTTGTTTGCTGCGGTGCTGAAAAGGTTTAAATACTCTGTCTTTAATTTAATAAAATACAATTTTTAGTTCTATTGTTCTTAAGGGTTCAGCTAAAGGAGAAAAAACACCAAACGAATGCGATGTTCAAAACCATATATGGTGGACAATGAGGTGAAACTGTCAAAACCAAAAAAGCATCACGGTACAGATAAAATCCTTTCAGACGTATAGATTTGTCAGCATCATTTGTTTCTTCTTGAATAGCTGGATAATCTAAAGATTTAATGAGGATTCAGGTCATTTCTTTAGATTTTTTACACACTTTGTTCAGTGTCTGTTCCATCAACCTCATATGTAGTTGATACACTTGTTCCCGATCAGTATGACTATCCAAATACAGAAAACCACTTCACTCAACTCTGTGTTGGTGTCTGCAAAGTCAGGCAGAAGTCGTTGTTTTGTCATTATGTTTTTCCCACACAGAAAATTAAGTAGCTGTGTCCAAGTTTTTCCACAAAAGCCCCAGAATGCAGCTGTCTTTCTTTTCTTCCAACATGTGTAAAGAGTTTGTGTCCTTGTGTTGCATTTTAACTGTGTTGTTGTTGTAGCTCTCTCTCTGCAAAAAACCAAACAAAAAAAAACAAACAAACAAAGCAATTGTATGTCTCACTGCAGCAAATAATAATTATAAGATTATTTATTTAAAAAAAAAAAAAAAAAGTTTTTCATATAATTGAGCCACATTCACCTGATAAGTCCAGAGAAATGTCAGATTAAAAAAACTTGGACAAGCAATTTTTATTTTAAAACCCAATTGAGGATTGACTGACTGATTGATTTTACGACCGATTCAGGCATCATTTTCTCAGAATAATTTTTTGCAGTGCATATCTTCAAGAAACATTCAACTTCTAAGTAACTAATGTACAATGGAGAATGCTTTAGAGAAATGTAATGAAGAATTGAAATGCTTGTATATGAATGTGATGAAGAAATCTTTTCAATGAAGAGGACATTTTGCTTTACACTTCCTGATGTTGAATCGTTGAATGAGTTAGGCAACAACTGTCGAAGTAGCGTACTATTTGAAAGAGATTAGTTTTACGTGAGGACCTCTTCAGCCTTTGGTGTGGTCCATTCACACAGGATAAGCTTAGCTGTAAATAACTTGTTGTTTCTCATGTTTCTGATGGAAATTGTTGCACAGACCCACCATACCTCTGCAGCAGTACTACTTCCTGTCCCACTTGATCTTTTCAACTCTGAATGGACATTTCACAGCTCCGGCATCTGGCAAAAATAAATGCAATATTAGCTGTGATCTGCCAGAACGGATCCAGTGTAAGTCGACACATTGACTTAAAGGGAGACCATCTGAACCGGTGCTGAGACGGAGCGGAGACAGACTGCAGACGCAGCTGGTATATTTCAGCTGTAGTGTCCCACACTGTTAGCTCTATAGAGACAATGAACTCGTTTAGTCCGCAGCAAATCTTTTTCATCCTTTTATCCTCATCTGGATCTCTGGATTTCTGTCCATACAGATCAACTTTTGGACAGAAGCGCTGACTCTCCCTTCTGTCTAATAATCTACATTTAGGAGCAAATAAGTACTGAGAATTTAACACTTCAATTTAAATTTTATTATTAATCTGATCCTGAGCTCTGAGACAGCGTCAACCTGCTGCACGCAGAGAGAGACTCAAGATCATATTTTAGGCTCCTTGATTGTAGACCTCTTGGGTTATGGAGCTGGAGTCTAAATATTTGACTGAAGTTTGTTTTTATTTGTTATCATAATTCTGTTAGCTGGTGACATGCGTTTTTTTTCATTGTCATATTTACATTAGGCTATTTACCTATGACATAGGGGTACATAGCCAGTTATGTCAGTAAAAACTGCTGTCTATACCTTTTATTTAACAGAAAAGGATCAGAAAATGCTGCAGACATCCTCTCAAAAAATTATTACCACCCCAAATTACAGAGATGCCGATTCTGTCTGGATTAGTTCTATCAGAGAACCTCTGTGTGTCTGAAATACGGTCGGTAATTTGCCCTGGATATTTTACTTTACAAATTACAGACATGGACGATTCACACGGCATTAAAAACACAGACATCCTCCACAATTATCTCAAATTATCAGAGCTTCATTCAGGTGTCTGGAGTCTATCCCAGCTGGCTAAGGGTGAGAGGCAGGGTACACCCTGGACTGGTCGCCAGTCAATCGCAGGATTATCAGAGCTTCTCAGGTGAAACTAAATCTGTGAAAATAAGGTCTAAGAAAGTGTTTATCCATCTCAAAAATAAATATTACTTATTCAATATTCTTATTCAACCTGTTTCAGGCCAAACTCACCTGACAAGTCCAGATGAATATCTTATTTCAAACTAGCCACAACGTCTGCTCTTAAAATATGAAGCCAGTGTTGAGAACTCATCAGCCTAGTCTCCCAAGACATTCCCATTCAGGGGCCAATCCCACAGAGGCTAGATCAACATGGAGAATTGCAGAATCTCCCCATCCAGCTGGGAGAGCTTGAGAACCCATTTCCTCCCAGGCAAAGCTTTGTGTGTATTCACGGAGCAGCACTGAGCATGTTCCCATGAAGTGAAGACAACTTCAGGCAGTTTATGTGAAGAGAGGAGTGGGCCACTCCAGTCCTGCCACACCCGGAAAAAGAGGCGTCCGTGTACATCAAGGTGTGTGATGATGCATTCAATTTGATACCCACCAAAATAAATTTTCACCCACATTTGGCGGGTTAGTGGGTACCCATTTAGAGCCCCACTCCCAATGCTGATGGACTTCAAAACTCTGCATCAGGAGTGAAACACCTCAGAGACTATGTCCAAATGTTATACAGTCTATGGTTTCAAGATACCATAATCCAAAAGTAAAGGATGAACTGCTTGAAATGACCAAAAATAGATAGATAAATGATTCCTCCTCACATGGTAATTTTGTGGTGCATTAAACCTTATTGTTGCTCAGTAGTACCGGCCTGTGCCTCTGGCGTGGCGGCAGAGTCACTGGGAGGTTGTGAGTGTACTGTCTGGCTGGTTACCTGTAACAGCAACAGTCTTATTCACTGCCAGGTCAACTCGTACAGCCATGTGGGGTCCTGTGTGTGAGTCAGCTTCTGTTCCCTTCAAGTGGCAACCTCCCGTCTGAAAATATGAGACAATGTGGAAGTGCAAAAGTCTGCTGTTCCTCGAGTGTCTGCTTGAGGCTGGCTCCGGAAGTACTGGAAGTTACAAACACACCAAGCCCCCCCAAAAAAGACGTTTTCACAGCCAAAATAAGCACATTCACAGCCTGGTACAAAGAATGTCTCCCGTCTGAATCGCTAATGTTGCTAACGGCACGCACTGTACAGGGGCTGAATTTTTTTCTAACTCAGCAGATTTGACAATATCAAGATCGTCAGTTCATCCAATCAGAGGCACAGCTCAGATCACGTGACTGTGGAGCGTCCTATGGCTGTTACTCTGGTGACTCACAGCCTGCCTCATTTCCAATATGGCCGCGCCGGCTTTGCTTAAAAAATCCTTTTCAGAAACAGACGGATGACATCGCAGAGACTACGTCCATTAATTATACAGTCTATGGTTCCCCTGTAGCCTTCAGTAAAAGCACCACTGGAAGTCTTGAGCATCATAAACCAATGTATCAACCACTCGATCACACATGGTGAATGAAACTGAGCAGAATTGATTCCTGTCTGATGATGATATTCTGCAGTATAGATATTTTAGATATTTCTCTCTGGACTAAAGGTATAATAAAATCTATCAGATTATCTAGTTAGATTAGAGTTAATAAACCCTGGCGAAAAAAGAGAGAGGATTAGGCATCAAATAAAGTCATTTTTCAGTGCAATGTGTTGAACTTCATTACCCCGAAATCATCTGGGGATCCTGTTCTCAGTTTGTCACTCTTTGGATTGAGTCCAGTTTTAACCTTATTCCTCAGCTAACAGATGAAGTTGTGATTTTTGTTGAATGTTTGGGGATCTCTTCACTGCTGCTGTTTCGTCTCAGGTTGATTGGACAGGTGTGTTTTCACATTAAAAATATGCTAAGAGCTGTTTTAATGATGTTTCCACCAAATTGGTTGCTCTTCCTTGTTGTTGGTTTGTGCACATGGTTGCTGATCGCTGTCAGAGCTGCGTTCTGACTGTGAGAGGCGCTGCCACAGCCAAGTGCACACAGCTTGCTTGTGTCACATTCAATTATGGCTCCTCCACTTTCCATGAGACAGTAATTGAGCCGGGGGCACTCACTCTATTTAAAACCACAGGAGCTCTGCAATTCACACTGTGTCTCCTGAAAGCTCCATCTCTGCTGATTTCTACCAGCAGAAGCCTCCCAGTGGAACCGGGGAGGGGGGTGCACAGAGGTGGGGTTAGCTGGGGCTGGGCCAGGGTGCTCCAGGCACTGATGGGGCAACGTGGCACCCAACCAGTACACACACTTCACAATAACCAGCCACCCACCATCCTCACCAATTAGACACAAGATTAATTGGTCCATCCCCTGTCACCCAGGAGCCACAGTTGGATTTGGAGTTCAGGTAGGGAGCTGACCAGTATCTAACCCTGAACTGCTCTCTGCTCTCTTGAACTCATTTTGGATTTGGTTTGCATGATGAAACTTTTTTCAGACCCCATAGTAAAAAACTTCACCCATGCAACCAATCCAGGGGACCCATTGGACCCAAGGGAACTGCTCATAATGACCACAGCTAAAGCTAAAATCTGATAATGGACACTTCTCTCTGTGTTACTGTAGCACACTGTCAGGGGCTTCATGGTGGTAGGTAAAGGCTTTGAGAGGACTATATGTTTGGCATTGATTACAGTGACACCTTTGGTCAGAATCAGTACTGTTAATTCCTGGATAAAGACTCTGTTTCCCATGAGCACCATCACCTACTGTCACAGAGGCATGCCTCTTGCTTTGGAGAGCACATCTTCTTTTTCACACCACTTCCTTATTTTCTGGGCAACATTAAGGCACAGCGCTTCTCTATTTTTAGCCAGTGCAGCTCCCCCATAGCATAGTGTGGTGTAGCAGTCAGTGTTGTGGCCTCATGATATGAAGGACCTGGGTTCAATTCCAGGCTGGTGTGTCTTGGTGTGGTGTTTGCCCCATGTGATGCTACCAGCCAATCAAATTTGCATTTCCTCTCAGAGCAGTTCTGCAACCCAGAGCTTCCAAATGACCTCGTCACTCGATTTAGGCAGTGGAAACTTGAACTTTAACATGGTCATTTGAACCGCTGGCATTTCTCATTTGCACTGGCAGCATACATGAACCTAATCAAACACAGCTAAATTAGCATTACAGCAATAAATCACTACATTTGACTTCATTTGTAACTTTTGAACAAATCAAATGCATTCAAAGGGTTTAACAGGTTATAACTCCAGTTTGTCATGCTAATGAACTGCCAGGCTGTAATCTGTGGGTGTGTTTGCATTATGAATGTGTCTCTGTCTGCTCCTGGTGTTCTAGTTTAAAGAGTGACCCTGTCAGAGTTAGCATCCAGTCAAACTGCTCTTAAAGTTTGCTGTGGCTTTCCTGGAGTTATCCATTTAAAACACTGAGCTGCATAAGGCAGAGTCCATGCAAGTCTTACCATGGAAACAACTTTAAAAAATGTCCTGATAATTTATTTATTTTGTATTTTTGTTATTTCACATTTATCCCAGCAAAGTGAGGAACTTGCCTCTCTTGAGGTGAGAGAACACCTCTGGGGTTGAGCACCTTTTTTTTTTCCATTTCAAAACAGCTCTGATGAAGCGCTCAGAACAAAGCAGGGTACCTGTATAATTTCACAGTGATCACCAGACTCTGTGTAACCTGTCAGCTCCCAGAGGACTGCAGGTGTTACTGGGCAGATCTCAAGTTTGCTGTGTGAAACACGGAGGCTGAAAAGAACTGTGCATATTCAGCAAATATATCCCCTCTGTAAATAAAGAGCAGGAGAACAGTAGTCTGGGCTGCTCCTGCTTTCACTGCTGCTCTGAACTTTCTAATACCCCCCCCCCCCCCCCCCCCCCCCACACACACACACACACCCACTGACCTACAGAATACAATCAACAAAATTAGTGCAAGAAACAAACAAATAAACAACAACAAAACACTCCTTCCAATGCCATGCATATGGATGCACACCAACTCACCCCATCCAGGGAGGTGGTCTGTTCGAAACAGCAAGGGCCTCCTCACCAGATCCGTGTAATGACTCCCTCTCTCCTGCTCTGACACTTGGGAAGATGAAAAGCACAGATCCAGATCACATTAACAGGAGCTGACTTATTCATATTTAGGCTGATTTCAGTCCATAATCTCTCATCGTCAGATGTTCGCTGGCTTATTAATACATGAAAGAAAAGGCCTAAGTCTATAAATCTGACATGAAATTTTAAACACTCCTGCATATCTTGTCTTTCATCTGTTTTAAAGGAACTACCCTTCGTTTTCAGATTGAAACATGGCTGCCACTGAGTGCAAGTTAAACGACCAGCGCCGGATGAGGACCACCCTCTATGTTGATGAAACTCATAGCCATGCTGTGCATGCTGCTCTTTATAGTGCAAATCCACAGGCGCTCTGATAATTGAAATGATTTGCTTGACATTCTCCCCTTTAGGAGAAAGGATATGGAGACATGATCTGTACACTTCCCATGACCGCTAATAGGAGAGACAGTCTGTAAGTCCTCCTCATGCCTCCTGCAACACTGGAAGGGAGCAGAAGTTTGGCACAGGTACTTTTACTTTATAGTAAGAGAGATGAGGAGGACACATACTTTGCATTTCTGAGTAATAACTACAACTCTGACTGTGGCTCAGGCCAGGGTGCTAAAAGCACCAACAACTGTTAAAAAAAATAAATAAATAAAAAAAAAAAAAAAAAAAAAAAAAAAAAAAAAAATCCTCTCCACCACACTCTGTTCATGGATTATGGACTTCCTGACCAACAGACCTCAGAATGTTAGGATGGGGAACCTGACATCTGGCACCACAATCATGAACACAGGCACACCACAGGGGTGTGTGCTCAGCCTGGCACTCTTCACCCTCTTCACCCATGACTGTGTCCCCACTCACTCCTCCAACACCCTGATAAAGTTTGCCAACGACACTACGGTGGGAGGCCTTATCAGGAAGAACAACGACACCTGGTACAGGGAGGAGGTCAAGCATCTGACAGAGTGGTGTGCAGACAATGACCTAGTCCTCAATGCCACCAAAACCAAGGAGGTCATCATAGACATCAGGAGGTCCAGGAGAGTCTCACAGCCCCCGCTTCACATCAGCGTAGTAGAGGTGAAGAGGGTGGACTCAATCAGATTCCTTGGCACTCACATCACCAAGGATCTGACATGGACGTTACACATCCACAACCAGGTGAAAAAGCCCAGCAGAGGATGTTCTTCCTGAGAAAGCAGAAACAGGCTGGTTTGGCTCCACAGCCGCTCAGGAACTTCTGCAGAAGCATCATCAAGAGCATCCTCTGCCAGGGCTGCACATTGTGGTACAGCAGCTGCACAGCAGAGGACAGAAAAGATCTGTCCCGGATGGTAAAGACAGCACAGAGGACTGTAGGAACTGAGCTCCAGGACTTAGGACTCTGTGTATGTTAAGTGCTTGCAGAGAAAAGGCATGGGCCATCTGCAAGGACAGCAGCCACCCGGGGCATTTCCTGTTTGTTCCTCTGCTGTCAGGGAAGAGGTACCGCACTATAAAGACATGGACTAATAGGCTAAGAAACAGCTTTTTCCCCAAGAGCCGTAGCCTCTGTCACCCCATCTATACTATAAACATGTGCAATAAATAACAGTCTGTTTACATATTGCAATTATTCTACCTCCCAAAGCATAACCATCTTAACTATAATTAGATTTTAAGAATGTCTGTTGTTGTTTCTTTAAAGCTATTTGTTTTATTTTAAAGTTATTGTTATTGTTGTTTTTTTAAGCTGTTTTGGAAAGTGCCACCAGAATTTCATTGTAGAGATGCAATGACAATAAACATCTATTCTATTCTATTCTTTTCTATTTTAAATTAGCTCCCAATGTCTAACTGACCCATGGCTAAGTCCTGCCCTCAAACTTGATGAGCCAATCACATTGCGTTTAGCTATTTCCATACTGATTTAATTGATATGCACTACAAAAAGCCAGTTTTTATCCAGTTTTTCTGATATTTTCAGTATAAAAATGGTCAAACGGTGTTCATGGGGAACATTCATTCATTCATTCATTCATTCATTCATTCATTCATTCATTCATCTTCTATCCTGGTTATCCTGTTCAGGGTCGCGGTTGGCTGGAGTCTATCCCAGGTGGCTAAGGGCGAGAGGCGGGGTACACCCTGGACTGGTCGCCAGTCAGTCGCAGGGCTTTCATGGGGTACATGCAGATCCTAAAGGTGTCCTGAGAGGCTGGACGACAGGTTGCATTTTTAACCCTTCCCTTACACCACAACGCAACTGAGAAAGACGTCTTCTTTGGAAAAAAGTTTGCGGTAGACCGCAACATGAACTCAACATGAAAATTAATAAGGATGTTTTTGTCTGTTCTAGGGTAAGTCAACATCAGATTTGAGGCAACATGTTGTCACATTGATGGGAAGAAATAAGCAGCTCAACTCCTCCCAGGAACCAGAAACAGCGACCACATCACTCCTGTTTTAGCTTCTCTTCACTGGATCCCCATAAATTTTAGAATTGATTTTAAGATTTTTATTGTTGACTCTTAAAGCACGCTCTGGTCTTTCTCCAAAGTACATTTCTGATCTCTTCAGTCCATCTGCTCACCATCCCAAAATCAAGGCTGAGGACCAAAGGTGACTTTAGACCTTCTCTGTCAGAGCTCACAGCCTGTGCATCATCCTATCTAAAGAGACCAGAATGGCAGACTCTTTGTCCTCCTTTAAATCATTTTTAAATGCATTTTTATCAATGTAATTTTTAGCTTAGTGTGTTTTAATCATCAAATTGCTGCTTTTACTTTATTTTTAACTTTTTTCTTTCAGAATCTTAGATCATTTTCCTTTTCTTTTTATTAATGTTTTATTTGTTTTATTTTATATTTGTTTTTACGTTTTCCCCTTCTTTATTTGTTGGTGGTTTTTAGCCCTTTACAAATTGTTGTATTCTACCACCCCTCCTCACATTTATCTTTGCTATTTGTTTTTATTTTGTAAAGCACTTTGTAACATTATTTTTGAAAAGTATAAATTGTTTATTATTATTGTTATCATCTTCTAAACCACTGAGTTAGAAAAATAAAATCATCCAACATACATTGTCTGCTGATAGTGAAATTAACGTTTCAGACCCAAGCTGTTTTTTGAACCAGGCAGTAAATATGTTTTGTAATGCTATAAAAGTCTGTTTTTTGGCATAGTGTGTATGTGTAACTGTCTTTTTGCTGGCAGCCTGAAGCAGATACGTGATGAACTGATGAACTTTTTGCATTTTCACATCTTGAATATTCTAAACCGGATGTTGCCCCTGATCTATGCAAAAACAAACAAACAAAAGCAGCTAACGTGATTGATTTAATCCCTGATTATTATTAAAGTTCACTCACGAGATAAAGAAGTAATATTTTCAGACAAATGTTTGAGGTCATCCAGAGGTTGGCTTGCTGACTTGATAACTGCAGAGTTTGAATGTGAAAAGGCTCAAAGATACTCTGGCACAATTATCTTCAACTCTTAGCAGATGGTAAAATTCTCATTTTAACTGCATGTGACTGTAAGCTCTAATATCAGTGAATGAACTGTCTCAGTATCCATCTATCCAACCAGAATAATGAAGTCTATTTACAATGAAAGGGGTCTATTTTGATGGACCATACTCTTCAATAAGGCCTTACATCTTAGTTTCTGATTTGCTACCAAATTAGTTATTGTAGGGTCTAGCCCAGGGGTCGGCAACCCAAAATGTTCAAAGAGCCATATTGGCCCCAAAAAAACAAAAACCAAACCTGTCTGGAGCCGCAAAAAATTAAAAGCCTTATATAAGCCTAATATGAAGGCAACATAGGCTGTCAGTATATTAGCTATATAAGCCTATTATTAAAATGACTAAGTAGGCTACAAATAAAAAATGAGCATTCATGATTAAATGTTTATTTTCCTGGCAGCACATCCTGGAGAGAATGACGCACCACGTGACTACTCTGCTGTACAATATTTGGTGCTTCAAGTTTAACTTCCATTACAATATTAATGTTTTATGTTTTGTTGCATTGATTAAATTATAGAAATACAAGTGTGGCGCCCTGAGGTATCATTGGGTTGAGCACCGCGGAATAGCAGAATAGCATCGGTGAATGGTTTCCCACGCTTTATTATCTCCCGGGCTGCAACAAAACTTGCAGCAGTAGTAGAGTTTGGAGATGCAATCCCCTTCTTGAAACTATTTTTACGGTCCTCTAATTTTACTGCAATTGCACTTTTTCTCTCAGTCCCAACTGGGTGCTCGGCTGCAAATATAGCATGTTTTACCTGGAAATGTGGCTCCAAATTGCCCTTCTTGTTATTTGACAACTTCTCATTGCAAATCAAACATGCAGGCAATCCTTCAGCACTGGCAATGAAAGCAAACGATTCTGTCCATTCTTCTTTTAATCTTCTGTTCTCAACAGCAATCGTTCTCTTTTTCCCTTCTCATTGCCCGTGACACACCCTCGTTTGTTTACAACAGCCACCTGTACTGTGTGTCGCAGGCTATGACGCAATTCTGCTATTTGGCGCAATTCTGAAATTCAGTATTTATTGCATAAATTTTTACAGCATAAGGATATTTGTGTCAGCCCCCCCCCCTAAAGAAACCATATTAAAACAACAACAACAACAAAATATCATTTTTTTTCCATTTTCACAGATTTTTGAAAAAGCTCCAGGGAGCCACAAGGGGAGTGCTAAAGAGCCGCATGCGGCTCCGGAGCAGCGGGTTGCCGACCCCTGGTCTAGCCCTTTAGTCATCCAGGTTGCATCCAAGGTGCAACCTTCAGGGTTGATAAAAGAAGTCGATGCAAAAAAAACAGCTACTAAAGGTTGTGGTTTGAGGTTGTCTCTGTGGACGAATCAATCCCCTTAGGTCCCCATATTAAAATGCACCTGCTGGAAAGAGAATTTGACGATTACAGGTCCTAATGAAAAGCATACTGATCTCTAAATATCATGAAAACTGTCGGGAACTAAGCTTCTGGATAAATTTGGCTCTGCTTGGTTTCAATATAAAGATGATAAGTTCATGTAAAGACAGGGTAAATTGAGCTCACTGCTGGTTTGTTGGTTTGTTTATTGGTTGGTTGGTTTGTTTGTTGGTTTGTTTATTGGTTGGTTTGTTTGTTTGTTGGTCGGTTGGTTTGTTTATTAGTTGGTTGGTTGGTGGTTGGTTGGTTTATTGGTCTGGTAGTTAGTTGGTTGGTTGGCTGGTTGGTCCTTGCATCTTCTGCAGCCAAAAGTGTCATTCTCTCTTCTGCTGCTGCTGTTTGTTTGTCTGCAGAATCAATCAAACAGAGGGATTTAAACAAGGAGCTATTGGTACTAAAGTAAGTGGATAAAGAGTCTTTGCCCTGTTGTAAGAAGATGACAGCCTGTCATCATCATAATGAAAAACTAACATCACTTAATGTGAAATACTTAAAGAGGTGTATCCTGCTTTCCCATATTTTCCACATGGATAGAAAGTACCAATGCTGGATGTTCAGACTAAACATGAGAAGATTTTCAAACCACTTCATATTCATATGTTGTAGAAAGAATGTGACTGTAAACTGATCAAAATCCAGGTCTGCCCATAACTCTGCTCCCTAACAGGCCTCCAGTGTTCTGATCAATCAGAGGGAAGGGGGGTTTAAAGGGGGGAGCTTTAAAGATACATTAGCTAAAATAAAAAAAGGGGAAAAACATCAGTTAAAGCTGCAAATTATGTAAAGTTACTGCAGGTGTTTAAAAAAACAAAACAAAGCAAAAAAAAACCTCCCTAACCCTTCTTTAACATTATCTGTCAAATTTTAAAGACTTTTTCAGCATCTTCTTCCCTTCAGGAGATCTAATGGTTTTTCCATCAGAAACAGATCAGCACACAGAGCGCAGGACAGCTAACTCATGTGACCAGATACAGATTTGAGGCTTTGTGTTACTAAAGAAAAGTTAGGTAGAGGAACTAACTTTCCTGTGCCTCTTATGAAAAGTTGGGAAACTTAACTTTTGCACATAGAAATATCAAACTGTAATGATGATTATCATTGGTCTATTTTCTGTGAACTCCTGTGGGATCACCAAAGTAACATTCCTCTTCTCTTACCTTCTATTTGGAATTCACTTGCAGCTTATAAAAGTATAATTTGAAAGTCTGTCTTCGATGAGCCCTGAGTACCATCTGCATAGAGGGTGGAATCACTTCCAGTTTGAAAGACGACCCTCTGAGCACCAAAGAGCAACTTCTGAATTTATATTTTCACTTTAATTATGTAGCAAAGGTTGCCACATTGCAGAGATATGGAAAACAGAAAAAAACCTAGAAATGACTGTGATCATTTTGAGGCAGAGCTTGCCTCCCGGACATACGTGGTTAAGCACTTGTTTTGTAATCGATCATGACAGACGTAGTGAAATGTGAGCAGGAACAACATGCTCTCTGAGATCTTTAACAGCCTGGTATCTAAAGTTAAAAGCTACGTGTCCAAGGTTAAAAGTTGGCTAAGCTCTCTTCGTCTAAAACCAGAACTCTGCCAAAAATCTGTCTTGGGTCAGGTCTCCCATCCACAGTGTGGGCTGTGTTAGTGCACAGAGTCAAGGTTTTACTCAGCGAGTCTGCTAGTCAGGGCCTCAGGGCCTTGGCACTCCTGATGGCTGCTGGCCGCTAGTAACCCCTCCTCCTCCTCCTCCTCCTCCTCTTTCTCTTCCTCCTCCTGTTCTCTGTGAGTGCATGGTGAGGATCTGGCAGTGCAGAAGGACCCCAGCCTTGCAGAGTTAGCTCCTTCCTCTTAGTGCCCACCGCATCTCCCTCCACCTCCCCCCTCTACTCCCCTACATACCTTCCACCTCCTCTGTTAAAGCAATGCTAATGCAGAGGTCAGCAAACCAGCTCGTGGTTTTCGGAGGCCAACAGCTCCCGAGGAGGTGCTTTTGATTTTCAACTCCATTGAGCTGCACTTATTCAATATTTACTCTCTAAGACCTCTGCATTAATTTTACACCATACTTCTAAGAGGGCCCGTCTAAAAAACCCTCTGCAAAGGGCCTTATGCAGCACTCCTAACAATCCCCTCCCACACCCCTAAACCACCCTCTCTGTGCACTCCACCGAAGGCTTCATTCTCTGCTCGTCTCTGACTCCTTCCCATCCACCAGTGGGAAGGCCAATCCTGGGCTAGTTATTGTTGGTGTGCCGTTCTATCATTACCACTAACCTTGACTCCTGGCTGCTTGCTGTAATCACGTGGAGCCACCAGGGAGGAAGTCTGGCCTGGGGTGAATTATTAATTAGCAAGGCTGGTCCTCCCCCTCAGCGCTCCCTGGGAGAGGGGGGTGGGCTGTGTGTGTGTGTGCTCCTTACAGGCGGTAGGGGTTACCCACCATGCAGATGGTATTAACACACCTATCAAGGTAAGACGGATCAACACTCTGGGCTACTTGTGGAATTGTTAAGCAACACAGAATCAATAACCAACAGCGCATTGCTTCCTGCCATGCATGATGTGTGCTTCCTACTCTCCATCCTGTGAAAGGCTGAACAGCATGATGGGGGAGGTAGGGGGGGTGAGGGGGTGGGGGGGCTCTTCATTAAGATGAACTTCACAGGCTTCCTCACTGGGGACATGCTGGAGGTTGATGAATTCCAGTTTTCAACTAATGATCAACTTCTATATGAAGTCAAAACAAAGCAAAGCTTCCTAATACTTGTTATCCTTTCCTGACCTTTCTACACCTTGCTGCGAGCACACACACACACACACATACACACACACACACACACACACACACACACACACACACACACACACACACACACACACACACACACACAGCGAACACACTCAGGGTCAGTGCATTCACACACATGCCTAACACTCAAAGGCTGACACAGGTCCCACTGTACGACTAAAACACAGCCTATGACAGAACAACAGACAGCAGGCTCGAAGTTACCTTACAGTGTGTTTTTGGAGCACCTCTCCTCACTTGTTTGGCATATCCCCTGGGGTCATCCATTTCCCAGCACCCCTGACTTCCCCCCCCGTCAAACAGCCGAGACTACGGGGACCAGGACCAAGGCTTTGATCTTCACACAGCTCCCTTAAATCACAGAGAGGAAGCAGGGATTTTCTCCAAAGGGTCTCTGTGTGCTCCTATTCCCCAGGAGGACCAAGCCAAGTCATCTATGAAAGTGAGTGAATTGCAGAGCAAAACAGAGCTCCCTAGGGTGCAGAAACAGATACTCTGATAGTCACTTGCTGCTCTGCAGAGAAACACTGTGATGAAAAATGCATAACTGTGTGATGTGCAGCACCTGCAGCTACTTTACCTGATGCACAAGTCACATCTATGTGATCGTAAAAAAAAAAATCTTCCCACGAAAGAAGATTTTTTTTTTCCAGACATTTTCAAGACTCAGTTCACAGGGGCTTGATTATCATAATGAAATGATACTTTCAATAAATAACAGGTCATGCAACCTTTAGTAATCTACTAGAAAATGTGCCCCATGTGAGCTTATCTTGACTAATCATCTACAGAACACTTAATGTAATTGTGTAATTTTATAAACGTGTTTTTGAACATATTAGACATTTTTATTGACTGAGAGGAGAGCTCTAAAGTTGCTTTAAGTGCTTCATTCTAGGTTTACATATCATACTTTGACTGTACACTGATATACAACCCCAACTCCAAACGTTGTTGTAAAATGTAAATAAAGACAGAATGCAACAATCTGCAAATCTCACAAACCCATATTTCATTCACAATATAAGATGTATAAAGTGACACGTTTCACTTTGTATGATGCAAAATATTAGCTTTTAAACCATTGCACCTTTGAAGGGATGCAGATTAAACGTGTATCTCTCTCAGCAGCTTGTAAAAAGGTTGAAGGTAAAGTTGGGTTTTTATTTTAGAATCAGATCCTGCCTGTCCTTTGAAGCCAAAAAGAAACCTGTCGCTGTTACTTTTCTGTCTGAACTTGATCACGGTGATGTGCTATATCTGCTTGCTTCTGCTCCAAACTTGCACGCTCTAGATATCACTCATCACTGCTTGCTTTATTCTTGGTTAGGGTGGTCTTTCCTGTGATCACGCAGACTGAAACATTGATATGTGTTTATTTATAAGTATCTCTTAGGGCTGCTTCCCTCTCGTTTCCTCACCTACAACCCCCAATTCCAATGAAGTTAGGATGTGTAAAAAATACTCTTTTCCACTTTGCGTCAGTCCATCTCAGATGAGCTCAAGCCCGGAGAAGCCGGCGGTGTTTCTGGGTGTTGTTGATATATGTCTCTGTCTTTGCATGGTAGAGTTTTGATTGAGACTGTAAAAATCTCCCTCAGGTGGACAGAGTCCACAGGAGAACAGAGTCTCATCTTCATCTGAAACTGAAAGTTCAATGAATCGTGTTTTCTTTAGCTTCTTACTTACTCTGATATCAAATATTGAAAAACAATCATAGTTTGTAAACAGTTTTTTTAACATGTGTAGTAGCTAAACTCTGCTAAAATGGCAGCTTGTTGCAGCAGCTCCATCTTCTTTGTCCTTTTTTCACTTTTTAGTTTGTATTTTGAGCTTGTCAATACTTTTTTATGTCTCATTTGTTGGCCATGAACACCAAACTGGTCTTGTCAGCAGTGGTGCTTTTACTATTTTTTGTTCCTGTGTTTGTCTGGGGATTCGACATGTAACCATGGTGTCATTGTTTACACACAGATCAGCTGGTTAGCAGCCTGTAGCATAACAATGCTAACTTGTGCTAGAACCAATGTTCCCTGAGAGCAAAGGAGAAAGAGACGAGGACTTATGCTGGTGCTGTGGTGTGGTGTGAGCTAAGAAGAGACAACATCCTCGTCCCGTCCTCCCATCTACTGTTATAAGGAATGTAAGATATATCTCCAATAAGATGAACAAGCTAGCAGTGCTAACCCAGCACCAGGGAGAATACCAGTAGAGCAGCATCATGTTCTTCACAGAGACATCACTAAAAGAGCTCGGCAGCTCTGTCCTGGGCTGTCCCCTGGACTCTTACCCCTTTTCGACCAAGCTGGTTCCAGGGCTGGTGCTAGTGCTGGTGCTAGAGCCGGTTCACAGTTGGTTCAAGTGTGAACCGGTTAAGAACCGTTTGCTTTTCCACAAACAGGTGCCAGCCATGCTGTTTTGCTTTGAAATCCATTGTTTTACTTATCTTCTTCTTCTGTTTCTCTCTTACCCCAACCTCCTCTTTTTAAAAATGGCTCTCTTCTGTGTTTTGACTCTGCTTTGGTTGGTCAATAATCCTGCCCCCACCTCCTGACGTAAGCCTGTAGCCCCCGACGTAACGTGGTTCTTTCTGCTGGCCCAGCAAAGAGTTGGTGCTTGCCAAGCACTGGTTTTGAGAGCCAGCAGCCGGTGCTTAGTCTGTGGAAAACCAAAGAACTGGTGCTATGTCTGGCTCTAGCTCCGAACCAGCCCTGGAACCAGCTTGGTTGAAAAGGGGTATCTGGACCCTGTGAACCCTGAGGTCAGCCCTCTAGTGGCCCATATCATTCCTCACTCTCACATTGTTTCTTATGCTAAGCAGTGTCCTGTCTTCTTTGAATACAGGCAGAGAAACCTGAAAAAAAACCCAAAATATATAAAATATTATATGACAGCATTATTGCTCACAGCTGGGCAGTTTTCCAGCCTATCACAGGGCTGTTAACATATAGACAGACAACCATTCATGCACAGATTCACACCTTCAGACACTCAGTGGACCAATTGACCAGATTAACACATTTGAACATGCACACATGCTGAGAATGGCAGCCCAGGTTTGTTCAAACTTCAGATTTTTTATGAAGCCTGAGACGACTTTGTAGCTTAAATATCTAGCATCAAGTCTTGTGGTATGATGCTGGTTTCATTCTTTTGTCCCAGTGTAAGGTGGCTGTTTTTAACCCTGTGCGTAACTAGTTTTCCAGTTGTCAAAGTCAGCGTAGTCCTACATGTGGATCAAGCACCACAGGCTATCCCAAACTTAACACAAAGCTGTCAAACCCACAAAGACATGTGCACAAAAAGAGCATGTATCTCTGGTATTATTAGCTCCAACACCCACTGTTCAGTTACATAACTCTGTACCTAGTCACCGACAACCAAACCTACTCACATCCCTTTTTTTATGACATGACTGGGGACACTGACAGAAAGATCCAGATCCAGATCAGTGAGGAAGAGGAAAATGACTGTTAACTTTGAGTGGTGAAGTGTTTCTGATATTCATAGCTGATAATCAAAGTTAAAGGTTTGAAAAATATATAGATCTTTAGCATCGTAATGCTCCTCCATGAAGGGTTGTAGGTCACTTGGATCCCATTGAAAATCTGTAAAAGGGCTGAACTGAAGACCGGGGTCCATGCCAGAAGACCATCAAAGATTTGCCAAAGAAGAACAGGCTGCGATTCCCCAGGAGACGTGTTCCAGACTTGTTAAACTATGACAAACGAGTGCATGCCGCTATCCAGGAAGAAGGACACACAGCTGACGATCAGCATTGGGGTGGGGTGATGTAGTGATGGGAAAAGCAGTTCTTCTCAGTGTACTGAATCAGGAGAATCAGTTCAGTAGAGTGATTCGTTCAAAAGATTTGTTCACAAAAGCTCTGCCTGTGGATTAGAATTGAATAAGCTGAAACATGGCTGAATGTTTAGCTCTGCTCCAGATCGTACTGAAAATGGCCAATGGTGGGATAGAGCTACAGTTTGCAAACTGAAAGCTGCTGAAACAATCGGCCATTCTGTTTATTATGTTCAAACAACTCTCTGACAAAGAGGAAGAGAGAGACCCGGAGGCAGAGTTCAGTGAACGACTGACTACCTGAACAAAATGTGTGAGAATGCAAGTCACCAGCCTCAATCACACACACTGTACTAACTGAAAAACGATCCAATGAGACCGTTATTAGTGGATGTTAAAACAGTCAGCTGAGTGAAGTTAAGTTGTACATATAAGCTTTTTGTAAACTGACACCGGTTTTTAAAAAGAAATACATTTCCTCAACACCTACATGTTAAATAAACATTTGCTACCTCCTCCATTTTGGAGGCATAAGAGGTAGATGTAGGAGTGGGCGTGAGTGACACAGGGCTCCAGACCAACTCCGTCCTATTGATTGAGTCATTACGTATCACTGACATGAAAAGGAGAGGATGGGTGGGCTTGGGCGACTGTTACGGTCTGGAGAGAGGGAGAGAGAGAGATGAGACAGGAGAGAGGAGAGCATAACTGAAGTTGAGAAATAAATGACTCTTTTCAGTAAGTGATTCAGTTGAGTTTGTTAACCCAGATGATTCATTCTTTTTGAATGAATCATTCACAAATGACACATCACTAAGCTGATGACTTTGACCCTGGTAGTTTTTTTGGTTTTTGGAAAATAATTTGTTTTCCGTGTGCAGAGTAAAAAAAAATATGTAAGCATCAAGAATAAAACTCAAATGTTTGGAAAAGCTATGTTAAAAATTGGTTGATCTGTTTACCAGCGCTTGGGTACAATTTTAAATTGAAAAAATTATAATAATAACCCTTAATGGGGGGGGGGGGGGGGGGGGGGGGGGTCAACAACATTGAACTTAAGTGTTTTCAGGTATTTCAAGTGTAGACCTCTAAAATAAGATGATCCAATTTTTGCAGTAGTTAAATGACAAAAATTCTTTATTCAGACAAATGTGGGTATTGATATTTGCAAATTCTGTGTAAAGTCTTTCTGTGAAATAAGAGACTAATGATGTGGCTCTTTTGAGGCCCTTGCCTGTGGTAAAGCATGTTGGTTCACAAGGTGAACCAACCCTGTTCCAGCAGTAGTTTCCCCATAGCCAGTCAGCAGGGCTGTGCCGCCAGAGTCTAATGGCTATCAGATCTATCAGATCACAGCATTGATGCTCCTCTCCTGGTTCATGTTGGGCTGTCAAACCTCAAACCCTGTTGACTCCTGGTCTGGCACTGCTCATTATATCCGCTTGTTGTTGTTGTAGTCAAGCTAAACATCTGGTTTTGACACGTTTTGTTTTATTTTGAAAGTCTAACGCCCTTTTTAGGTACTTTGCGTGCACTACTTCCTGTCCCTCTTAATCTTCCCTATGGTGAATTTACATGTCACAGCTCCGGCATCTGGCAGAAACAGGATTAGTTGCACATCAGCTGTGACCTGCCTGACCAGGCATGCAGCTAAAACGCAATGGAACGGCTCCAGTGGAGTTAGGAGTGATCTTCTATTACCAGACAAGAGATTAAACAGAGAAAAAGACAACAAAGCTCACCCCCCCCAAATCTGATGAGCTGCAGCAAACAGTTTGTAGAGTAAACTGTGTGAAGTTGTTTCTGATGCATTTTGTGATCTTTTCGAACCCAAACTTCAGTCTCTCCCTCTGGTCTAGCTGCCATTAGCATTTTGTGCACATTTATCACTCCTGCTCCACCCTGAAATCTGTTTTGTCCTGTCCAGCAGATTGTTGCTCCTCACACTCTCTCAGGGGTTTCATCTTTATTTGAATCTAGGAACTGGATTTTCAGCCCTTTGCCTTTGATGAGGAAAAAAAAAAACACCTTTATGAGGGTAATTCATCACTTTTATAAACGTGCTCCTCCGCTGAGGCTGAGTGTTTCTGAAAAGAATTATGCCTCAGAAATCAAGGATGTAAGGATGGCTGTGGAGGCAGGTCCGCGGGGAGTCGTTTGTGGTCCTACTGTAACTGAGCAGTGCTGCGGTGGTGCAATACAACACGGGCTTTTTAAGGGTTTCAAAGTGGCTTTCCTGCTCCTGCTTCTGTCAGCCATAAATTGAGAATAAACACGGCTATATATGGTGCAGCCATAAATGCCTTCATAATTCATACCTTTGGGGAGAAGCTCAGGTAGATTAAATCGTTTCTGCGATACAGTGTTTTCATGTGAATAATATACCCACAACCCTCCACCCACTCCTGTTCCTGCTCCCCCCTCTTAGCTAATAGCTTGATCTGGACATTATTAGACAATAAAGGGACACCAAACATATTGCAGATGATTAGACTCAGGGGTAAATAAAGTGTAGAAGTGTAAAAGCTGCTCATATATGCTGTGTTAGAGAAGCGTTGTTCATCTCATGATCCAGGAGTGAAATCATTTCTTTCTGTTGTGTCTTTTTAAATTTGACATCACTTCTTCATTTACTTCTTATCCTGCAGGTAGGAGTAGATGCAGGTTTCCTGTTGTTATTTCTTAAGCTTGAACCATCCCTCAATCTATGATTCACTTCTTGCTTTAGTGCCACCCCCCACCCCCCACCCACACCCCCTCCCTTCAGACGGGGGATGACTGGCATATGGCAAAGCCTTAAAATACAACAACACACACACAGGGCCTACACAGCTCTGTGGATCTGATGCTCGTAAGCCAACAGAAGATAAAGTCGTAAAAGACATAATACACCTCAGAAAAGAGAATCCAAGAGAGCTGGGTGCCACATTTCTGATCAAAGCACCTTTGAAGTTTCCACAAGAGGTTCATGGTGTGTGTGTGTGTGTGTGTGTGTGTATGTGTGTGTGTGTGTGAGAGAGAGAGAGAATCAGAGAGTAAGAAGCCAACTGAGAAGGGATGTTTGTGTGTTTTCTTTCAGTTTTTTCTTGGTTGTCTGTCAGTGTTACAAAATGCAGAGAGCAAAAACACAAAAAACAGGAGACGTTCAGCAGTAAAAGTCATGTTTATAAAACTGGATAACTATGACTAAACCAGACAACTTCAGTCATCAGTTCAGTCATTTCTTTTCTTTTCTTTGTGTACCAGAAAGCATCAAATCCGTACAACTCTGAAATCATGTAGAACTGACATGTCTGTAGCTCTCATTGCTTTTTAACTTCACTCTCTACAGACATATGGTCACAGGTAATTTCAACCTCAAATTCAGCTCGAACCAGCCAGTATGCCCTTCACTCACCTTGGATAAGAAGACCATGTCTTTAAATGTGTGTAAATGATCTTTGGTTCACATGAGCCTGGACGAGCTCTGTTTAGGGGTTTAGCTCACTGCAGAAACAGACAGATGAAAATGGTGCTGATGGCTGCTAAAGTAACTGGTATGATAAGAAGATCCAACTTGATGTTTTCTACAAAGCACAGTGGAGGGGGCGCCATCATGATCTGGGCTGATTTTTCCTTCAATGAAAGAATGGAGCTTCAGGTTGTTCAGGGGTTTCAAACAAGGGCTGGGTGATGGCCAAAATACACTAGATGCGTCTGTGGTCTGACTCCTGTCTGTCACAACACCAAATCAGATACGTTCTTAGTCAACTCAGTCAGTACGTTTACATACATGCAGCAGTCTGGCTAAGCTCATAGCTCGATCTTAAAGTCACAGCAGGGGGCTGGTCTGGTCTTGTCTGTGTGTACATGCAGTAAAGAGAATCAGACTTCAGGCTGAGAACGTCTCCCTCTGCTTCAATAGGTGGCGCTGTGTCCTTTATTGATGAGTGAAGCTGTGTGTGTATCAAACTAGTTTCTGTTCACCTGAAGAGAAAACAACATTCTAACAGTGATGGCTGAGATGGATGCAGCTGTAGCTCTTCATGTTTTTATTCATGTGTGTGTGTCATGGTGTGTGTTTGTTGTGTTGGAGCCTCAGACTGTATGAGAGCAGTGACCCTATTTATCATGATCACCTACTTCCTCATCCAGCTGAAAGCTGAGGATTACCAAGACCCACTAGGTCCTGCCGAGTCCAACCGCAGCCTGATAGCAACTGCATAATCTAGGTGTGTTAATCAAGCTATGCTCAGTCAGTATTCAGTCCAGCTGAGCTGTTTACATGCATTTTGATAGCCTGATCTCACACTGACTAAGCTCATAGTCTGATTTCTGAAACTGCATGTAAACACACTGAATTTGTCAGCTCACACTGGATCTGCTCTGTACGGTCTGGTTTTGTCCTTGCTCCATCAGGTCACAGCAGATGTTCTACTTTCAGTGATGCTAACTCTTCAGTAAGTAAAGTTTCTACTGGCTGTCCCAGAAGTCACTAAAAGTTGCTAAATGATGTCATTGCCTAACAATTTGCATGTAATTGTCACGGACACAGTAGGAGAGGGGAATAACATGGTGGGAAAGACAGAAAGTGAGTAACCAGGTATCTTTCATAACTGAGGGCCCTCACCTATACGGTAATGACCAGGAAAACGCTGCACCCCAAACCCGCCTGACAAAGGACTTCTTCCAGAGGAATAAGCTCACTCTTTGGGACTATTCTGCGTCTTCCCCTGATCTAAATCACACTGAGATCATTTGGGGATGTATGGCGAGGGAAATTTACAAAAATGGACGTCAGTTCCAGACAGTGGACGCCCTCCATGAAGACATCTTCACCACTTGGAGTAATGTTCCCATGAGCCTCCTGGAAACATTTGCATCAAGCACACAAATATCTGAAGTGATCAACATCTTTTTGAAATGTTTTTAGTTCTCTTTTGTTTACTTTGGGTTATGGTCTTAAAATTTAACCAGCTGATGCACAGCCTTTTTGAGTTTAAATATATTTTATAAATTGTAGATGTAGTGATGAACTGTGTTAACTGACAATGGTTTTCTGAAGTGTTCCTGAGCCCACGTGGTAATATCCTTTACACAATGATGTTGGTTTTTAATGCAGTGCTGTCTGAGGGGTCAAAGGTCACGATCATTCAATGTTGGTTTTCAGCCTTGCTGCTTACGTGCAGAGATTTCTCCAGATTCTCTGAATCTTTTGATGATATTATGGACTGTAGATGATGAAATACATCAATTCTTTGACATTGTACATTGAGAAACATTGTTCTTACACTGTTGGACTATTTGCTCACGCAGTTGTTCACAAAGTGGTGAACCTGTCCCCATCCTTGCCTGTGAATGACTGAGCCTTTCAGGGGTGCTCCTTTTATACCCAATCATAACACTCACCTGTTTCCAATGAACCTGTTCACCTGTGGAATGTTCCAAACAGGTGTTTTTGGAGCATTCCTCAACTTTCCCAGTCTTTTTAGGAACGTGTTGCAGCCATCAAATTCAAAATGAGTGCAAGAAAAAAACAATCAAGTTTATCACTTTGAACAATAAAAATCTTGTCTTTGTCATGTATTCAGTTGAATATTGGTTAAACAGGATTTACAAATCATTGTACTCTGTTTTTATTTATGTTTTATACAACGTCAAAACTTGCACATTGGAATTGGGGTTGTTCCTTTAATTTGTTGTCTCTTGCTCATGTTTCTTCTTTTTACACTGAAGCTTAACAATTATTTTTTGCCAAATGTGAGTTCATGTAATTTTCCCCCAGTCTTGAGGTTCAGGGGTGTATAAATCAGGGTTTAACCATCATATAATCAAAACTGATGAGCCATTTAAAAATCCCCATAAGGATTAAGATATGACGTACAGTTACAGGTAAAATTGGACCTTCAGATGACCTCTGATGGGACATCTTTACATTTTGAGTCAGCCTCAAGTGGACACTTTAGGTACTGCATATTTTTGCACTTCTGCACAGATGTCAACAGTCACTGCTTGTTCTTGGCTGGTGAAAACCTTCAGCAGCCAGTTTGGACCTGAAATAAACTGTACAGGACAGCAGATATAAAAGTTGTGTTACATTTTAACTGTGGCGGAGACACCCTCTCTATGAAAATGTCTCAGATGATTACTTGAGAAGAATCATGAGGAAGCCAGAATTTAACAAGCAGACCGAGTCCTTCAGACCTGGAACAAGTACCCTCGGTGGTGCTTGTGTTTAATGGCCCCAGAGAGGATATTGCCCCCTACCTCAGTGAGAGGAGCTCTCCTGAGTCAAGTGACTTTGATGGGCTGCCCCCTGAGCCCAGAGCTTCTCTGGCATGGGAATGGAAAGCAGGGGCCCTTGTGAGGTGAGGAGAGGGATTTGTGTGCAGCCCTATTGTTCCCAGGCTCTCTTCCGGTGCGCCAAAGACCCAGTGCCTCCCGATGTGCAGCACACAGAACAATACAGCCCAGTTCCCCCAGCCTGTGTGGGACAAAGGAGATGTTCCCCAGTCCTCTCTAATCAGTTGATATTGGCTGCCTGATGTTTTAATCCCTCCTGATAAACATGGAAACACCTTCATTCCCAGCTAGCGTGAATCTCATGACAATGAAACACAACTGAGTACACGAGGAGTCAATCAGTGGAGCCTGGAGTTGCAGCAAGTGAGGAAAAATGTCAAGCTCTCCAAAATTACATGATGACAAAAGTTTGTTGAAGTTGTAAAGTTTGGCTCACATTTTTGTGTTAAACACCTAAACTCAGTCTGAGGTTGTGATTTTGGATTTTTGTACCAGAAACCAGAAGCAGCTAAACTCTGCGTAAAACTGACCCCACAGATAATTAACAATTACAATTCTCCTTTTCTTCCAAGCATCACAAATAAAAGTTCAGCCGTAGGAAATGGAACCCCTCTTTTTCTTTGCGCCTCCTCTTTTCTCTTTTTTTTTTTGCTGAGTGAACAGAGAATGTGCTGCAGAAATCTCACTCAGTAAACATGCGCATCATTATCCATTCATCGAGACGTATTGTTTGTTTACTGTGGCCCCATTTCCACAGAGCCCAAAAGCAGGCCGGTTGAGTGGGAAGCCCCGAACAAAGGCCTTTCTTCCCCACCCGCCTGGGCCTCAGAAATGCTCACCACTCAGCCGGCACAGAGCTTTTCACCAGGCTTTTGGCCGCCCATGAGTGACAGTTGAATCACCAAGAACTTTTCCCAAGTACAGGAGCCGGGCGACTACACTGTAAAAAATGAACCTGCAAAGCCCAGTGTGTTGTGAGGAAGACATGGACTGTCACAGATGTATTTTACACATGGAAAGAATGCAGCAAACTATCAAGTCTTTTTTTTTTTATTTTGCGAACAATGGGCCGACAAGCATGAGTGATCTGTCTTTTGACAGGTCAGCCTAACAGAATTCAACTCTGAGCACAAGATCAGAACACAACATACTTCAATTTTTTTTCCCACTCACTTATCCACCAAGAACAGAATCAGCTGTCGGGTCAGAAGTTTTATTTGGCAGTACGGCTCTGTTCTGTGTGCTACCTGTCCTTCCACATGCTGACATGGAATGCTAAAACCTGAGGTTGGGAGAGCACACCTCTCCTCTATTTCTTACCCATAGAGTACCCATAGACTGTATTAAATATGGATGTAGTCTTCATGACATCACCCGTCTGTTCCTGATACAGAGTAATGAAGACAATCGTTGGGCGGAGTCATATTGGAAATGCTGACCCAGGAGGCAGGCTTTGAGCCTCCTTCCAAACAGCTATGGGGCCCCAGACCTGTCAGTCACATGAGCTGTGTCTCTGATTGGACAAACTCATGATCTTAACCCTTAACTGGCATTGTAACTGCTGGCTGACCTTTTAGTTTCAAAATTGATGAATTTGGGATAAAAAAAAAGAAACTACGTGGGGAATGTGTGAAAGTTGAGGAAAGACATAATCTTTATGGATTTCATTTCTACACACCCTAACCATCATATTTTAGTTGTAGGGCATTAGTCAGAATATCAGATGTTGATCTACGAGTCCTCAGAAAACATGGTCAATCACTCAGTATGTAGCCTGGCTTAAGTAGCTAATTTCTCATTTTGTTACCCATTATCAAACTATTGCTAGTCATTAAATTTGTAAGCTACACTGATATAATTATATCAAAATGTTTGCCTACTTTTGAGCACATTACATATATGAACCCTGATTTATATGTGTAAATTTTTAAGCTGTGGCTTTTATACTGTTTGAGATCGAGCTGTCAGAAGATATGAATCTGTATAATTGTTTGAACACTGACTTGCATTTAATGTTTAACTGGCAGCTCAGCCGGCAGGTTGACTTGCTGCTTCCTGATTGGGAAATCTGACCAATAAAACCTGAGTTGTTGCTAAATGAAGAAGCAGCAACACAGTTGTACTTAACACCCCCCCCCCCCATTCTCCTCTGCTCTCTGTATTGGGCACAGCAGAAAAACCAGTCTGGAAAACCATCTCAACAAACAGAAAAAAAAAAAAATCTTTGCCTTTTCTAAGCTGCTTGTTCTGGAATGAAAACAAGCTGAAATGAAATAGGAGTAGGGAGTACAGATATTAGTGTAGAAATGGTCACATATCTGGCAGGAAACCACTTTCATGGCATGTCTGTGCAACACCACAGTTAGCCTGTTAGCATGATGGCCATTCAGCCTGTGCTGGTTTTGATCGGGCTTAATGGCACTGCAGAAGGATTTGTTGACCCTTGAAAGGAAATAAGCATAAGGAAGAAAAATCCTTTCAAACTGGAGCGTGTGCAGCTCTTCAAAAGCAAGATGATTCACTTATAAGCTAATTTAATGCTTCATTCCTTTAATCTTTTAGCCTAAACTCATTTAGTTACTAGTATAAATATAGACCGATATATATATATATATATATATATATATATATATATATATATATATATATATATATATATATATATATATATAATAGGATAGGATAATTGAAAAAACATTACATGAGGATCCTATGGAGGCTGGGGGAATGACATCCTTTATGGAATGCCATTAAAACAAGTGGATGACATCAGAAATCGGCTGCAGTTTAGGAAACACATACAGTAACTCATGAGTTGATTTGAGCACTGGAGCAGTTTTACAGTGTATGGTCGGGTGCTGTTGTGTGGAGGGCCAGGCCCAGCTGCATTGCTGGGAGGTCTGCCTATTGTCTGAAGCACATAAAGGCAGGACGAGCAGGGACAAGGCTTTACAACACAGCCCAACAAGCTGCTGCAGAGGACACACACACACACACACACACACACACACACACACACACACACACACACACACACACACACACACACACACACACACACACGCACACACGCACACACGCACACTCACATGCATTGGTGCATTAAGAGACATAGTGCGATGCTACCTGACAAAAAGACACAAACAAAGACTACACAGGAAATCAAATCAATCAGACCATATTTTTAATGCTCTGTGTAACTTTGATGATGCCAGACCTTTCTATATTCACTTGTTTTCCTCTTTGTTTTCAATTTCTTTTCTTTTTTTGTACAAAACAGTGAACAGAAAAGGATATTCCTAATGTAGCTAATTTCTTATAGTGTTTCCTCTCTTGTCATGTCATTGTTTCTGCTCTCACCGAGCTGGGGCGACATGCGGTGCCCTGCTTTCTGACCTGAATGCACACACAATGGATCAGCCTTCCGCTAATGGCGTGAGCCTGCGCCTGTGGCCTTTACAGTGTGCACAGAATAAAGTTCAGGTGTCAGTAGTTCAACTGATTTATAATGGTGAGCGGGCTGTGATAAAGTGCTGATGTCACTGGATTCCTCACCACTCATTTGGGGAATCAAGTAGTTTGTATCCAAACAAGACAAATGGGCCACTGGCTGGTTGTAACCTTTCTCATGTGCACATTTCCTCCAATCATGTGCCACTGCTCCTTGGCTCTATGAGCTGACTTTATTTATAGCTCCTATGGGGTGTGTGTTTGTGTACTCTGTACATGTGTGTGTCTGCCTGTTTGTAAATAGGAAACACGGTTCTTCATGGGTTTTTGTTTGTTTGTTTGTTTGTTTGTTTGTTTTTTTAACCATATGTTTACCATAGGTTTGTTTGCCATATTTTTCAAATATAACTCACTGAAAAATATGGAAACAAATAGTTTCAGTAATTCTATAATTATTTTCTTTGTCCTGTTTCAAATTACCCTGTAAGCTGGCAAAACTGGACCAGGAGGAATCCTAAAACTGAAATAAATACATAATGAATAATAAAATGGTGGTGACCTGAAAATAAACACATTTAATATTCAAATTGAAACATTTTTCTTCTGATCTTTCACATCTGTGATGTGCAAATTAAAATTACAGGAGGGAAAATTATCTGTACGGGACTGTATCATTAATATCAGCATGTATCTAAGTTTAAAGTGGGGGTGTTCTGCCTTCCAATATTATAAACATGGATATGAAGTAACAATACCAGATGTTCAGACCAAACATGCACATTTTCAAACCTCTACATATCAACATGCTGTAGGAATCCCTGAATCTGTGAAACACTCTGTTCTAACATTCCTGCTGAAATGATGAAGTCATCAAAGATTCACAACACCTTGGAGAAGTGGACCTCAAACACCAAGGTCTACCCATAGCTACCATCCCTGACAGGCCTCTAGAGGACTGGCCAATCGGGGGGTGGGGGTGGGGGGGGGTCAGGGGGTTGTAAAGAGAGAGTCTTAAAGAGACAGGTGATAAGACAAAGCTTTTCAGACAGAGGTTGCTTTTTTTGTTTGTTTGTTTCTTGTTTTTTTTGTATTTATTCATTGTTGTTGTTGCTGTTTTTTTTAAAGAAAAAAAGAAAGAAAAAAGGTATCCCTTCTCTAATCTTGCAATTTGGTTATCATCTCTGATGAATGATGGAAAACACTTTTCCACTTTACTTACTTTTCTGACAAAACGATGAGAACAACATAACAGCCCCCTTGTTTCACTCCACAGCCTTACAGAAGTTCATAGAAAAAGAAGTAGATGTCCATGTCAAATAAAGGTTATAAGCCATGATGTGATACATGGGTAGTACTGAGTATCAACCTTACTCTTCTGTTTTCCTCTCTATTCTCAACAGTTAGTGATGTTAATTGGCAAATCCATTTTTGGTCCTTTAGAATATCAGCAGTTAATATTGATCATTTGTGCCCAAACCTGGTTAACTGAGGTTAATTGGCGCATTAATATATTAAATGCTCTAATTCTGTACACAAAAGTAACAAATTTGACATCATGCAAGAAAGAAAAACAAAGAACATATAATCTCTTCTTGTCTGTGTCCAGCAGTAACAGTCTGAACCAGCTTCAAGAGAACAAACAAGCAGAAACGATGAATCTTTTAAGAACACATGAAGAAGTCAAAAGTAAACAGCAGTAGTAGAAACACACTGCAGCTGAGAAAACGTGTTGCAGAAGGCTCAAACAACTTCACTGACATTAAACTAACTCTGAACACACAAATGACACAAAGCACAAATAAACATGTAACCATCTCCAATAGAAAAAAAAATGTACACACTTTATGATAAGGCTTAAAAACAGATGTGCCCCAGGCCTGTAGACAGTGCTGATGCCTGAACAGAGAGGAAGTAACTGAATGTAAATACCATAGACTTTATAATTAATGGACGTAGTCTCTGCGACGTCACCCATCTGTTTCTGAAACAGACTTTTGAAGCCAAACGGCTGGTGTGGCCATATTGGAAATGAGGCGGGCTGTGAGTCTCCACAGTAACAACCGCAGGACGCTCCACAGTCGCGTGATCTGAGCTGTGCCTCTGATTGGACGAACTGGCAAGCTTAATATTGTGGAAACTGCCGAATTAGAAAAAAATTCACCCCCCTGTACAGTGCGTGCCGTTAGTGAAATTAGCGATTCAGACAGGAGACATTCTTTGTACCAGGCTGTAAATGTGCTTATTTCTGCTTCTTATTATGAGTCCCTCATAAGTCTCCACTGCGCAGACTCTGGCTGCACAATGGCGGCTCCTGTGATGGAGGTATTTTAGCATCAAAACTGTACAATGGTAAAAGACACAGCCACATGTCCATTCTATATAGTCTATAGTGTGTATAAACAGAGCATTTCATGTCTCCAGACTGCTGAACACTTAGACTGCAACAGGTTCCAGGATGACTAAGCTTATCCCAAAATAGTGTTTCTGTCATTTGAAGAGGACTCATCTTTCAGTGGAGTTCCCTTTCAGTCAGTGGAGCTCAGCTCTGACCTTTGACCTTTTCATCACTTGTGTCTGCCTAGACCCAAGCATTTCTTTTAGTGAAACAGTGAGACAGGTTTCCTGACTAAAACATGTCATGAATGTCAGCACTAAACGTTAAACTGAGACCACCACTACCAGTTGAAGCCACAGGTGTCACTGTAACCAACACCAAACAGATGGTCCTCACATATGATAGCATTATACTACAGTGGTGTCTTCAGATAGAGCAGTGTCACTAAAGTCTCTGTGAGTATGACGGCATTATACTGACAAAATTTGAGAGCAAATATGAGATCTGCACACTCAGCTGCAGAGGAGACAAACACGTCAAATATGTGAGCAAGCGGATAACTTTCATGAGAGCTTTCACAGCGCTTGCATGCAGATTATCTCTGTCTGTGTGAACAATGTAGAGGACCTCAGAATCTGAGAGACTACACAACCACTTTCATTGCTGTCCTGCTGGACTTTCTTGCTCACAAACAGATTTTCTTTGTTGCACTAAGAGTATCCCTAAATGTAATTGGTTACGGCCCTCGTCTTTTATGATTGGCTGTTGTTTGTGTGTCGGCTGGCGAAAGTAAACTACAAAGGACGGTGAAACACTGAATTCTTCTGGAAGCTTCCTGTAGAATGGCTGTGGAAACGCCTCATGTAAGTTATTTGATTTAACTAGTTTCATCATGTGAACTTTGTTCAGCCATTTTTATAATGACTCTCCTGCTTTAATATGAGTCTTCTTCAGTTCTAACAGCCAATCATAAAAGACAAGGACCGTAACCAATTACAGCAGGTGAAAGTCTGTGGAGCAGGAGAGCAATGACAGTGGTTGTGTGGTCTCTCAGATTCTGAGTGCGTACAGGGTCCACCGTATTGCTCGCACAGACAGATATTCTGATGATGTGATTTTTTTCTCACTCAGTGGTTTAGAAGATATTAAGGTCACAAGTTTGTCCAATCAGAGGCTCAGCTCAGCTCACAAGACTGGTGGGCGCCTGAAAGCTATAAGCAGGGAGGCTCAATCTCCACCTCTAGAGTCCTGGGGCGGCTGCGGATCAGTGGTAGAGTCGTCGCCCCACAATCAGAAGGTTGTGGGTTGATCCTAGACTGATACCCTGTCCATCTCGTGACGTTGGAAAAACTTTTTCCCTATCAAATACCGTGGCCTCATTCAGTGTATTTGCACCCATTTGTTCCAGAGATGTCCTGACACACCTGAACACATCACAGAAAAAAAAAAGAAAAAAAAAACAAACCTGAATTCAACACGTCAAACTTTAGCTATTGGCTACCTGTTGCGCTAAGGCTGCACCATGGGTACGTTGCCCAGCGACTCATACACAACCTGGCGGAGCATGGGTGTGATTGGACGGTAACAGCTGTCCATCATTCAGTTAGCCAGCATCCTTTTCGCAGCACGGAAACAGCAGGCAGCAAACCAGCAAAGATGCTTTATTTTCACCCTAAATGGGAGGAGGACTTTTTTTGTTTGTTTGTTTCCTTGAATTAAAAAAAAAACAAAACAGACCCCCCAGCCAAAACAGCTCAATGTAGCCTGAGAATGTGTGAGCTAAAGGGCCAGTTAGCGGCACAGCGGTCTATTTTCTCCTGCACCTTGTGCCTGCCTCCGCCTGTTGCAGGCACACTGACAACTTAAAAGGAAGATTTTGGTTTGAAAAATGTTGGTCGCCTCTGATCTAAGCGGGTTTTGGTTAAGTAACATTTTGTCATTAAAGCCTGTACTGCAAATGAGAAAAAAAAAAAGAGTAAAAACAGTGTGTCAGGTGTTGCTTCAGCTGAAATCATGAAGATTCTCATTCACAGCCATGATCATTTTGTCTGACACTGACAAGTGTTCGACAGGTCATGTGAGTAGGTGGGTTTTTATTTGAAGAAAAGGCGACATTCATGGTGTCTCCGGATTTTTTAGAGGGAATTTTGGTTTCCACTTTTTTTTTTTTTTTTTTTTTCGGGGCAGCAAATCTGGGACAGATTTTAGTCTGAATGTGTGGGTGGAACCATGTGAGGAAATGTGTTCTCTCCCTGTGCAGGACCGTGTGTGTGTGTGTGTGTGTGTGTGTGAAAGAGAGAGAAAGATCCATGTGAGCTCCTTGCACAGCCGGGTAGCAGGGATGCTGGGGCCCGCACACGCTGCAGCTCCTCAATTATTCTGGTTGTGTGTACTCTACAAAGACTTCATCACACAGTGTTTCAGGGAAGTTTTCACAGTGCTAGGTGAATCAAAATGCCACTGACACCCATCCCCGGCCTGGGTGTCATCTGTGAATAAACAGGGTGTCAGTCTAGCTGTGCTCCTACTGCCTGCAGACAGCCTCTGTCAGCGTCAGACCAGGAAATGCCACCTCTCTGCTGACAGCTGCCTGTGCTGCACTCTCACACTGGCACCCGCAGGGAGAGCCTGGCAGCTCCCCATCCTGCTCCGTGCACACCGCCATACTAAGTGCAGATCCCCAAACCTGCCGTGCGTCGGCCTGACAGCCTTTCACTGTATATCTAAATAGAGCAGGAGCCGGCGTGTCCCGGGGAAACTTTTACATTCTGCTCCATTCAGGGAGGATTTGTCACCTGGGAGGGAGGATAATGAAGCAGCGTTTCTTCTCTGCTTGTTCCAGGCACTCCTTCCCCGTAGACACGGTAATGGCTGGATTGGATTAAATGAGCTCTCCTCCTTGTCTGTCAGGGTGAGATCCATGGAACATTTAGGGTTTGTTCTAAGCTGTCAAGGTATTAAATGAATACAATTTAAGCTTAATAAGAAAATAAAAAGCTGTTTGTGTGACGACGCTGACTTCAGATAGTTTCTCTCTTCCATTTCTGTCCACAGTAAAGTTCATCTCACCCATGAAATCATTCCCTACGTCTTACAAAAAGGAACCAAAATCTTGAGAAATTAAGATTAACTCAGGTCTTATTTTCTAAAATTTTGGCACATTTAAATAGTTTTATAATACTTGATTCAGCAGGTATATAGAGAACGTCTGGAAGATGTTGATGTTGTTTAAAAACAGTCAGAGAAAAGCTCCACGATCAAACCAGCAATAAACGAAAAAACAAGCAGTAAGACATGAAATAATGACAAATCCATGCACAAACTATCTGTAGATATTCATCAGTCTTTAGAAAGGAGAGGAGTCATTAGGGCCCTCAGAGGGGACTACAGTATCATAAGGCATGATATTTCAAAGGTTATTGATTTGATCAGTTTTTCAACAGAATTGGTCTTTTCAGTATTTGTCAGGATTTGAGGGTTAGATAAAAAAAATGATCAAATTTTTCAGCCTTTCAAAGTTAATAACCTACTGAGGCTAAAGTGATCTGGACATATTTTGTTATCATGGCTGTAAGATGGTCTGAACATGTCCTCTGTCTGAGTGCTTTGGTCATTATTTTTCCTGTAGAACATAAACCTGATTTTTTAATATCTGTTAAATAAATTTTGCAAATGGTATGGAAGTGGAAGTGTTAGCAGTGTAAAAGAAGAAAAACAGATGAAACTTTTTTTTTTTTTTTAGGAGTTTATGGAGACAGAACACTGAAATTGACAGAAAGCACAGCTTTTCAGCTCTCTGTCGGCGCTGGAATGTTTTGGATTGGACAAAAACTCGAGGAGTTACAGCTATTTGGCACTTTTACAGTAATTCTGTTGTTTTTCTTTGCAGGTTTGCCACATCACATGCTTGGGTTACCGTAATGAATCATATATCACTGGACAGCACAAAGTCGTAGGTTTCCAATGCTGTTAGTATATTTCTGATTGAACAAATGGTGACAGAGTTACAGTAATAACACTCCAGCTAAGGTAAATATAGGTAGGTGAAGAGTTGTTGCTGGGTAGAAAACTTTATGCTTCCAGCTCTGTGTTTGGTGGTCCACCAATGAAATGGTTGTGGGCCTGTAACAGTACTTCAATAAGTGATCACTGAGTTGTCAAATGATAGCTGGCCAGTTGCATCTTTCTTTAAAGTAGGCGTTGTTAAAACTATCTTTATGAAAAGGCCCGCCCACAGCACGGTGCATAAATCACAGGCTAGCTAACATTTCAACATAACAGAAAACACGAGTACTGTTACTGCAAGTCAGGAGGACATAACTGTAGTGTGGTGTCAAAACTGATCTGACTGCTGCTTTAATACAAATTTCTATGTTGGGCCCAGCCCAAACATTTAAACAAGGGAGAGAGAAGGAGACAGCAAACGAGTGCATGGTTCAAACCTCTGTCTCTCTCAGCTTTATTCAGAATGACAGAGTTTATACACGGTGTGACATACAAGGTCCTCGCTCTGTTTGTACATGGACATGTGATTTAATCAAAATAAGATGCAGCTGTGAACAGACACATGAAGATAAGCTCTGAGACCACCACCAGAGGAATCACTTCATACTACATGGTGATGTGGATCAACATGGTGATGCATGATGCGGCAAAGGTGAACGCTGAGACGAACACCCTCAAATTAAATCCATTCTAGGCACAAAAACATTCAATACTGAGTACATCAAGTATCCAACATATATCAATCACACATTAAAATAATGTTTTTGCTATTTTCTTATACTAACTGCAACTTTCAGTTGATCTATTCTGAAGTTAAAATACAATATTTAACAAGACAAGAATTGGACTTGTTGCTGAGAAAGTAACAGTACTGAAAAAATAAAATCAAATGAGTACTTAAATATTTCATAAATTTGAATTTCAAATACTAAAAATTGTGCCATTGACTGGTTAATATTTTTAGAAGAACAGTCCAGTATTATAGACATGGATCTAAAGTATCAATGCTGGATGTTCAGACTATACGTGTGCAGATTTATAAACCTCTACTGATTCATATGCTGGAGAAATCCCAGGTCTGTTTGGGAACGGGTTAAAACGGTCCATTCTAGAAGTCGCACAGGATTTTCATGAGACTTCATGAGGTCATCACATGAGGATCTCCTCACTGGCTCATGACATGTTTAAGGGGTGGGCCTCAAACACCAAGGTCTGACCATTGCTCTGCTCCTGACAGGCCTCCACAGGGCTAGCAAATCAGGGGGAATGAGTTTTGTTGAGCAGGTAGCCTTAAAGAAACAGCAGCTAAAACAAAGTGTTTCAGACATAGTTTGAAATAAAAGTTTTCTATTACACCAGAGAGAAGAAAAAAAATACAAATTTTGAGCTGTAAATCATGTAAAGATATTACAGTGGCACCAGAGGGACAGAATAAAGCTTATGAAACAAAAACATGACCCTTCATAAACACATCCTGATTATTTGTTAACACTAACAGCCCTTGTTTCTTTATGGAAACATATATTACTTTGAGATATTTTGTTAGAGTAATCACCATCACCCCACAGTTATGTTGATGTTCTTACCTGCTTTCATTCTGTTTAAAACACAAATTTCTAAGTGAAAGTCCCTGCTAGTGCTCAGTGAACAAATGTACAACACAACTAATCTCTGTCAACATGGCGTTTATCTCCTTTTACATTTCTAACCCACTGCTGACATGGTTCATCAAAGATCAGAGAACAAATATAATGTGTTAATGAAAAAAACAAACAAACAAACAAAAATAAAACCAAGAGAACAACACTGCATTGGTGTTAAGCGCATGAAATAACTTCAGTTTTGTTCCTCTGAGCTCTGTCTGCTTTGGTGTGCTACTTTGCTCGAACTTTCCAAGTGCTCCGTCATGTGTTTATGCCTGTCTCCTCATTGGAGGGTTGCTCCTCCTAATTGGTCTTAATTGTTGGTATTACCCCCACGTCGTTTTGCTTTAGGTTGCCTCAGCGTGCGGCTGAGGAGATGCCTTTTTTATTGATGTGACAGCGCTAAATTGAGAACCTTTGGCGGAGTGTCAAAGCCTAATTAATCACTCTAATTTCATCTCTCCACGCGTCCTCAGCCATTGAGTGAATGTGATCAGAGGGAGAGCCGTGTCTGCATTAGCTGAGCCGCCTCATGCTAATTAGCTGCTAGCCCGGAGATGGAGAGGCCCTCAGGGTGAGAGGCGAGGGGCTAAAGCTGGCCTAAATGGCCACGTAATGACCAAGAGAGCAGGAATCAGAACCCGGTTCATTTTCATTACATATTAGGTTCAAGTTTTCTCCCCCGACCCCCTCCTCTAGCATCCAGCTGAATGTGGCTTCACTGGCTAATGGCTGGTCACACAGTCTGCCACGTAAATGATCAGACCTCTCTAAGAGAAATATCAATCAGAAACTTAAAGATTTATCTTAGATGAGTGTAAACAAAACAAAGTAAATATTTGACATAGTGTTTGTACACATTATATATATATATATATATATATATATATATATATATATATATATATATATATATATATATATATATATATATATATATATATATATATATATATATACACAGTGGGGGAAATAAGTATTTGATCCCCTGCTGAATTTGTAAGTTTGCCCACTGCCCTGGGAAATTAACACACTCTAATTTTTATGGTTGTTTACTGGTTATAAGTATAGACAGAATATCAGTTGTAAATGCATAAAAACACACAGTATAAAAGTTATAAATTGTTGTGCATTTTATCAAGTGAAAAAGTATATTAGTATCAGCAGGTGATCAAATACTTATTTCCCCCACTGTATATATATACACACACACACACACGCATATTAAAAACGTGACTACAAAACATCAAAATAGTCACTTAAAATCAGGATGAAATTCAACTTTTGAGAAACTGCTTGTCAAAAAAGAATGATATTTAAAATGATACAAATAATAGAGGCCTTCAATTTTTATCGTCTTGTCTAAATTGTTCTCCAACAGTTGCTGGGTGACAGTGGTTTTCAGGGACTGTGTGAGGATCTCTATCACATGTATCAGTCTCGACTTTTGAGACTCTGTTGAAGAAACCTATGAGCAGAGTATTGAGACGAACATGAAAATCATTGAGAAAAATAATACTTATCGTATTTTTAATCAGGGCCCAAGCCTGACTACAAGGTCCCTCTTGAAACCCTTAAGATTATTGTTTTTTTTGTCCTATTCCACTTTAAATCCAATTGGTGTGCTTTCAGTTTGAGCTATACAGGAACACACCAAGCCAACTAAATTCAGTCATGGATAAAATTTATGATTCCAGTGGTCTCGCAAATATACATGCTACAAGTACCCCCTCACTCAGAAAAACGCAGCCCCTAGGACTACTCTGAGCTACATGCTTAAATCTTTTGCCTAACTATCATGCTAAGACCTACAAAAAGAAGCCTCAACCGACCATAGCGAATTCCAAACAGGAAGTCTGGAATTTGGAGTTTAATGCTGGATTTTGACAATTTAAAGGGTACGTATTTGAAAGAACTCCTCCCACAGAGGCTACAAATGACCGCCAAAGATGTCGATTTTTCGGCTAAATGAAACTTGAAAACCTCTCATGTATAATGTTGGATCAGGACCAAAACACACACACACACACACACACATGGTCAGTATCACAGCCTGAACACATCTATATGTTTTTGTCTTTGTTTTCATGTTACACTACGGCCCTCCCTACTGTCAACAGGAAGTCATGTTTTACTCCGTGATTAAAAACTCCTTATTTTATATTCAGGTATGAAAGCTTTTTAAAACCTCCTTAAAGCATCAATGATCAGGTTGTGTCCTAGAGGTCAAAAGCAGTACTGTCACAATCTCTATTTCTAAAATTACCCATGTATGCTTGCTGTAGGGGCCAGACCTCATCTACATACGTAGCTTTTAGCTAAGGCAGAGCTTGCTGCACATGCTGCAGCTGCAACACGTACCAACTGGTGCTTGTTTGCTGCTTGAGGCTTTCATTTTCTTTGTTGACCAAAAAGGCTAAAACTTAAAAAATGTTCCAGTAAAATTGATTTAAAAATTAAAAAATGTCAGCCAATCAGTTTTCTTGACATTAATACCTTTATACTTGAAACATGGCCAAAGTACTTTTACTGAGCAAACAACATGGGTTGAGTTATCTTGGCTGTTTCTGTTCTTGTTTTTGGGACTTTTACCCAAAAAGTGTCATCCAAAAGCAAATTCTGACCCTGTGGAGCTGCTGTGTGAAGACTGAGATCAGAGGGCAGCACAACCTTGAGCTTTTATTTTGAAAGGGAAAAGGTTTGTGATAGCATCTATCAGAGCATTTAAAGGGAGTGTTAACTGGGTGTCTGGTTGGGACAAATAACAGTCTGTAGATTCGACCCCTCCCGCTTCAAAGATAAAAGATTAAAATCATTTAGTGAGCTGCTCTCTTGTTGAATTTTGGCTCTGCTCCTGCATATTTAACTTTACAAGCCCAGTGTTTCTGCATTATAGCTGTCATGTGTTGTTCAGACTGGCCCCTCTCTATTAAAGCCTTCATCACACCACTTTATACGAGCGTGTGGGTACATCTGGCCAACTTGTTTGGCATCCTCTGTTGATCCTGGCTCAGACACCTAACATGAGACCTAAAAGCACTCGGCATCCAGCCGGCCTGGCACCGGCTCCTCTGGGAAAGCTGAGCTGGGAGAACGGGGATGGGCTGGAGAGCTTTAGAAAGAGAGAGAGAGACGTTGACCCTTGCTCCACTTACTGTTGGTTGCTTGTAATGTTGGTGATTGAGGAATTTAAGCCTCCTCTGTTATTCTGTAAGTAGCTGTGAGTGCTTGTGCGTCACTCTTCAGAAGTGTGCCAGCTGAGCGCCTGACATGCAAATGTGGATGAGGATTCAATTCCAGGGTGAATAAAACCAGATCACAGAAAACTGTGAGCAGAGATATAACAGGGTCGAGTTATGCTGTTCAATTAAAGCTCACTCACCATTTTTCCCCTTTGAAATGCTCCATGATGTGACAGGTTTGTTTCTAATATGTTTTAATGAAAATAAAGAATCACAGAAAACAGGAAATATTCAAAGAAGGTGCATTATTTACCTTTAACAGCATAAAAATGCTCAAAAATGTAAACAAAAAGCCACATTTTGTCAAAAACCATTAAAATGGGAGATAACATACCTACTTTTAAACAGAATTACAAGAGCATACATTTAATTAACTCAATTATATATTGTTTTTCCATGTATTCCTTTTAATTTTAACATTTAAAATAAATGTGCTTTTCTTATTAAATTCTATCTGGTTGTATCATGGATGTTGTTGGTGTAAGGGCCATGACTACCACATATAAGAGATGTTTATAGCATGATTGGCCAAGAATGGATGGGAAATGAGGCTGGAAAGTAAAGAGGGGCATTTTTATTTTATTATTATTTATTTTTTAGTATTGTTTCTTCCTCTTCTGGTACCCTTGTAGTAGACATGGGGCATCAGGTCAGTGTTATTTTTGTCACAATGAAGATGACAAAATTTCATCAATGTCCCCTTTTTTTCATGATAATACCGAGATGAAGGTGATCTAAACATGGCTCTTCGACGAGACATTTGTGAGTTTTTATGCCCAAGACAAAACTGGAGGAAAATGTTAGTGGGTGGTCTGTCAGACATTCAAAATACAGGACACTTCTGCCTATAGTGCATTTAATCTGTCTCACACAGTCACGCCATTGAGGTTAAGCCTTTCACAACCAACGACATCATAAAGATGTGCATACATTTGGTCAGAGGAAGCAGCCTTTAGCTCCATTCACTCAGACGAGTTCTCGTTTTTTAAAAACTAAATTCAAACTGTAAGCAGTATAAAAATGTCTGTGGTCAGTTGTCGGAGACGATACGATACCATGGAGTCAACTTCTATGGAGTTCAGAGCGTTAAAGAGCAACCAGTGTTTTGGAGTAAAGAGTTACCGCGCTGACTGGTGACTTTCAGCTGAATGTGTCAGTGATGGTCAACTGAGAGTCTCCAGTTAACAGGGTCACACTTTACACTGAAACACCAGCGCCGTCTGCAGCTGTGTTATTAAATGTGTCTTCTTTATCCAACCTCAGTTAACCAGTTTTGAGCTCCAATAATCAATATTAACTGCTGATATTCTAAATCCAGTTTTTACTTTTTACAACGGTATATTATCAAACTATGAAGCAGTCTGATTAGTAATCTGAAAATATCAAAGCATTCATATTTTGATAGATTTGGAGCAGGTCTCTGTCTGGACCTGGTTTTCTGGATCCTTTATTCTGACCCAGGTCTCAGACTCAGCTCTCTGTGAGCTCTTTTTGGTTTGGGAGGGTTTCTGCTTCATTGACACAGTTCATGTCTTTATATTTCACAGTCTGCTCAGTGGCATACACAGTCATAAGCATGAAGTGAGTTGTGTGTTTAAACTCCTCTCTGGGGATTTTTCCACTAAAAATGTCTGTCCATTGAATGTCTGTTTTGGGGTATGAGGAGAGGAGTAATAAAAATTGAACTCAGGACAAAAAAGGAGTTGGAATTGAGCAAAGTTAAAGGAAAAGATTTGTTAAAAAAAATTTTGTTAATTAACACAAAACAAGCTTCTATTAAAAACAAAAAAAAAAACTAAAAAAAATAGAAGCCGAGGTCAATCACCTATCTAAACAAAACAAAAGAAAATCCAAGAAACAAGGACTGAACCACTTTTTCAGCTGTACCACACGTTTCTTAAAAGGCAGCACACACGCACTCACGCAGTCGAGGACCCACTGGAAACTGACCCACCCACACACACACGTGCACACGCACATGCACACACACACACACACACACACACACACACACACACACACACACAGCACGTAACAGTCTGTCCAGTTCATTTGTTAAAGACGGGAACTTTACTTTTTTTTAAAACTGAAACTAGAATAAAACCTTTTGAGGTTTCGTTGATTATAACTGGACTAAAACTATCACATATAAAGATTACTGAAATCTGACTCAAACTAAAAAAAACTTTTCAGTTCAAAAGACTAAAACTGAGATGGCAACCAAAAACAACACTATACCACGTTTAAGTGGTACCAACCCCAGGGCTGATGCTCCACTTATCCTCTACCCACTGACTGACCATCTCTCTGGAGGTTTGTCAGGGGAGCTATGAGTAGACCTTGGTGTCTGAGGCCCCATGTCATGAACCAGTTAGGAGATCCTTATGTGATGACCTCATCATTATGGGAAGTCTTGTGAAGATCTGGTGCAGGAATTTCTCTTACATTATCAAGCAGGAATAAACTCATGAAATGTTTTCATCTTCATAGTTTTGCATAAATATAATACAAAAACAATAACATCAAAGTACCGTGTTCAGTGAAGTAAGATGCTCCTTTAACAGTCTGATTTTATTTGATTTCAATGATAAATAAAGGGACACATTTAGATAAGCGACTGCTTTACCGTGCTCCTTTAAACTGCAGTGAAGTCGAAATTCAGGTTGGTAAAAATAAAAGTACTGGACGGACTCAGAGACTGGAGAACTCAGGAAAGTGTTTTTCAGTGACAAAACAGACAGAAAAAAAAGAAGAAAAACAGATTTTGTTGAGTGGTTGAAGCTTCCCCATCTGCTCTGGAAAATCCTTGATACACATTTTTTTTCCTTAGAATAACAATTTCTGGGAAAATAAAAAACATAAGCATCTATTAACACACAGTAAATGTTCAGTTACGAGTCTGTTGTGCTATTTCTCTGTGTCGCTTGCCAAGGCTCTTCCTTTCCCTGTAATTACTGGATCAAATTCACATCACACATTAACATGAAGCAGGCAGCCAAATATGCTTTTTTTCCAGCATGGAGAATTTATAGGCTGAACTATATTCTGTCCTTATATATCACACACACACACACACACACACACACACACACACACACACACACACACACACACACACGTACAGTTTCCGCCAAGCCTGGCTAAGACGCGCATATGTTTGCTTGACCTGAAGGATTTCCTGGAGAGAGCCCTCCAAACAGACACACACTTCTATTTTTTTTTTGTTTTTTTGTTTACTGAAAAAGGCAGCAGACCTGCAGAGATGTGGTCAACGCTTTCCACAAAAGATCAGCATTTTGTCGCTTGCAGTGTGTTTGTCTGGAGTGTATGGTCACAAGCTCCTCACACCACTGCAGAGATAATTATCAGTTCAGCATGCAGGGAGGAAATCAGCTTTTCTCTTTCTTTCTTTTTTTTTTTTTATCATGTACACCCTTTTCTAATTACACACTGCAGGGGAAGTTAAGGTCTGTTTTTTATTATTCATGTTTTGCTTACCAAGTGTTAAAGACTGCGATTCTCCAGACCTCTCCCTCCACCATGCTCTCACCACCTTGTCCTTAAACTTCTGTGGTGTAAAGTTGGCAAAACTGTCCTACCTTTACAATCAGCTCCAGTTCTTCTGCTCGAGCCTTGGGTACATTTTGCTCCAGCAGAGAGAGGAAAAGCTGCTCTGAGTTTTTTTTTTTTTTTTTTTTTTTCTCAAGCACACTTTTTGGGAAGTCTGTCAGCTACGATCACACTCAGTTTTGGCTCAGATGCTTATTTTAAGTGAACGGGGGAGTAAATACATAATTATTTTTAGAGCCACATTTGGTGAAAGTGGTTGAGTGTAACATTCTTCCTGAAACTGGATGATCAGATTTGATGTAGAAATTTGATATCGTCTGTGGCTCACAAACACAACCACAAAAACACACACGTAAACACACTTCCTGCTGTGATGTCTGAATGTCTCTCACAGTATGGAGTGAGTGCTGCTTTGCCTACAGAGGTCAGGTCAGGTCTGCATGAGGACTATGAACATTAATATGTGAACATGCTGAAGGCCTGCTGTACGTGCCGATGTCATCTGACACATGGTGAGATTTTAATCAAATGAACACAAATCAGCGTTGGTCTCTGCTTTCTGGGTGTTGAAGAAACATCATCTTACATTTCTAAACCCACACTGTCAACATTCACATTTTTAAAGAGGCGGTACATTCCTCAGACAAGCAGCTTAAAGGCTATGTGTGGACTGTTTGGTGTAGATTGCAGTGACACCTGTGGCCTGAATTGGTAATGTTTTTTCCAGAATAAAGACTCTGTTTCCCATGAGCACTAATAGTACACGCTGCCGTGAAGATGTGGCTCTTGCCAAGGTATGTGTTTGTTTTAAAGCAAATCAATGACAATTTTAACCAGGATGCAAAGCAACCAGGTAATGTATTTATTCTTAGTTAAGTTGTGTATTATTTGAAACATGACAACAAATAAACGTTGTTAATCTGGGGGGATCAGTGTGGACATTGTAGAGGATTATGCGTATCTAAGCGCTCACATTGACAATAAAGGCCCATTTATGCTCAACATTAAATTTGTATCTGGACACGGATAAAGCCTTATGTCCATGTACTGTGTTCATTTTTTCCATGTTTCTGCATGTTTTCAGAAAGCTTAAGGATATGGACCAAATACCACCAGAAACCATGGGGGCAGTGGGGACTACCCGATATGTAGCTCTAGAGAGACACAAAGAAGAAATAAGAAAGACTCATTGTCAATTTCTCTCATTGGCAGTTTAGAGAAAGAAATTTCTGTCAATGTACACTACTCACAATAATTTAGGGATGTCGTATTTACATGAGTTCTTTTCCTATTTGGTCTGAATTTTATTGAAATCAGTAATAGTTTCCTTTGATATCACTATTAATGAATGAGAAGAAACACCATTTTCATTAGTTCAATATTCTTTGCCCCCAAAATGTAGACAATTAAAGATAGCCCCAAATAACCAAAACTTACAAAGTCAGTAGCGGGCGTTTTTACCATTTGCTGCAATGACATCTTGACAGCGGTGTCTCATGCTCCTCAGTAGCCTCATGATGTTGTTCTGAGGCAATGTGTTCCACTCCTCCACAAGTGCTCCATGCAGTTCTGCCAGGTCACGTGAGGGTGGGGTACGAGCATTCAGTCTCTGCTTCAGCTGGTCTCAGACGTGCTCTATGGGGTTCAGGTCAGGGGACATTGCTGGTCATACCATAGGAGGCACTCCCACTTCCTGAAGTCCAGCTGTGACAATTCTGGCACCATGTGGTGGAGCCTTATCGTCCATGAACAGAAAGTTGGGGGTGTGCTGGTTGAACTGGGGGATGATGATGGGTTCTATGATGTCTATGAGGTAAGAACATGCAGTGGCTGGGCTTTCTATAATCACCAAATCTGTTTTGAGCTGACTGGTGATGGCTGCCCAGACTGCTGCACCTCCTCCACCAAAGCCAACCCTGGCGCTCACCTTGCCTTCTCCAGCAATGCTGACGACCATAATGTTTGTGCAAGGTGACCCAACACTCATCAGTAAATGGGATGGTAGACCACTGCTGCATTGTCCAGGTCACATGGTCTTGTGCCCACAAGGGGCAACATCCAGTAGAGAAAAATGAAGCCTATGCTGAAGTGCTAAAAGTTTCTGTTCGTGGAGAATCCACTAGAGGCTGGCTGCAGAAAGACCAGAAGTCACAAACACATCAAGCCCAAAAAAAAAAAAAAAAAAAGAACAAAAAAAAAAAAAAAAACAATTCAGCAAAACAGTACAGCATTCTTTTACAGCATTATATATATATATATATATATATATATATATATATATATATATATATATATATATATATATATATATATATATATAAATAAATACACATATGTATATATTTAAAGCCTTGTTCAAAAAACAGCCTGGGTATTAAATGCTTATTTTGCTATCAGCACTCAGGTAGGGCTTTTTCTTCTATCTCGTCAGTTTAGACGGTATTAGGATTACAAGTTTGTCCAATCAGAGGCTCAGCTCACGTGACTGACAGACGCTCTATAGCTATTAGAAAGGAAGCTCAAAGTCTGCGTTATATCCAATATGACCCTGTCCAATGACTGGCTTCATTTGACTGTATCAGGAACAGACGGATGGCATTGTGGAGACTACGTCCATATTTTATAAAGTCTATGGTGCCCACTGCAAACGGTCACACGGTGTCTTGGTGTCAGTGGAGTTACTTGCAACGGTTGTCTGGTACCAAGCCAAACAGTGACCTGGACTGGGCAAAGAACAGTGATGCCCTCTGCAGCAATTGTGTTAGTTAGGCTCAGAGAAGTGTTAATCATTTAAAATTGGTCATTATTTAACTGTGATGTCTTAAAAGACATATTCTTAAAAGACACATAGTTATATTTTGAAAGTCACTGGGTGTTTTTATGTAGTTTCCATGCAAAACTTTGTGGCCTGCTCAATCTACCCTACAGTGACTTGAATGGAAACACACCTAATCCAGAGCCGGACCGGAGAAATGGTGTATTTCAGCTGTTATTATTGCCAGGTTACTGTCTGTTTTGAAATAAATAGCTTCCTCAAATTATTTTTTTTTTTGTAAAAGATATAAAACTATAGGTGAGAAAAAGTTTTCATTTATATTTTTTGTAGGAAAGAGGTTTTGCCTGATGAAGATCTAATTTTGGCCCACCATTGAGTTGGTCAGAAAAAACTTGGCTCAAGGCCAAACTTAGTTGCCAACCTCTGGTGTAACGTGTAACACTGATGACACTACTACTATGTCACTATAACATGCCTACTACATCGGCCGGCAAAGTTTAGCAATGAAAAGTGAGTTGACCAAAAAAGAAGGATCTGTGTTTTTCTCTGCTGAAAACAATTTTCTGTGACTAATTTTATAGTGATGGTGGACACTGGAGCTGAGCTGACAGACAGAAAATGGACAGAAGAGAAGAAGAAAGCTAAATGGGGGAGTGATAGACCACGGCTAAAGTGTTTGTGGTAATGTTGATTCCAACCCACATGCAGCAGTTATTCTGCAGTGATCTGGTCAAACTTGAGTCCGTCAATAAAATGAAGACATTGTTTCCAGTAAAAAGTTGTACTGAACAAAGAAAAGTAGTGTTAAGAAGAAGATCTGATCTCCTTTCATTTCCAAAACAAACACACACCTTGTTAAGAGTGATGACATCACCACAGTGTGAACGCGTTTCCAGACAGACCCTTTAAGTCGTAAACTACAGACAATAAATCTTTTTGATGGGACTTTAGAATTAAATCATGCTTTGAGAGCACTTAGAATAAGTTACTGATGGGTGGCAAACAAAATGTGAAAGAAATCATGAGGTGCCTGTGAAAATGTTTCATTTCAGTATCCATAAATTTAGTTTGATGGTATCCTGACTTCATGATCAATGGCACACGTGTCCAGTAAGTCACAGTTTTCCTGCAACCTGAGGTTTTAGAGCTGATTGAGCCAGCTATTGTGTTGGTTGTGAGTGGGTGCAAACAAGACTTTTGGAGAGATTTTTTTTGGGGAGATGCTGCAGATCAAAACTTTTACTGATATGGGAAAATGTTGCTTCCTCTAAATGCTAAAAAGTGGTTGAATGAATGTCACAGGAACAAAACACAAATGAAAGAGCTTTTTGCCTTTCTTTAAAAAAAACTTTATGAATATGCAGCCCTACTGTCAGACAAACTTTGATATTTTTTTTTTATTATTATTTTTTTCCAAACAGATATCGCTCAGATTCAAGGGACTGAAGACATTTACAGTGCATTGCATGAGAGAGTGGTCATTAATAAGACTTTAAATCCTAACTCAAGAAGAAGAGATGCGTGGAAGTCAACGTTAGGCCTGACCTCTCAGTGTCTCAACGCGACTCTCCACACTCAGATCTGACGCTGCACCGGATCTCTTCAGCAGTCACGGCAATTTACCCGCATGTTTCCACAGCTCTGTGTGCGTGCACATCAGTGGAGAGGTACAAATGATCATCTAAAGGAGAAGCTCTAATTGGTGGTATTTATATTTCTTGGAGAAAGGAGAACAACAGACGTGAACACCAGCAGTAGCAGCAGCAGCAGCACAGCGAGAGGAGCTCAGTCAGGATCATTACAGCCGCCTGAGACTCATCAGTGTGTCTCACCAGCAGCTCTCTCCCATTCACAGCACGCCTTTTCTGTCAGACACAAAAATATCTGCCTTCACAACAGTCTTTGACTTCCTTTAAAAATCCACCATTAATTCAAGACACATCTTAGTCTTATCACAAATGAGCGAGAACCTTTAGAGCTGTGAGATAACCTTGATAGCAGCAGATTTATCTGCTTAATTACTACAGCTACTTTAAATCATGTCAGGAGGTATTTTAAAACCCTGCCTGTATTTTTCTTAAACACAGATCTGGGATCAGACTCATGATTATTAAGGAGGGGGGGGTTGTCGTGGCTCAGCATGAGGAAAACAAGATTTACGGTTCAAAATTCAGCCTGGACTTTAATATTTTTCCATCTTTGATTTATTTTTCCCTCATTCCTCCAGTGCTAAATTCTACCAAACTCCCAACACTAAAATTCAGATGCTCTGGCTTCATTCTCATAATAAAAAAACAAATAAGAAATACATTTTGCTGCTATACATTTTTGCATTAAAGGCTTTCTGCTGAAAGTTGGATGTTTTTAACATTTTTTTCTCCTTTGAAATGCAAGGCATGCATATTATGATGTTTAACATCTTTATGATTTATTATATTTTACAAGTACCAGCAGTTCTTACTGACATATTTATTAACTGCAAAAGTAATGTGAAGCTCTATTTTAACTCTTCCTTTGAGTGGTTTCTGTAAAAATCAGTCACTAAGTGTCTCAAACCTTCTCATTCCATCATCACAGACTGATGAAATCAAAGCTCACCTGTCCCTCAGGCGTCTCACCTGTCCCTCAGGCGTCTCACCTGTCCCTCAGGCGTCTCACCTGTCCCTCAGGCGTCTCACCTGTCCCTCAGGCGTCTCACCTGTCCCTCAGGCGTCTCACCTGTCCCTCAGGTGTCTCTTCATACCAGATGATCAGTGGTCAGTTTTCTGTTACGTGCTGCGTAAACATCATCAAACTCTGCTTCTGACAGAGGAACATGTTCTCCATTAGGGGGCGATATGGGACAAACATGTCACCATGTTTTTATGGCAGGATCAGGATCTGGATTTGATCAGGATCTGGATTTGATCAGGATCTAGATTTAATCTGGAGTGATTTTCATATTTAGACTATTTTTAACCTGCAAACAACACTGCAGTGCAATCCTGCACTGCTCTGCTCCGTTTCATCACTCTAATCTGGTCTTGTGTCCTCTGACATGCTTTTTGAACTCTCACATTTTCACATCATGATAAAAACATTCTCATAATTTAGAACATAATTCATTTCAGTGTCATAATTAATACAATGCAAGATGAAAGCTGAAGGGCTGTATGAAAATGAACCTGAGGGCAATGAAACATTTACATGGCTGATGATGTGAACAACAACTGGCACACACAACCCCTCTTGGAAACATCCATCCATTATCCTTTTGCTTTCAGGGTCATGAGGCTGGAGCCTATTCCAGATGTCATTAGGCTTTGTCTGGGCTTTGACTGAGAGTGAGGGAAAGTCAGGAGGACCAGATAAAGGTGCTTCATCTGTTTACTGTATCTGTCAAATAGTTTCAGAGAGGAGCGAGTGTTGTTGATAGTGAAAAGCCTGAAGTTCATTTGAGCTGCAGGTCAGCTGATCAGAACACCTTGGTGCTGTGAGACCTACCAACTGTCAAATCTGTTTGACTTTTTATTTAACCGTATCAATAAATCACTTTAAAACCAGTTCAGTCAGTCAACTCACGTTTTAAATGGTTTATTGCAGCAGCAAATATATTTTCATGTTTGGTGCCAGGCTCCGATCTCATCACTCCTTGCAGAAAGGTTTACAAGGTAACATTACGGAGTGATGAGTAAAACATACAGAACATAACCCCCTCGGAGCCTGCAGGTGGATGCTGGGGTGGCGGTGGGGGCTAAAGAACATGCAGCAACACAATGCAGGGCAACAGCGGCATTGAAAGGCAGAGGGAGAGATGGGAGATTTTCCCCAGTTTAAATAGACCGCAGAATTGAGAGGCAGGGAACATGATTGGAAGAAGGTTATGACGAGTGGAACATGTGACGTGAGTAACAGCTCAGCTCGTGTTGTCTGCCTGAACTAGCTCGCAGGCGTCGCTCCATTTCAGTCAGTCAACTCACGTTTTAAATGGTTTATTGCAACAGCAAATATATTTTCATGTTTGGCGCCAGGCTCCGATCTCATCACTCCTTGCAGAAAGGTTTACAAGGTAACATTACGGAGTGATGAGTAAAACATACAGAACATAACCCCCAAAACATAATTATTAAAGAGCCTGGCGCTGCCGATGTAGAATCTACTATGTGTGGGCCTTGGCACCAGCCACCGTGTGGCCATTCCCCATAAGCACCTTGGCTGTAAGGGAATATACTACCTAGTGAGCTATGTGTGGACCTTGGCACCAGCCGCCGTGTGGCCATTCCCCATGAGCACCTTGGCTGTAAAGGTATATACTACCTTGTGAACTACTATGTGTGGACCTTGGCACCAGCCGCCGTGTGGCCATTCCCCATAAGCACCTTGGCTGCAGGGAATATACTACCTAGTGAACTACTATGTATGGACCTTGGCACCAGCCGCCGTGTGGCCATTCCCCATAAGCACCTTGGCTGCAAGGGAATATACTACCTAGTGAACTATTATGTGTGGACCTTGGCACCAGCCGCCATGTGGCCATTCCCCATAAGCACCTTGGCTGTTAGGGAATATACTACCTAGTGATCTACTATGTGTGGACCTTGGCACCAGCCGCCGTGTGGCCATTCCCCATAAGCACCTTGGCTGTGAGGGAATATACTACCTAGAACATGCAGACCTATTAGCACACTGAATTTGATAAGCGCTATACCCAGCAGTCCACCTGATATGCAAATTAGGCAGCGAAGAAGAAGCAATTATATAATACACATTAGATGCAGGAACTCGTGAATTTTGCACAGAAAGGATCTTTTGTGAGTCCTGACATAAGTTCATATGCAGAAGAGGACCAGCAAGCCAGAGATTTGAGTGTAGGCAGATTGAGAGCTGCAGTAGCAGTTGCACCACTTCTCAGGGAGTAGCATTCAGGTGGCAGGCAGCAGCTCAGGCAGAGAACGTGCAGCTTGGAAGAGAACCAGGATCTCGTCGTAAGTTAGTGACCATCGATGACCAACAGGCGGATGTTTGTTGGAATCGATGATGCATATATTTCATCATGGAAAGGAAGGACAAAAAAAAAAGGTATTAGTTTTAGCAATAGCAGTTGGAGTGCCTTTGCAAGATCTGTCAGTTTAGAGCTTTTCAAGAATATGAAATACTCTTCTATATTCAAATCAGAAAAAGGTGAGCACATGCTTTGATCTAAGGAGAGACTTCGGAATGTATTCTTCGAACCTTAGATACCATGGAAAGTCATAAGAGAACTGCTTCTAACAGGTAATCGATAAAGGTTAAAACAGCTTTCACTTAATCTCCACACCAACTTGTTACCGGCGATATAATGAGAGGCATTCTTATCATCGCTTGAAGGACGTGCCTTTAAGGCCCACTGAGGAGCCGACGAATTGGAGGATTCCCAATGAGGCTCTATGATGCTGGGTCTTGGCATTGATTGTGAAATTGGATCCCTGCTAGCATAGCTTTGATACTTTGCATTTGGAGATTGCATGATTTGAATAAATATGATAAATGCACAGGCTACAGAAATGCTTATTGTAAATAACTGAGGAGAAGATTAGCACAAAGGAGGAACAGGAAACAAAGATGAACTGATGCCATAATGGTGCTTTTTGCTGTAGCATAAGTGCGGTGGATTTAGAATCACTTAATGACTAATTTTCAGCTGGCAGGCATCTGCAACCATTTATTATTATAGAATCCCCCAAAACCAAATGACAGAGCAGCGTCAGAATGAAATTGGAAAGAATCTAAAGACTTCAAAGAGGCAACGTTAAGAAGAGCATTTTTTTTTTTCTTATTAATGTATTAATTCATTTACTTCAAGTATTATTTATTTATTATTTCCAGTTATTTTATTTATTAATTCTCTTATTGATTTAACTATTATGTTTATTGATTTATTAAGGCCCGAGCCCAAGAACTCTTATGCTATTTTAACCCAAACTGCATGCCTTCAACCTACTTCAAGTCGGAACTGAACGTGCCACAAAATTCAGCCCTGCATAACATTTATGGCTGCAGTGTTTCAAACCAATACATGCTTCACAACATCTATCATTTATTTATTTCTCTCTCTCCTTAAACTGCGACGCCCCTTCTGTAAACAAACATTGTTTTACTTTGACATTAAGAATTGCTTTTCTAATATGGACTCATATACACATGTGCAGAACTTGCTGTGCATGAGGCAGCTGTGACATGCCCTTACAGGCACACAGGAGAGAGGGCCTACTTATCGCCGCCTGTGGCTTTAATTTGATCTTATTTAATTCATTCTTATTTATTTTCCTGAAAGCTAGCACAAGTCAGTTAGGAATCCTTGAACTAAATCATTGATAACTAACAAAATATCTATTGCGGTGATTACACAGAGCTTTGGAAAGCTGGCACATCACTGGAGTTGAAGGATACTTCATATTTATTTCCCCGAATTGCTAGACAGAGCCTCTTTGACACACAAAGCGAAGGTGGCCATTTGCATGCCAACAACACCCATGCATGACTTAACAATTAAAAAGAACAAGCTTAGTCATTTAATAAATGCAACTAGAAGCCTTAAATCCTGAAGGAAAAGGAACCTGACCCCTTAAAGGATGGACTACAGAGCTAGACAATGTATGGCTGATATTTTAGGCGGATGGTTCTTGGGCAGAGAGAAGTCATGTGGTAAAAGGAACAGCAGATGGAGCAGGCTAAGGTGTAATACTTGGTAAAAATTTCTGCTTATGAGGGCAAGGTCAACCTCAGACCAATCCAGCTTCTGATTGAATTTCAGGATATACATGGCAGCTTTAGCAGAAAAGATTTGTGTAACTCAAAAGAGCGAGCGTTACCATAGAAGAGTGTAAGGTCTGATAACATGACCAAGTAGGTATTAAGCTCCTTACTGCATTGAGGATGGATTTTGCAAATGTCATTATAATATTTATATTCAAATATTAAAAGTATGATATTTAACATATGCTGTAAATATATTATATTATGTATACTTCATAATAATATTGAATCATTATTGCACAGAGGAACCATCTTAGTTCTGAGTTATTAACTTAACTGATGGCAAAGGGGTGGATCTAACTGCTAACAAGTTTTAACCATAGACTGTATAACTAAAGGACGTAGTCTCAGCGACGTCACCCGTCTGTTCCTGAAACAGACTTTTGAAGCAAAGTGGCCGGCGCGGCCATATTGGAAATGAGGACGCTCCACAGTCACGTGACTGAGCTGTGCCTCTGATTGGACGAACTGGCAAGCTTAATACTGTGGAAACTGCCGAATGAGAAAAAATAAAAATAAATAAATAAAAAATCCACTCCCCGTAAAGTGCATGCCGTTACTTAATTAGCGATGCAGACGGGAGACATTCTTTGTACCAGGCTGTAAATAGGCTTATTTTGGCTGTGAAAACGGCTTTTAATATTATTTTATTTATTTATTTATTTTTGCTTGGTGTGTGTGTGACTTCCGGTACTTCCGGACACTCGAGGAACAGCAGACTTTAGCACTTCCGCATTGCCTCATATTTTCAGACTGGAGGTTGCCGCTTGGTTTTAACTTCTGCCTTCAAGCATGACTTTTTTAATATATATATATATATATATATATATATATATATATATATATATATATATATATATATATATATATATATTAATCTATGTAATTAATTAATTACTTTATTTATCTTTATTAATTAAGTTTATCTCATGTGTAAGACTAAATGCCTAAGGTGCTTCTTTGTGTCCACCACCATAAGACTCTTTACTAACTCTGGATGCTCCAGAGTCCCGACTGTCCCAACACTGAGCAGCCCCTCACCCTCTGGATACTACACAGCACCTTGACTCACACATGCCACGATAAATACCAATAACTCCTGCCTTTAATATATATTTATTTATTTATATTTTAGTAATTGTATTAAAATTTGTTTTTGATCATTTGTACTGTCTATTTCTTCTTACTTGCTGTAAGCTGCAACATATGAATTTCCCCCCTGGGGAACAACAAAGTCTTTTCTTATCTTGTATATAAAATTAAGTCTATGCACAATTTCCATACCCTCCTTGAGAAAACACAATAAACAATTGATAAAATAAGTAAAGTAGGCCGACTGATAAAAATAATGCTAATAATACAAGCAAAAGAGAGAACTGCAGAGAAGCATGACCTGCCTTCTATTTAAACAACAGCACCCAAGGCAGACTGATAACTCAATCATTTGTTAGCATTTGAGGAAGGAAGGCAACTACCTGATAGAATTGCTTTCTTAGAGAATCAGGAGTCACAGCAGCAGGGACAAGATGAGAACCAAGCCAGGTGCTGGGACTGCAGTTCCCAGGGACCTTTGCGGCATAACGTCGACCACGAGGACCAACACGGAGGAGCCGGTGTTGCTAGAGACGCGGAAGAGGGGCTCGGATTGTTGACATGGCAAGCAGGTGGAGGCATCATTCTCCATGGTGTTCAGCCTGGCGTTTGTGACGGTAGGAGCCGACTTTACTTCGAGAAGTGAAGACGAGATAGACGAGTCGGTGGAGGTGCCGGAATCCAGCTGCTTCGGAGCGCTGAGCTCCGGTGCGGGAAAGCAGGTAGAGAGGCAGAGTGCTTGCTCGCCTCTGGCTCCGTGCATCGGTGGACTCCTGAATCAACAGGTGATCAAGCTCTTCATGGCTGGGGCCGGCCAGGACGATGATGATACGGACTTACAGTTCTTACAGGATACGGTGCACGTGCCGTTCAGCAAGTCATTTGGGTTATGCAGGAGCGACGCATGGCCGATTCATTTCCTGAGCGAACAGACTGAGCCTGGATTTCCATAAAGCAATCCCCTCCATAAAGCCGTAACTCACTTTCTGAATCCGAAAAGTCAGGAGACACCGCGACCAACAGAGCCAGAAGGTAAGCTGACAATCGCAGAAGAAAACAATTGGCGAAAGAACATGCAGCAACACAATGCAGGGCAACAGCAGCATTGAAAGGCAGAGGGAGAGATGGGAGATTTTCCCCAGTTTAAATAGACCGCAGAATTGAGAGGCAGAGAACATGATTGGAAGAAGGTTATGACGAGTGGGACATGTGACGTGAGTAACAGTTCAGCTCGAGTTGTCTGCCTGAACTAGCTCGCAGGCGTAGCTCCATTTATGATCAACGTTAAAATCCTGTTTCCAACAAGTGGTCCAGTATGGATCAGTACAGTTTGGAATGGATATGATCGGTAAAGCCTGATCCTGTTTGGGTTTCCACAGCTAACTGTGCCCTTCTTGGTAGGTGGAGTGTAAGCTGGATGCCCATAGCCACGTCAGCTATGTAATAGCTTGACAGCATATCAGCACGACACAGTGTACCCTGCAAACAAATCCAACGAAGAAGAGAAACGGGACCCAGTAAAACAATTATGAAAGACGTCAGATAGGTTTGTCTGGCAAACCAACAGAAGGTTACCAAAAAGTGGGACAGTATGGGTTGGCAATTTGGGGACCTGTCCCGGTCTTAGTCAAAGGAAACGTCAGAAAATGCATGTCGTACCAAGATGAACCAAACTGAACTGAATCGCTTGGTGGAAACAGGGCTTTAGTGACAAGTTTTTGTATCTGTTGTTGGTGGCTTGTAAACAAATAGTGTCATATATAACAACTTATTTAATAACATTATAGCGCCGGCGCTATATTTACCTTAGCCGGAGTGTTATTATCTGTCACCGTTTGTTCAATCAGAAAAATACAAGCCCTCAAAGAATTTGCAATTTCCGATGAAATATGGTTCATTTTGGAAATTACAAGCATGTGATAAATATAAACAACAGAAATGTCACAAAAATACTGAATAATGGGAAATCTTAAGATTTTCCAAAGTCAAAAATTTCAATCCTGACAGAGAGCCAAGAAGCTGTTTTTCCTGTGGATTACAGCGTTCTGTCTCACTGAACTACAAAAATATTTGTTTTGTGTTTATCTTCTCTTACACCGCTACTACTTCCATACCATGTGCAAAAATCATTTGCCAGATATTAAAATTCAAGTTTATGTACAACCATAAAAAGAGGAGCCAAAGCACTCAGACGTCAGGGCATTTTCAACCCATTTCACAGCCATAATAACAAAAAATTTACAGACCACTTTCGGGGTAAAAATTCTTAATCTTATTGAGCCACACCTACCTGACAAGTCTCCAAAAATGTTTTATTACAAGATATTAAAAGACAAAAATAAGGTCTGAATTACCTCAAAAATCAGCAAATGGGGTGAAAAATTACTTTCTTGTGATAACACGTTCTTCTTCTTTTTTTTAATTTTTTTACCACAATTGGTTCATTTTTTTAAAGCATTTTCAGGCAACATTTTTATCTTTGAATATCTTGTAATAAATCAATCAACCCAAATCAAAAATAAGACATTAACACTTAAATTTCCATTTTTTAGGGATCTAGAACATATAACCACCTGCTCACTTTAAACCCCATGTGAGCAGTCTTTGTAAACCATGCTTCTGTGATGGTTGGAGGGGTTATTAAACACTAGTAATTGATGTCATGACTGATTTAAAGATGTTTCCAGAGGTCATAATTAGAGCTGTGGTAGGACAGTTTAGAGGCACAGCAGGAAGAAGAATTTGAACATACGTAAATAAAAAAATAAGAGAGAAAAGAAAGGATGAGGCATCCATCCTTCTAAACACAGGCTCTCTGTATTACCTGTGAGTGAGCAGGTTGAGCAGGCATCTGAAGGAAGAGTGGTAAGCATTGCTGGCATCGCTAACCGAGTCAAACTGGCATTAGCTCTAGCTCATGCATGAATCCAGTCAAATGCATGGGCAGTGTGTGTACAGTATGTGCCTATAATGGCACGCTTGCTATCAAATTAGTTAACTGTGATAAAATTGGTAAAAAATTGTCTGTTAGATTCAAAATGGGCCTGACAAGTCCAGAAAAAAATGTCTTGTTTCAAGATTTTAAAAGACAAAAATGCCACCTGAATTTCTTGTAAAGGCTAAAATAATCTACCAATGGGTTAAGAAAAATGTATTTCTTTAGTTTGTTGGACATTGTTCTTATTTTAAGAAACTTAAAGGATTTTGTTTTCTTAGCTCATTGGAAGATTTTCATACTCATAACAAGCAATTCAGGTGTCATTTTTATTTATTTATTTATTTTAATATCTTGATATGTGACATTAAGATATAATTATCCCAAAACTCTCTAGATTTATTTTTTCATCAGGGGGACCTGACCTCACTTGGATGTCTTCATATCTGTTTGATAGGATGCAAAGTGTTAACGTTTGTGGTGTCCTGTCTGGTTATATGAAATGTACAATGGGTTTTCTCCAAGGTTTTGTGCTGGGTCCCTTATTATTTAGTCTTCACATGAATGATCTCCAGCATCATGGGCTCGAACTGCAAATGTATACTGATGAGTGATGACACTGTTTTGTATACACTGCAAAAACAGCACTTAACAGCAAAGAAGTTATCAACTGCCATGGAAAGGAACTCAGCGAGGCTCGACCAGTCATGCCCAAAGGGCAACATCTGGTAAGGTAAAAATGAAGCCTATGCTAAAGTGAATCCACTAGAGGCTGGCTGCAGAAAAACTGCAAGTCACAAACACATCAAGCCAAAAAAAAAAAAACCCAGACGTTTTGCAGTATTAAAAAAAACCATATTCACAGACTAGTTCAAAAAAACCCAGCTTGGGTCTGAAACGCTAATTACGCTAACATCACACACTGTCCGGGGGTGAATTTTTTTTCAAACTCAGCTCAAAATTTGCGTCATATCCAAGTTGGCCCTGTCAAAGGATGGGCCTAATCTTACTGACATTGTCATAAAGGCTGAGAAGTTTGAAATAGATTAAATATACTGGTGTGGTTTTTAATTTAAACCTTAATTTGAGGAAGCATGTTAAGATAATCAATTACAAAAAAAAATTAAAATACAATTTGACAAACACGAGGCCTAATAAAACTGTCTTTCAGAGGATACTGTAGATGGCGATCTAACTGTAGACTCGTTTGGTAGCCTTCCACCAAACTATAGGTGGGCTGATCATCTGGGGTATTTATTAAATACGTCTTATCTGAGTGCAGAAGTGGAGCAACAGATGAACTTTTAGTTAAAGACAGTCAGCAGATTCAGCAGCACAAGAACAACCCAGCCATTTAACCGCTGTTTGCGCATTGTAATTAAGAGTTCCCACAACAAAAGTGGAATACGCACGTGTAAAACACTGAAAACTCTGGCTTGGTGTTTACATGGCAATGGAGGCTGCAGTGTTTCAGAAAAATTCTGCTCTGGAGGGCGTTTTTAAAAAGTTGTGTTTTAGGTCGGCTGAAACACCATTTCTGTGTAAACCATAGGCCAAAACGCAACAATACTTTTGCATCCTAAAACTGTTGTCATGTAGAGGGCGTATAACTCCACAAGGATCTCTTCTTTTAGAGATTACCATGGACCCTTTTGTTGCTCTGCCTTTGGACAGTCAGCTGTTACTATTAAAGCCAGTGGAACACTTTACCAGATGACAGTAAGAACTGTGATTCTCTCAGCAGCTTCAAGGCAAGCTGAAAAATCTGCTACTAAACACTGCAACCACTGATTTTATAGTACTGCTCTTAACTGAAACATAGCATTTTGTGTATTTTATAAAGATTGAGACATTTTAATTGTGACCTGCCAAGAGACTACAGATGTAAATTAGCTTAAAGCTAACTCTGGTACAATACATCAAATGGTAACAATAATGTTCAGTGTTGTAGACGGTCCCTTTATAAATAACGAAATTAGTTGATAAAAAAATTTCTAAACTCAGTGTGTGCAGTGTGTAGGGACAAAAGACAGGCCTGCAGGATTTCTTGTGACCTGATTTTAGTGGAGAGAATTTTAACAAATATGAAAAAAAAAATAGGTTAGGTTTTTATATATATATATATATATATATATATATATATATATATATATATATATATATATATATATATATATCTTTCATGGAAAGAGCTGATCGCTCTGTCTAAAACACACTTCTATAACACACTTCTATATCACACACACACGTGTACACACTCAAGCGCGCACACACTCCACCTCCTCATTCAGGAGGTGGACCGTGGTCCACGTCAGCAGCTTGGACACATAATGCAGTGTGAGGCACGGGGCACTCAGAGGATATTTGAACCTGTGTTTAATCTCAGACTTTCAAAAAAAGGAATTTTTTACAATCCTTCTAACAGTGACTCTTGTACAACAACATAAATACTGTGCTGGAAAAAAACAAATTTCCAAAAATTAAGCAGTTCTTTTTTTTTTTCTTTTCCCTCTCCAGTCTCTTCCTGTAAACATTGAAAAATGCAAATCAAGTCTCCTCAGTTCTCGACAAGACAACATCAAAATAACAACAACTGTTCCTTCTGTAAGGCTGGGCGGCCTCACTATGCAAATAGTCTCTAATGGGCTCAGAGATTTAATTTTTTTAATTCCATTTAATGTTTGCAGAAGTCAGCAGTGCTCAGTTTAAGTTCCAGGGAGGAGGAGGAGGAGGAGGAGGAGCTGAAGAGATCAGAAGAGGCTGGTCAGCGTGGTCTGTGAGGGGCTCCGGCACTCGTGGACGTCCAAGCCGCCCGGCACTGAGGTGAGCACGGAGGTGACGGTGGGCATGGTGGGGTTGGTCAAGTCTGTCAGGGTGGTGGGGGTGCTGGAGGGGCTCATGGAGGCATTGGAGATCTCTGACGCAGGGCCGGATGGCGTCCCACCCTGCAGCGTGGAGCCATCAGACGCCTTATCCACCCCTGTGCTCTCCTGCCGTAGAAGGTTCCTCCTGAATTTAGCCCGAGCGTTCTGGAACCAGACCTATGGAGACCAAACAGATCCAGTCAGTACAGGAGCCAGATTCTTTTTCTCTGATCATTTTGAGGTTTTGGTCAAGGTGAAGATGTTTCAGTCTCCACTATTTATGAGGTTACAGCGATAAAAAATGAAACTGAGCTCTGCAGCAGCGTCTTCAACAGGCTCATTCACAGCCATCATTTCTGTGTCAGAGAGAGACTCAGAGAAACCACGACACATCACCAAGAAGACAAGACAGTTTTTCATTTAGTCAACACAACTGTTTGTTATTTTTGAGGGACGAGAGCCGTGCTGTTAAACTGAGGTGTTAAACTCGCTCCACTTAAGGAAGACCACATCTGTTTGTACCTCCTCAGCCTTTGCAGCAGGCTGATAATTCAGTCTGGATCAAACCACAATTTTAACACAACTGAATCTGGAAAAAAAGAAAAAAAACAAAAAAAAAAAAAACTGTTTTTCAGTTTGTAAATGAATCTGCCTCCACTGGTTTCATCACAGACTGAGAATTTTCGGTTTGCACAGTTTTATCAAATTTAACACCTTTTTTTGTTTGTTTATATTTTTAAGATAATGGATGACACTTTTAGCATTTTTGAATTGGAAAGGCATTTTGGGAAACAACTCACTGTAACAGAATGAAGTAAATGGCAAAGGATTGTGGGGAAAAAATACAGCAGTGATACTGTAAATACCATGACAGGAAGTTACTGACACTTTACTGTATGATCTACAGCAAGTTTTTTAACCACTGGTGGTAATAAGATCAGATTTTATCTGTTTTTTTTTTTTTTTGTTTTTTTTTTAGTGTTTAGAACAACTACAGCACTGCAAAGACTTATGGGTAATTAGATGAGTAACATATTTGAATTCCCACATTGAGTTTCATATAATGGACCGTGGAAAGTGGGTGACACTGTGCAGTTCAGAGCATTTGCAGCCTGCAAAGAGGACGCAGCAGAACAGTCTGTGTGTCTGCAAGAAAAAACAAACACGATGGGGACTGGACACCACCAGCGTTCGGTGTGTCCAGCCTCCATCGTGTTTGTTTTGCACCTGAGTCACCTGAGAGCTTCCTGCTCTGATCAACAGGAAGAGCAAACAGAAAAGGTTCCTACAGGAAAAACTGTGACGGTGTCTCCCTCTAAACCTTACGACTGAACTTATTTATGGATGTGATAACATGAGAGGGTTTTTGATGCCTCTTTGTTCTTTTAAAGGGTTAATAAGTGAAATTTATCCGTATATTACCACAATCTTTCTTTCTCCTCAGCTCTGCTGAGCCTTACAGAAACACTCAGCAACGTCTGAGAGGAGTGAAACTCAATGAACAAACTGAGCGAGCGTTCAGCCACAGACAGAAACACAACACACAACAAAATGAAGGAAATAAAGTCTTTTGTGGAAGTCAGTGAGCCGTGTGGACAGTTTGAAGAGCAGCAGACACTCAGCCCGTGAAATGAGACGTAAAGAGTGAGGCATCACAGTAAACCAGTCCATGTGAGAAATAACGCTACAATTATTAAAAAAAAAAAAAAAAAAAAACAGGACAAAAAAAGCTCAGCTACTTCCATTAATCACACCTGGACGTATCCTACACCGCAAAAACTGAAACCTAAGAGTGTCTATGTCATTTTTTTTAATAACAATTGTCTCAGTAGAATTAATATGAGCCACACTCAACTGACTAGTCCAGAAAAAATCTCTTATTTCAAGATAGAAAAAGGTAAATATTAGGTCGGAATTCTAACAAGTAAAAAAAAAAAAAAAACCTGAATTATCTCAATAGGAAAAATTTGCACGTCAAGTTTCATAAAATGAGACTAATGTCTTAGACAAACTTTTTTCTTGCTACATTCGCAGATTTTTTTTTTTTTAAATTTGTTACAAGTAATTCAGACCTTGTTTTATCATTCAATATCTTTTAATAAGACATTTTTCCTGGTCTGGTGAATGTGGCCCATGTTAAGTCTATAAAGACATTTTTACTATAAAAAAGAAGAAACACTCGCTCAGTTCCTAATCTATTTTTATTACTGCATTTTTGCACTTTGTACTGATTGTTCTGAGCTGTTGTTGTGACATCAAAATTTGTATTAAGAGTCTGAAACGTAGACTCTCCCATGAGCACCCTGCCCCTCACGGGCTGCTGGTTAGAGACACACAGCAGCTTCTCTCAGTGTGGATTCAAACTGTGTTTGCACACGCTCAGATTGGAATCAAGGATGAAAGAGGAGCTGAAATCACAAAGCCTCGGTGCTCCTCCACTGTGTGCAGAAGCTTTGACTTTTTTTTACAGACCTACAGACAGAAACGTGGTGGTAGCCACAGAAAAACTAATGTTTACTTTATGTTTGCAGATGAGGAGGAAAGACTCCTGCCGTTAAAATGGGTCTGAAGATGAGGACAGAGCTCAGAGGTTTCTTGGTCATTTTACAGCGAAGAACCTTAAAGCAGGTTCAACGAGGCCCCGCTCTCTCACTTTGGAGCCCTCCTCAGTGTCTCTGATGCTAACTCGCTCTCACACTTGAATGAGAAATTCTTCAAACGTGATCTTTGCTCTTCTTCTCACATATAAAAAGCAGGATGTGAGATGTGGCGAGCCAGGCGGCGGTCTGTGCCGAGCCGAGTGTTGGAGCGTGTTAGCGGTGGAATCATGACGGAGCCATGGGAAACGAGCGCTTCAGCTGGAATAACAGGCATGAAGACTCCAAGGCATCAAAGCAAAACGACTGCTTTGTTTTCTGTGAGCGTTAATTAAAGCAGCAGGATGATTTCTACTTTTTTTTTTTCCTTCTCAGAAAAATTTTGATTCAGAACCTTTTTGTCTCACTTTACTTCTTCTCAGTCCCCCAGATAATTTGCTGTCGTCTTTGTGGAAATCAAACGATCCGCTGTGCTCTCTGTTTCTCAGCAGAGCTTCGCGTTTCTCATCCTGTGACTGAAATGCGTTACATTCAGCTGCTTCTTCTTCACTCACGGGTCGTTTTACATTCAAAAACAAGCAGTGATTTTTCACAGCTTGTTTTTTCCTGCAGAGAAACCAAAAATAAAAAAAACTTTTCTTTTTTTATTTTTTAATGAATTTCTCACTCTTTAATTGTGTTTTTGTTCAATGAATGAAACTAAAAGGCGAGAAATTATCTTTCCTGCTTTTGCTCAGATTGTTTACAGTTTCCTGAAAACCATCCAAGAATCTTTGGAAAAAAATAAACTGCTCTACGTCTGGATCAAACAGCAGATTTGGCCTCTGTCAGGAAAACCTCACTTCATATGTGGATACTTGGACTCAGACTGATTTGTACTGGAAACCAGTGACATTCTTTCACCCCATTTTCAGCGTGTCATCTGGAGCTCTGAGGCCCGCTGTGGTCTGGTTACCTGTAGGACCCGCTTGGTGAGGCCTGTCTTCTGGGCCAGCTGCTTGAGGTCCTTGGCGTCTGGGTTGTGGTTGATAGCAAAGTAAGACTTCATGGTCCTGAGCTGGTGGTGCTTAAAGGATGTCCGCATGCGCTTGGTCTTCTGACTGGAGCTGTACTGAGAGTCCCGGTCCATGGACTCGCCGTCGTTCTCGTTGCAGCTCAGAGCTGCTGGCCGACAGGGAAGAGGAGAGAAGACACGGTTAAACTCTGATCAAAGTCGATTACATCACATCTGATGTGCAAGCTTTCACTGAACCCCTTCTAGAGGTCACTTCTCTTTTTGACCACATTTTAGTCCCCAAAACTCTGCGGACCCTAAAGCATCCAAAGAGCAGGAAGCATCTTAAAATGCACACAGAGAGGACTTTTTTTTATCTAACGGGAGCAAATACAGACAAACAAGTTTAAATAAAGAAGGAAAGAAAGAAAAGGTCGAAGGTGATCACGGCCAAAATGTGAGTTTTTAAGTCTCCATCTGGAGGTGAGACTGTGGCCTGACAGCTGTGTCCTCCTCCTCCTCCTCCCTGCACCTCCTCTACCTGTCTGTCCCTCTCTGTCTATGTGTCTCTCTGTCCTGGGAGGAAGTGCTAGCCTAGCTTCAGCAAACACACACACACACACACACACACACACACACACACACACACACACACTCTCTCTCTCTCTCTCAAAATAAGACACACAAACACACAGAAAACACATGTATTTATCTCAGCCTGCAAATTTCTTGGCAACATCCAAAGTGTTGCTGCATGCATAACAGTTCGTGTTCAATATCTGAACGCTGCAAATGATGAATATGAAGTGAGTGAAAAGCACCAGAATAACACTTCACTTAATTAGCCGCTACACACCAGGCAGAACAAATGCTGCTTTCTGTCCAGAGCATATGTTGCAGCGTTTTTACAGCGAGCAGCCTGTTTTCCTGCTCATCTCCTCCTCCTCAGCCGTCACACACACCAAACACACACACACACACACACACACACACACACACACTCAGTCACTACGTCTTATTCACATCTGAGAGCTGCAGGCTGCTCTGAGTCGCCACATGTTCTCATGTGACGTTCAGGTGAAGCTCTTGTGTTGTTTCAGGCTGGAAACAGAAGAGGGCGCACTGCCTCTTCACTGCCCTGAATGCTGGCTCTGACTCTGAATGGCCCCTCATTCACCCACTGTGCATACTTTCACTTTTCATGACACAACTCTTCACACTAAAGCTAAACTTGTTTTACTTTGGTTCAGTGAATTTCAGAGTTTGTATTTCTTAAAGCAGAATGAAACCACTCTCTCATGAAAAATGGCAGCATCCTAAAAATAAAAATATGATGCATCCTCTGAGAGAAGGCTCAGGTTTATGAGGAACAGGGCAGGAAGGATTTGCATAGGACAGTGTGGAGCTTTTTAACACTTGTTGCAGCTTCTTCGCCCTGAAGAGTGTTAGAATTTAGAGAAATGAGAATTAAAGTAGAAGATAAAATGTAGACACTGTTTCTTTGACTGCTTTCTACTCTTACATAATCCTTTTTGTAGCTTTTTTATGACAACAATCAGACAGTTAATTAACTGAAGTCAGCACGTCAAAGAGAAGCAGAGTCGTTCTGTAAGAGAGTTCTTGTGTTCGCTGCTCCCTCTTCCAGTGAATAACTCATCAAATCACATTGATCTGTGGTACACACCCCGTTTGGCCCCGGTCCCAATGCAAAAAGTCTCCAGCAGAGTATGTGTGTGTGTGTGTGTGTGTGTGTGTGTGTGTGTGTGTGTGTGTGTGTGTGTGTGTGTGTGTGTGTGGTTAGAGGGGAGGGTGTTAGGGTCTGTGGATGTCTATGGAGCCTGACAAGTGGAAAAGGGTGAAAGCAAAAGCCGGAACATCAAAAAAAAAAAAAAAAAAAAAAAAAAAAAAGAGGGTTTTTTTTCCCACTCAAAGAGAACATGGAAGAAAAAAAAACTCTTACAAGAAAAATCCAGAAAAATGAGATGAAAAATAAAGCTGTGATTTCACCTGATCATTCATTAAAGATGTGATTAACAACATCTTTTATTAAAAGGTTCAACTGGAGCAGCTTGTTGACGTCCTAAAATCTGAACACTTTAATCCAGACAGAATAAATGTTACAGTTAGCTTGATCACTTTTTTTTCTTTTTGTACATTCATTTTTTAAAATATCTGTAACATTTTATGGAAAATTTGGCGTCCTGGAAACTATTTATACCGCTGGAAGGAGTTAGGACTAAAAAAAACAGCGCAAAATGTTCGAAACTGACGCACAATAAACACGAATAACCTTAAACAAGACGAGAGTCCAAAAAGTTATAAAACCACAGCGACGCAAAATGTCTCAAAAAGCTCAAATATGAAACTTTTTGAAGTGACTGTGTTGTGGTGGCGGATTTATACGTTTGGAGTGATTTAAACTCCCTCAAAGGAAAAGTTAACGGCAGTGGATTAAAAAAAATGTTCCTCTATGGGAAAGTTTTCTCCAAATGAAGTCTGTCGCTCTTAATCAGATCGTATTCACTCTGTGAAATTCTTCAAAACAACTCACGAGCCAAAGTTTTTATACACATTAAAATCCCTCTTGAATTTTGTTTTAACATGATCATATCAAATGTTTTTTTTTCAGTGGAATCATCGAAACGTACAGAAACATGATCTGATTCTATTATTTTGTGTAAAATTTTCCAACTTTTCCAAAATTCTTCTGTCACTAAAAACAACTTTTCATGCTCAGTTTAAGATTTGTTAAAAGTCCCTCTTACCCGCGTTGTAAGCCGCCAGCTCGGCTCCCGGCCCCGGACTCTTCCTCTTCCTTGGCCGGCCTTTCTGCACCGTGCCCACGCCGTTAAAGTAGGATAGTCCGAGCGTGTTGGCCGGGCCCAGGCCTTTGTGCGGGACCACATCCGCGTGGTTAAAGTGTGTCTGATATTCTCCCTGGATGAGAGTCTCAAAGTGCAGCCGACAGTACACCAGACTGTCCTTCATGCCGAAGTGGTCTCCGGTGGTCAGCATCTTGCTGCAGGTGGTGCAGGTGAAGCAGTTGAGGTGGTAGACCAGGTCCCGGGCCCGCATCACCATCTCCGAGGCTGAGATCCCCAGGTGGCACCGAGCGCATCTCTGCACCGAAAATCTTCTGCGGACAACACAGAAACGTCATCAGCGGCTGCACGCGGAGCCAAAAAGGCCTGTGGGTCTCTGACAGCGCGCGCCAGGTTCGACGTTTGCGTTTTTACGCAAACATCCAAACTTTTGCGCACCAAAACAGCGCATGTTTCTCCAGCAGCACTTTATCCAGACTGATATCTGATAAATTATGAATTAAATGGTTTAAAGCAAGGGAGTCTAAACAAAAGCGATCATGGGGTTTTAATATTTTAAGATTTCACGTTTCAGATTGAAGGAAAACCTTCCAGAAATGTTTCCTGGAGCTCCTCTGTCAGTGATTGTGGGGTATGTGGGGGCGCTGGGGGGTCACGCTCCCTGAGAGAGCTGCTAAACCTAAATGAAGCTCTATCGTCATGAGGTTTCAGTGAGAGTGATAGCTCCAGAGACTCGACAACTTGTTCTTACTTTTTTATTTTTTTTTAATTCCGTTTTTCTTATTCCTGGAGATTAACATTCCACAGGGCTTCATTGTTTTGTTTTTTGTTTTTGTTTTTCTCAGAGAAACACGTGAAAATAACGGAAGTGTTTGGCCCTAAAAACAGTGAAAAGATGGATGACGGTTTACAAACGTTGCTGTCATCCGCGAAAAATGTCAGCATGTGTGATTTTAAAGATATTTGATCAGGGCAGTAGCTTTGACACGGCAGTGTTAAAAGTTATTCTGCATAATTTAAAAACTCCAATGAATCATTGCTTGATCCTTTCTGATTAGTCTTGATGATATTAATAAAAAGATAAACAAAAATCTATTTGATGCGCATTTGTTGGTCCGTGGATTTTTTTTTTTTATCAAACACTTATTTTGAATGCAGTGAGTTTTAACTTGGACTAAAGCCGGACTCAGTGAGCCCGAGGCCTTGTGCGCCCTCCTACCTGTAGTAGTCCTCCTTGCAGTAGATGCTGCCGTCCTTGCTGAAGCAGGTGAGCTCAGACTCCAGGTTGAGTTTGCACTCGCAGCACTTGAGGCAGCGCATGTGCCACTGTTTGTCCACGGCCAGCAGGTAGTACCGGTCTGCGATCTTCCTCCCGCAGCCTGCGCACAGAGCCACGCGCTCGTTGGTCATACACGGCATGGACTGTGGGTCAAACACGGAGAGGACACAGAGTCAGGACATGATGTAACAAACAAGCTGGGAGCTTCACTTCAAACAAAGAGAGGCACGATAATAAATAAATAAATTTAAAAAAAAGAAAAAAAAAAGAAAACAGAAGGGTGAAAAAATCCTGGAAAGCCACAGAGCGAGTCTGCGATCTGTTTTACAGAATATTAAAACATCAGCACCGAATCCAGCCTCACACAGCGGGCTGTCATCTACGAGGACGTTAGAGAAACATCATAAACATCATCTTCTTTTTTATATATACATATACATAACAGCACATTACTGAGAAACGCGACGGAGATGATAAAACCCAAACACTGGTTCAAAGATCGACTCAGAGAGAAGCAAAAATGATCACATTAATGACCAAACAGACAGAACTAAAAACACAACAAGACTGTTTCTGGTGAAATCAGGGACATTTAAACACATGAAGTTATTCTGAATCGAGGGGAAAAACGAAACTTAAATAATATTCTTAATGTTATTCCATCTGCGCCATAATGAAATAAATCCAATAACCTTATTTAAAGTTGTGATTTAGGAGCTTAAACATTCTCTGTTTATGTTTTGTTTGTTTGTTTTTTTTATACCGTTTTGATGTTATTATAGTGCACTTTACCATGTTGTGGAATTATCCATTCATGGTAATAATTAATAAAATATAATCATAGGTGTAGGTTTGTAAATCAAGCATTAAATGTTATTTTGGAGGCCTTTGAACAGCTACATATGCGTGTGCGTGTGCACGTATTATTTACCCTGAATGTAGATAAAATTATCAGCTGAATTATAATTTATTTTACCTCATCTCTTGTTATTATTTCTAAAAACTGGACTTTAATTCTGTAATTTTTTTTCGTTGTTTTTATTGTATTTTATTTCATTTTTTAGGATAAAATAACGGGGGAAAAATACGAGATTTACTTGTTTATGAAAGTGGAAAGAAAAACCTGAATTTATATTTTCTTTAAAGTGTGAACATATTATTAACCAATGAAAACGTCTATTTTATTTCATTCGTGCATCATTTAAATGTTCTGCTTTGTCTATAACTAGGCTAGTTGTGTTTTTTCACATTCAGTGAAAGAAAACGTTTGAAAATGAGGCTGCATAATAATAAATGTGCAGCTTTTTCAGCCACTTTTCCCAGCTTCGACTGGAGCTCAGATAACTTTGAGATTAACAATGTCAGGGCCTGTTTGAAGAAGTTTAGCGGCCTTTAAACGCAGCACTCGTGAGCTGGTACATTTGTTGGACAGTTTTCAGTGTGCCTTGAGAGTGAAAGAGCTAAATCAAAGCGCTCGGAAAGCAGTGAAAGTGCAGCCACTGTCACATGCTTCCAGGCTGCCATGCTGCCTGCGCTAACAAGCCGACAGGGCCGAGTGAGTCTCTCCTACCGTCTCTGATTCCCCCATATCGATGGCTGAGCTGATGGCTGCTGACTCGCTCTTTCCTCTCCGGTCCATTTCTTCCACCACACCGTGCACGTCGCCTCCAGGGAGGCCATGGAAGAGCATCGTCGCCGCAGAGGGGAGGATATTATAACTGTTCTCTTCGGATCTACAAGCCAAGATGTCCATCAGAGGCTGCGCAATGATGCCACTCAAAAATCTCGCTTTTTTACGTTTTCCTTTCTTGCCGTGACAAGCGAGAAATCCAGATCAGGGAAGAAAAAAAATATGAGGGAAAAATTGGACACGTGTTCTCCACACTACGTCTCATCTGCCAATGGAAACCGTCATCCGAATCTGTGCAGCTCTCATTATTAATAAGCTATGATTAATTCATACAGACCTCGCTCCTCTTACTGAAACCTATTTTCTCTCAGGTGTGGTAATATTTCTCACTTATTATCAAGTGATATTTCTATTTTTTCGTTTCCATGAAGGGTGAACAAACGTACCAACTGTGGTAGCCCCGCTGCATGTGTAGCACCGATTGCCTCCTCCTCGCCGAAAGTAATATTTCAGGGTTTCGTCAGTCTGCGAGGCACTGGCTAATTTCTCCCTTTTTTTTCTGCAGAACAGTGAGTAACTCTGTTACAGAGCAAAGCAGGACGCCGGCCTTTCTGTGCATCACACAGACAGCAAGAAGCCAAAAGATAAGTCCAGTTAGGCTGACAGGGAGCCCGTGAGAGAGGCTTCCTTCCTTCCTCCGGGTTCCTTGGTCCAAGTTGATGCTTACAGCTGCAGCTTTATGTCGCTCAAACTAATTTTATCTTTTCAGATAAAAGTAGAAAAACGAAAAAGAAAATAAAATCAGCAGCCTTTTCTTCATAAAATCCCTCCAGTCGCCCGGTGAGGCACTTTTCCTTGACAGTAGTCTGTTTAGTTAGTGTTTTGTCTTATGCCAGGAGGCTGCATGCATGTGCGTAACAGCAGAAGAGGAGGAGTTGGCTGTGCGTTGACTGATGATAGGCGAATGTTTGCTGGCCCTCCAAAACCGCCGTTCCTCCTTCTCAAGTCCCGGTTGGACTCTCCGCTCCTTATCAACGGGGCCCTGTTGCGTCACGACGCACCATTTATGTTCATTGGCTGTTCCGCCGTAAACGAACTGTTTGGCTACTTTTACCGACCGGTCTGAGAGAGAAGCAGCCCCCTTCTGCATCCGTTACGCACGGACCACCGGACACCGACCCCTTTATCTGTGTGAGCGGAGCAGCAGTGTGAGATATTTGATGTACAGGAAGAGGACTGGAGTGAGAGAATGAGAGAGTGTCAGCCTTCAGTGGTGTCAGTTTCTCTGTGCGCGCTGAACAGGTCTGCTGGGACCTTTACTCCAGTGACGCGCAGAGAGGGTTCCGCACAGCAGTCGCGCACTGTTGCTGCTCACAGCCTCCCCTCTCCATGGCACCGAGAGAGGCTGTGCACTGCTCAGGACTAAAGAGCAAGAAATCTCTAAGAGCAGACAGAAAGGAGACACGGCTGCAGGTTTTGATATATACAAATATCTAGTTTTATTTATCTTATTTCGTGTTTTTTTCCCTATATATTTGTTTTATTCGATATCATCGCAGAAACAAATGTGAATAAAATCTAAAGCACAATAAATAAATAAATTAATTAATTTGGAGAAAAAAAATAATCATTTCCCTGAAACCAAGTGCTGATCTGGCGTCTTTTAAACCGTTAACTTATGTCACCTCACGCTGGCCTTTCGAGCACGAGGAAGGTGTGAATAGTAATAATTTCATCTCACCTCTTATTAAGAGTAGGCTTCAGGTAAATAATACATGAGCACAGAAAAGTAAGACCCCTAAAGAGTCCAAAGGGGATGCTGAAGTTCTGTTTTAAATAAAATAAAGGAAACAAAAGTAGATTATGAGGCTCCAGGATGAACTGAGGCGCTGCTGTGTTAGTAAATGGAGCAATGTGAGGAACACATGCAGCGTTTGAAGAATTGATGAACTTTTGTGCGTGAAATAATTTTGGCATCACTTTGAGTCATTTTTACATCCCCACGTGTTTGATGTTTTACACTAATAAAGGACTTTATTTCTCTGAGAGGGCTTCCTCTCTCCTCTGCTCCTCTCTGTCACTAATGTAAGGTGTAAACTCAGCGGCTTCACTCTTTTATTTGCACCGCAGACAGCGTGAGCGGTTTGCTTCCGCAGCGTGACGCGTGAACTGATCCCGGATCCGCTCACTCTAATTAGCTCTCTGCTCTTAATTGGGAGGGGGAAAAAAATGGACTCCGTCATCAGAGGACGTGTTTGAGGACCGGAGGAGAGGTTTGATCTTGTACACAAAAGACGGTAGTTGCAGCAGTGTGGGAGAAAATTACACGTTATCACATCACCGGCGCTGGCTTTTGTTGTTGAGAAGTGAAGTCAATTCAAGCAGTTAGACATGATAAAAAAAAAAAAAAAACGAAATCCAACCGGTCATTTAACCCCCCTGCTTTAAAAAAATATAAGAACAAGATTTCACAGATGTTGATTTGTAGCGATGAAAGCATCAGAATAGAAAAAGATCAGTTCCTTGATTAACCTAATTCCTCTTATTTTCTTTAGAAAAATACCTGTCCTGCCCCCTCCCGCGCCTAACAGCCCGCGTTTAGGCTATTGTGAAGTTTTATAGCACAAATATGATGTTAAGCTCCTAAGTCCCTATGCAAATCAGCTCCTCTGTAATACCCTTAATTGAATACATGCATATTTATCATCTGCGCTCTCGATCTGCTATAAGGCTGGCTTTATACATTAAACATAGCTGCAGCGGGCATGTCTACCGGCGTGCATGAAATATAATATGAGCTGGTAGTGTGAGATTACAAGAAGAAAAAAAAAATCAGTTTGTATGTTTGTATCAGAGCCGGAGTGGCTCATTACTCTTATTTCATTAACTCAGAATGAAGAAACAGAAGAGCACGTTTACACAGGCTGAAGGAAAGACTTATGCAAATACAAGCCGAGCTCTGCACGAGCTATAAGCTGTATGTTAAAATATCCTCCGTCATGTGTTCATGTGTGTTCACGGTGCTCAGAGGAAGAAAACTTACAATATGATAATTAACAACAGGGTCACGTGCTTTAAGGAGGCAGAGCTGCGCTGCTTCAAAAAGTCCAATATTTAATTCATCGATGGTACATTTATTTAAAAAAGGTAAAAACTGAATTAATTACAGCTCAGCCAACACACCCAGCTCCCACATCTCTTTTTCTACAACACACACGCACACACACGCACACTAACACACACTTTTCGTTTTAAACAGGGGGGCAGTAGACTCACATCTTCAATGCTGGGAGATTAAAAAAAAAAAAAAAAAAAAAAAAAAAAAAAAGATGCAAGAAAAAGAATCTAAAGGGAAACCATCACCAGCTGCAGCCACTGCTGTCAGGGGACCATTATTTATGTTTCATAGTATGAGACGCACAGTTTCCATAAAACAGGAGGATGGATTCACTCAGATTTTCAACGTTTAAAAGTTGAGTTACTTTGAAATAAAAAAAAAAGGTTTAAATTTGGCTTCCTGTGCACGCGCTGCTGCTCCGCAAAGTTTAGACTGTAAAAGGCGCGTTTCAGCAAAGCAAGTCTGGGTCATTTACAACAGTTCAAATGGGAGGAAACAGTGTGCAATGCGAGAAAAATCTTTAAGATGTTAGTGGAATTTTTTATTTCTATGAGTCTACTCAAAAAATCACTTAGTAGTTGTTTTTTATTGTTATTACTTTTAATCTAAATGGCTAAAAGAAGGCTAACATCTACTTACATGTCATCATACAGAACACGTGTTTTATATTCCATGTGTATTTCTGTGTCCTGAGGTGTCTGCATGACATTAAAAAATGTGTATGTATGTGTCATGTGTAGTATTTATTTTTGATAACAGCACATACAATTTGTATTTCTTAAAAACAGACTAGGGACAAACCATATATTTACTTTCTTTATGTCTGAGATACCAGTGACACGAGCTCAAGGTGCTCAGGTAACAAAATGATGACACTTTTTTTTTTTTTTTTTTTTTTTTTTACAAATAATGTGGATAGAAATTAGTATTTATTAATATTTTTGGAGCCTCCAAGCATTTTCCCTCAGGTTTTCCTCCTGATACAGCAAAACAGTCCAGTGGTCTAACAAAGACACACACACACACACACACACACACACACACACACACACACACACACACACACACACACACACACACACACACACACACACACACAAACACACACATAGAAACTTTACTGGAACCTCAGATGGTTAAACTATTGAAAACCTGACCTGATATCAGCCTCCTATTCCAGCTCAGCTGCTGTTTAATCACATGAACAAGTTCAGAGCTGATGAACAGTTGGAGCAGCTCACTTATAAAGAGTTTGTGTAAAGCATGTGCCCCTCTGTGTGTGTGTGTGTGTGTGTGTGTGTGTGTGTGTGTGTGTGTGTGTGTGTGTGTGTGTGTGTGTGTAGGACTAAAACGCTGATGCAGCTCCACTGATTACTCCTTGTCCTGTAATGATTTCCAAACGGGGCGTCCATCAATAACACAAATCTGCATTTCTCAGAAAAACATCACCCTCGTCAGGCTGCTGGCATCTTTTTGATCTCTGCAGTTTTTAATTGTATTCTGTATAAAGGTAGAGGGGGAGGCGTTGGGTGCAGTGTGGGGTGCATGCCTTTAATGGGATGCTGCTGTGGAAGTGGGGAGTGGGTTACACGCTCTCTGAGGAGAGCTCGGCTGTAATTAAGAAAAAGGGAACAAAGCAGAGGAGACTAAAAACACATGAAAGGCAGGAAGAAGATCACCTAATCACTGTACAGTCACACGTCTCACACACACACACACACACACACACACACACACGTAAACACACACAAAGCTCACATGTGCAGGAACACATCGGAGCAGATGCCTCAGAGATACACTGTGAGGACATAACTGTAGCGCTATCTTCAGATAAAGTATCTTTAAACACTGTTTGCATGAGCACACAAAGACACTGCAGGCGCTCAAAGCCTGAGTCTCTACAGCCGTCACGTTTCCTGGTGTTTTGGCTGCATGAAGAAGATGAAAAGTAGACGCGCACTCACCTGTAAACAGAGAAACAAAATATCACTTTGGCTTTAAATGAGTTTTATGTTGTTGTTGTTGTTACAGTTTGGAGATTGACTCCAGTGTCTGTCCTTAGCCACACATACTTCTGCACAGAGCAGAAAAAAATCAGGATCAACGTTTTGAAATGAAGAAGAAATAAAACTAAAGAAGAGAAAAAAAAAAAATGCATGAAAACAACTTTAAGAAACTTGTGGTCACATGTCACTGCTCTTAGTTTTAGGAGGAGTGTGAGTTTAAAATTTTAAACCCTCAGTCTAAACTCTTTCCTTTGGATGAAGAAGTAAAAGTTGCATGAGGCCAACTCTCCTCTTTTTGTCAAAAAGGTTGTTTTTCCACTCAGACAGACACTGAAAGGTTGATATTTGATATCATTTCACGTCTATAAGTTATTATTTTTTTAAGTGGATCAGCTGAAGACAGCAGAAATGTGGGGAACAGAGAGACTGAAGGAATGGATTCAGAGACCGTTGTAAGATAGACAAAAACAAGTGTGATTCTGAGAAAATAACCAACCCTTTGTTTTAGTGATTTCTGTAAAAATCAGTCACTAAGTGGCTCAAACCTTCTCGTTCCATCATCACAGACTGATGACATCAAAGCTCACCTGTCTCTCAGGCATCTCACCTGTCCCTTGGGTGTCTCACCTGTCCCTCAGGTGTCTCACCTGTCCCTCAGGCGTCTCACCTGTCCCTCAGGTGTCTCACCTGTCCCTCAGGTGTCTCTTCATCCCAGATGATCAGTGGTCAGTTTTCTGTTACTTGCTGCGTTAACATCAGTAAACTCTGCTTCTGACAGAGGAAAATGTTCTCCATTAGGGGGCGATATGGGACAAATATGTCAGCAGGTTTTTATGGCAGGATCATATGGTGGCCCTGAAAGCTCACAGCTCACAGCTTCAGAAAACACAAGCAAAAAGACAAAACACAAGAAAATTAAGAAAACATCTTTATTAAATTGACAACACACGTGCAGCATTTAGATAAAGGCGCTGCAAATAGACCACAACACAACAGAAGAGTTTCCAGAGGACACTTAAAAGCCTGCACCATCATGTTTCATCCCTTCATCAAACTCTTCATCCAGTCACAACAGGGAGGAAAGGTGAGGGAGAAGAGGGAGCCAAATGAAGCACAAATATGACTGCATCTATTAGTTACTCCATGAACTGAAGAAACAACAGAAACATTTGTGTTCTTCATGCAGACTTTTCTACCTACTCTCTTACTGCTGCCTTGGTCTGAACTCTGAGCTGCTTCATTTATGGGCTCCAGTGCTGGAGGACCCATGAAGTCATGATAACTGAACGAGTGTAGTTAGCTCCAAACTTTGCAAAGTGAAAGAAAAATATGTCACAGCATCATATTGTTCAATTGACAGGTGATCTCTGAGATGTGCTGTGGAAAACACCAATGAGTGAGAGGATCCAAAAATACACAGCAGACAGTGATGTGGAGGACGAGCTGTAATGACCCGTCCAAAATTACAGCTGTAGTCACGGTAATGGCAGGAACGTAGGAGGGCAGCAGTGGAGAACGCCGCCGCTCCGAGGTAAAATGCTGCGCTGCCTCTTTTATTCTCCACTTTCTGGCACAACATATTCCAGGAGTGTGTGCTCAGAGCCAGGACAGCAGGGCTCACACTGACACAAAGAGTGACAGGGAAAGGCGTGGTGGAGGGAGAAATCACCCCACAGGCCATTTATATAGGGCCAGAAAAGTTACTCACAATAATAAAAAAAAGTGTTCATTTGACTGAATCTGAAGTTTCAAGTTGTTTTCCAGGAAATGTGCAGAAACCTCAAGTTACGGAACACAGACGGACTCTACAGTCAGCTTAAATATAAAATAATATATGTATATGAAATATGGTGTGAGTGAGCCATGACTAGGAGAAAAGAGTCAGCACTATAGAAGTACACAAAGAAGAAAAATAAAACATGTCTGGTGACATTATTGATATGGATGAGGAGTGGTCACATGATGAAAAGGTACAGTCACTTTGACTGTATGAAGCTATATATATATATATATATATATATATATATATATATATATATATATATATATATATGTGTGTGTGTGTGTGTGTGTGTACACATACATATATATATATATATATATATATATATATATATATATATATATATATATATATATATATATATATATAATTTTTATATCTATACTTAAATCTATAGCATTTACCTATATTATAACAGCACATTAACCTTCTATCCATTCACACACACACACACACACACACACACACACACACACACACACACACACACACACACACTACTTTGTACATAGCATGGATTCTTACGCTTTCTGCTGGTTACACTTCTTGTTAGAGGCCAAACCTCATTTTGTTCTCTTTTCGTGTTTAATGTTGAATGACAATAAAGATGAATCTCATTATACACTAAATAATATTCTACTCAAGGAATTTTACATAAGTAGATGTAAAAGTCAGTAAATTTGTATTAAAGTAAAAATTCTTTCTTTAAATCTCCCTAAAGTGCTGAGTTTTAAATCGGGGGGTGTGGAGTGAGGGGGGTTGAACAGATGTCAGTCAGATCTGAGCTCCAGATGCTCTAGCTCTGAACATCTCTTCCTGTGCTGATAGTTGAAGTCTAACCAACAGGAGAGCTTTAATGTGACAACAACACAGAATTAGGTTGAAGCTCCTGAATATTTGAGTTTCATCTTTGTTTTTATTTGGACCTTTGGAGACGCTACATCAAGTCACAGCCTGCTGTGAGTTAGAAGAGTTCATTATAGTGTCCGGACGGCTTGTTCTGATCAGGATCAGGTCTTAGGCTCAGGTTTGACTGACTGTGGTTGGAAAGAGGAGTCAGATTTATCTGATCTCTGTTTCTCTGAGCAGTTATTGACCTGAAGGACCAACCTGTCAAAGGATTTGTTTGTAATTTCTCCTCTGTGTTAGATCACCTGATCACTGGACCAGAGAGGTCAGCCAATCAGCTGCAGGAACACAGCAAAGGTGTGTGTCCTTAGTCAGAGTCATTATTACTGAGACAGGAGCGTGTTTGGAGAATGAACGCTGACACAAAGAGGATGTGAAAACAGCAATAACTGCTTAAAACTGGTGATATGAGTCTTTTGCCACACATGACCAAACAAAAGACACAGTTTGTTGGATGTTGAAATATCTGCACCCAGGATGCTTCCTGTAAAATCTTTAACTCATCTACTCAGATATATTAAAGAATGGAGGATTGATTTTAAACCCTTGGATGCATATTTTCCTAACTCAATGCATTAACTGTGCACGGCATAGAAAAGATGTTCTGTTAGGAGCAGAATAAAGAAAAACATGCAACCACAGCAGAGTTGTGATTTTTTTAATTGACAGAGCAGAAAAGAAAGAGAGCTTGTAAGTATATCAGAAACATTTCTGTCAGACTGAAGCTGCTTTATTTGTTCAGCTTTGTTCAGAGTGAATTTAAGTCAACTCTCAGCAGGGCGCTTTTTCGGGTTCTGACCCACCTCACATTAAACTCCTCACAGTTTTTAATGTTGATTTTTCTCATACAAATCTTTATCACTCTAACAGACGGATGACTTTCTTTTTTCAAACATTAAAAAACAAACAAACAAACAAAACAAAAAAAAAAGATTATGAGTCGTGCATTCCTGTGATCAGCTGCTTTCTGCACAGAAATAATCAATAATTAACACAGTCTGTTTGTCTGCTTTCTCATGGCAGCAGCGTTGCGGTTCTGTTTTTCCTCCTGGTTTTGTGCTGCACCGTGCTCCCACACCGGCCCCTGTCAATCAGGCCCAGACTGCAAGGATTACAAAAGAAGCTCATTCTGCCACAGGAGCCTCTCTTTGGAGAGCAATTCTAAAACTTACATGCCTCTTATTTGTTGGGTCAGAGGTTAAATTGCTGACCCTCCCCTCCATTCCTCCCTCTAGCTCTCCCCACCGTGGCCAAGCTGTACCCAGAGTCTTATATTTACATGGATTAGAGTCTTTTCACGCTGAAGAAAAGAGCTGGTTCACAGTCAAAGCCCGAGGAGCAGTCCATGCTGCCCGAGTGGCCACATTATTCACTGGCAGACAATGACCATATTGTAGTTATGTGGAAAAGGAGGGGGCAGGAGGAAAGAGAAATCCCCCCTTTGCCATGGCAAAGTCCTACACTTGTGCCACGGAGAGGGGAGGGCCGAGCCCCATCCGCTTTTTCAAGCAGAGCAAACAAAGCCTGCCCACTGTGAACAAGATGAAGATGTCAAAAGCTTTTAGGCAGGGGGGTGAGACGGGGTTTAGGGGATAAACCAACAAAACAAGTGAAAAGGTCTTTTCTCCAATGGATAAATCCTGCTAAGTCTACATTTCCACATCAGATTTACTCTCTCCTTTAACATCCTCTCTCCTCCCCCTCTCGATAACCTTTCCAAATCAAACCATAAAGAAAAAAAGAGAAGAAGAAGGGAGGAAGTTTCGCTTTAAGGTAGGAAGGAGGAAGGATTGCTTAATAAGAGAGATTTTTTTCTTCTTTTTGCATCCTGTCTTGAAGAAAAAGAAAAATGAAAAATGAGAGCATCAGGTATAATACATTTGGTTTGGTTTGTTTGACATCTAACCTGAGTACTTTTAACCAACATGACATATGGCAGCTATATAAAAGCTCCTCATGAAAATAAATAAATAAATAAATACATAAATAAGAATAACATTTCCAGACACAAAATCAGTATATATGTATTCATGTATGTATAGATGTATAGATGTATAGATAGATAGATAGATAGATAGATAGATAGATAGATAGATAGATAGATAGATAGATAGATAGATAGATAGATAGATAGATAAGGTGCAGATGTTTCTCAGTCTTAAAGGACATACAGATATTTCTCTCATACATGCACCTATGGCAGTGTGATGTCTCAGAGGACAGGAGCCCGAGGCGCTGTGGAGTGAATGACATAAAGAGGCCTGGTATACAGCCACAGCCAATTCACATGCAAATCTCCAGCCTTGCACTGACTCTGATTAACTCCCTGTGAGTTCATAGTTTCCCTGTTAACAAAGATTTAGCCGCTTGTGAGTGAAGCAGTACATTAAGTGGGGAGAGACAGAGGGAGAAAGAACTGGTGGCGAACCTTACAGTAAAGCCCCCTCAGGACATAAAGCAGCCTCCGTCTTGTCAGCCTAATCCGCCTCGCAGATGCAGGACAGAGCTGGTGCAGCTATGAGGAAGGAGAAAAGGAGACAAAAGAAAGCAGCTCTCTTTTTTTATTCCATCTTAAAGGTAGAAGTCCTCCAAAGCCTTGTGACTAAACACAGTGAATGACTGCAGACTGAGCCAGTCAAGAGCTACATGCCTGCTGGACCCTGTGAATGAGAACAGGTCAGGCTGCCGCAAAGGCTCTGCCTGTATTTGATTTTTAACAACATTCAAACAGTTTGACACTCGCAAATGAATGAAGCAAAGTGGTTTTCAAGAAAATTAAGTTCTCTCTCCTGACGTATCAAACACAGCAGATGGGTCAGCAGTCCCACAAAACATGATGCCATATATTAATTTGGAATAGTTCTTGGATGCCATCTCTGGCTTTAATTTTTAGTTTTTTATGACAAAGTATGAAGAGCTCAAGTTTTATCAAGGAGGTCGAAACAATCAATCTTTCTTTTGAGAAATGCTACAAAGTGAAATGATTCTTACAGGTTGTCAACTCGAGTTATATATTAAAACATGCCTCAGTAAAAAAAAAACAATAAAACAAAAAACAAAACAAAACTGGTAAATTTTTTTTTTTATTAAATGTATTTATTTATTTAAAAGTCAAAACAACATTTTCAATTATTTACAATGAAATTTCATTTGACTTGATGAGATGGAATGGTACAAAAAAAAAAAAAAAAAAAAAAAAAATTTGTAAGGTTAAGGTCCAGCATACGCTTCTAAAATCAAAACAACAAGGCCAAAGACAGTGTCTAGATGAGATGAGATGAGATGAGATGAATTTATGAGCTTATGAGATAGGATGAGATATGATGCAATCAGGTGAGGTCCAGTCTGGTGAGATGAGATGGGTTTGAGTATGATGAGATGAAATGCAATCAGATGAGATGAGATGAGATGAGATGAGATGAGATGAGATGTGAGCAAAGGTGACATGGGTTTAAATATGAGTTTAAATGAAGAGATGAGGGTAGAAAAGACAAGACCGGAGAGGAGATCAGATGAGGTGGAGGGCATGATGAGGATGAAATTAGATTAGATTGAATAAATTCAGAAGACAGGAAAAATGTGAGATAAAGGAGGGGGATGAGATGAGATGAGATGAGCTGTGATGAGATTGAATTTGTTGGAACAGAACGAGATGAGGTATGGTGACATAAACTGAGATGAGAAGGGATGAGATAAGATAACTGGAGATGAGATGCTAGAAGATGACAGAACATGAAATGGGATGAGATGAGATTATATGCAGATGAGACTAGATAATAAGAGATGACAAGAGATGAGATGAGAAAGTAGGATATGAGATGAGAAGAGATGAAAGGAGCTGAGATGATAGGCATTGAAAGGAGATCAGATGGAAATGAGAGATAACGGTATGCTAGAATACAAACATACCATATGATATATTACAGCATGACAAGCTGAGAATGGTACGATAAGGTTCAATTTGATATACACAATGTACATACAATACAATATAATACAGGGCAAGTACAGTACAGTGTGGTACAGAAGTGTCTAAATATGACAGAGCGAGGTAGTGTATGCTGTGGGAGGATTTATTCATGAGATAACACACTTTGAAATGATTTACTAAGGTAATGTTAGGTTGAATAACATAAGACAAGACCTGGTAAACTATGATACACTATGATATTCTAAGAAAATAATACAGCTCACTGCACTTCAGTACTTTAATATGGCACTGTTTGATGCAACCCAGTAGCATTCAATGTGATACAGGTAGATAAGGTTAGGTGTCAGACTAGGCTAGGGTAGGGGTTAGAAAAATAAGTGATGATAAGGCAAGAGTTCCCAGCCTTCAACCCACAACACTCAAATTAGCAGAGCCAAAGACCATCGACCACTGGCGAGGGAATACATGAAAAGGCTAATCCAAAAACAGACAAAAAAAAAAAGCATAAAAAAGACCTGGGGTGCTTAATTTAGCTGATGAGTGGAAAATCAGACCACCCATGTGCACATATTGTTGTTACCATTGTTATGATTAATAAACACCGACAAGATACATCAAGTAGAGTATGAACAGTAAGATAAGATGCAATACCATGTGATCCAATACAAAACAAAACAGCCTGGCATGGTAATGAGACATTGTAAGGTGAGGTACAGTTTGCTTCACTATGCTCCAGAATGATATGATACAAGGTACAGTTAAATGAGATAAGGAAGGAAAAATAAGAAAGGAATTAAAATAATGATCAACAAGGGACGTTTATTTGGCACAGACAAGACAAGAAAAGCACCATAAACAAGAATAATTTGAATGAATATTTTTACTGTTCACACCACCCACATTTGGACAGATGTTTGTGAGACTGAGCTTACTCTGCAAAATGCTCTGATAGCTGTGATGAAAAACACCATCCATTAATAGCATGTTTAGCAAGCGTAGAAGATGAGTATAAAAGGTGTATATGTGGAGTGACTTTGCATGATTGTGCCTTTTCTTGTGCAGCTTTGATTTCTATAGGATGGTGTCAGTGCCACCCTGAGCCTCAGCAGCAGCACCCTGCATGGTACTGCTCTGCTAGTGTGAAACCAAGAGAATAGCCTTTGTCAAGGTGTACTCGCTTCAATTCTCACTCATCTCCCCTGGCATAGGGGTGTTAAATTATATGCTCCAGAGGACTCCACATTCATATTTTTACAAGACCCAGGTTATTAGGCAAACAGGCTCTGCACATGTTCCCCGCTATGACAGTTTTCACAGTCAAGGATTTCGACCTTTATTTCCATCCAAGTACCGCCTGCACTCCCCTTCACACCCCCTGTGACACACACGCACACATAAACCCACATGAACAACCACTACCACCCATCGCCAATTCCCGCTCCCTCTAACTAGGCGAGAGCCTCTAAGTCTGCAGAGGGTGTGATCACAGTATAGTTTCTCTGGGTGTAAGACTCCAGGCAGAACGGCTGTGGAGCCCAACCTCCCAATCTACCCTGTGGATTGACAGCACAGCCCCCTCACCTCTCATTTTGCAGCTTTATTTATAGTTCCCCTCTGCATAGTTCATGGGGGGAAAAACTGTGTTTCTGATGACCATTTGTTCCTGAAGAGGAGACAAATTACAAATGTGAGTTTTGCCTTTGTACTTTGTACTTTGAAAAGGCCTTTTTCATAACCGAAAACGGGCCTGATGAAAAGACCAAGGAACATCAAAGTGGTTCGCCCTCCGACAGAAAGGTTAAAAGTTGAGCGTGAACACTGATTCTCTCGCATTCTTCCTGGCTCGATTCTCATTAGCCACTCATTTTAATCAGATGCACCATCAATTAGTATGACTTTTCACCGCGTTTGATGCTTAAAAGTTGAACCTCAAGGACGCGGAACTTTCAGCGCACTCAGATGGAGATGGGCGAGTAAAGCATGCAGGGCTGTTTTTTTTTTATTGCCACCACTGAGGAAGCGGTTAATTCTGAGACAGCCTGGGTTCAAGCTGGCAGAGCCTATAGGACACGTATGTTTAAATGTGTACATGTGGAGGGAGGCGAGGGGGGGGCTGAAGGACTATACACACACACACACACACACACACACACACACACACACACACACACACACATATATATATATATATATATATATATATATATATATATATATATATATATATATATATATATATATATATACATATATGAAATAGGATGAGTTTGTTAAGAGTGTACTATTTTTTGTATATGATCAAGTGCTGTTTTGATTCACATCACATCACTAAACAAGTGAGATCAGTTTTGCTGATAAAATTATGATATCAGATTATGATAACATTTTAGCAACATTTTAAGGCATCTGTGAAATATTTTGGTTTCACTGATTATTTCTTATCTAAAAGAGCTGTACAAGGAAACTGACTTTGAATGACAATATGAGCTGTTACTCAAAAATACCAGACCCACCCTTGGCCCTCAAACAGCCAGGAGCAGAGCCCGGGAAGGTCTGATCTAATCAGAGTGTTTGAGTCTATATAGAAATGATTGGTTAAGGGACTTACAGTATGCATCGTTTTGTATATATGACAACAGCTGACACATCTTCATGCCAGAGAAACAGGATGTTCATTTCAAGTAACAAACAGATCTAATTCTTTTTTCTTTTTTTTTAAATTCAGCTTTTTCATTTACATTAATTCAGATCCAGGCCCCGTTTATATGACAACACTTCACAGTGTTTAACTTGAAAATGCAAAAAAACAGAGAAAAAAAGCTATGTTCAAACAGAAACGCTGAGGGACTGAAAATGCTGTAGTATGCATACAAGGCCTGTAGGTGGCAATATAATTGTAGGGTCTTTTGGTAGTCTGCCGCAGAAGAAGAGGTGGGCTGATCATCTGGTGGATATATTAAATACGTCTTATCTGAGTCCAGAAGTGGAGCAACAGATGAATGTTTAGTTAAAGACAGTCAGCAGATTCAGCAGAACAAGAACAAACCTGTAAGTCCACCATTTAACCGTTGTTGTTGTCCAGTTCACAAAAGTTCCCACAATGAAAGTGGAATATGCACGTGCAAAATGGAGCATGACGTTGCCGTTTATTCAGCAACGGAGGCTGCAGTGTTTCAGAAAAATTCCACTCTGGAGGGCGTTTCAAAAAGTTGAGTTTTAGGTTGGCTGAAACGGGGTTTCGGTATAAACGAGAGGCTGAAACACAACAAAACTTTTGCGTTCACCCTGATCCCGTTGTCGTATAAACAAGGCCTTAGTCTAAAAATGAGAGCATTAAATCTCCTGACTGGACAAACTTAAAACTAATGTGTCCTTTAAAGAAAATCATTTCTCTGTGGGATAGGTCAGCACACAAATGAAAACACTATCGAAACACTTTTTCTGAACAATTTCCCCAAGAAATTTCATCAGCTCCTTCAAATGTCACAAAGGGTCTGTTTACAAAACAACGTTTCGAAAACACTAAGAGGTCAGAGAAAAAAAAAAGTCTGAAGTGCATTTTGGTTGCCTTCCGCTGGGTAGAGGTGGATCATGGTGCATTTATTGAATGTGTCTTTGCTGGTTAGAGAAGTGGAGCAACAGATGCACATTGTTACTGTTGTTGCTGTCCGGTTGGAATTAAAAGTTCCCACAATCAAAAGTGGAATGCGCAAAACGGAGCATGATGTCAGCGTTCCCACTGAAAACTCGTTCAACACTGGCTGCAGGGTTTCAGAAAAATTCTACTCTGGAGGCTGTTTTCTAAAGTTTCTGTTTTAGGTCAGCTAAAACACTGTTTCTGTATAAACAAGAGGCCAAAATGCAACAATACCTTTTGAGTTCAGCCTTAAACTGGTGTTGTGTAATCAGCCCCTTAATTAGTAAAAAAAAAAAAAAAAAATGTTCAAGCAGCAATCGGTCTAGAAATACAAAACCAAGGTGGAAAAAGCTGTCTGTGAAGAGGCCTAAGGCCCACCTCTTTACCTCATCCAAACTCAAACAATGGTTGAGTCAAGTTTTTCAACATGGCCTCTGCTAATAATAAACTTCAAAACTCCATATCAGAAACAGATAGGTGACATAATAATGTTTCCAAGCTGTGTCTCGCATTGTTGTGATTACAGCCATCAACCACCATTTGATTCAACAAGCTGGAAGAAGATTCTCAGAACCAAACCAGATCTTTTTGAGTCCATGCTGTAGCTATACCAGCACCAGCTCTTCTGCTGATGCAGAATTGCATAGAGCAATGGTATAGCCAGTTTGTGCTAGGTCCAAGTGACCCTGGTTGAGGAGGGAAAGACTTCCCGTTTCAGAACTATTTCTCTGACTGACCCATGTGTAAAAGCACCCTAACTATCACAAATGAGAACTACAATCTACATTCATCTTTACATCAAGAGCTGACTAAACTAAATCCAGATTTGATTATCAGAACTAAGGTCGTAAAGTACAGAGATATACAGCAGAGATTATCTCTGTGAGAATGTTAAGAAGATGTCAGACTCATGCAGACAGACCAAGGCAGCAAGGTTACAGCAGGTCAGACAAAAATGACACTCAGTCTATCATCAGTGCCGAGGAAGAAACAGAGTGACAAGATAGAGCAGAGAGAGAAAGAGAGCACATCAAAGCTGACAGAGAGCTTACACTTACATGTGGGACCAGTACTGAAGCTTCTGAAAACACAGACAGGGGCCAGACCACAGCTGGACTTAACCTAATGAACATTTACCTAGATTAACATCAGTCACCCTGTTACTATCATTCTTATTAGTGCTGTAGATGAAAAACAAGCTGGTGACTTAACCATTAACCTTGATGTATTTAACGTTTTGTTTTTTTTTTGTTGTTGTTAGTTGTTTTTTTTCAGGCTGGTCTCAGAGAAGTAGAAAATAGAGCAACATTCTGCCCTGCAATCCAGACACCGACAGAAGAGCTGGTGAGAGCATCTCTGAGCTGCATATCTCTACAAAGTCACTTCAACCAGGAGAGGAGGAAATAACAGAAATGATGTTCGAAGCTGAGTCATTTGACTCATTTCTGTTAATCCAGTTTTTACTTTGTGTTGTTCAAGAAAAATATGGTTTGGAGTCAAGGTTATGACAAAATACGTCAATTAGGGACTCAGTATAGAGTGTAAATAATAAAGAGAAGTTGAAATTTTGATTAATAGAAACAGATTTCATATTCACGATGAAACTATGGTGTATTATCAAACTATTAACTTTGATTATTACGAGTCCTGAAATGTGAAACCTTACTATTCTGATAGATTTGGAGCAGTTCTCTGGACAAAGTTTTCTGGATCCTTTATTAAGACCCAGGCCTCAGACTCAGCTCTCTGTGTGCTCTTTATGGTTTAGGGGGGTTTCTGCCTTGTTGACACAGTTCATGTCTTCATATTTCACAGTCTGTAAATGTTCACAAATACTGCAGATATCCAGTGACTTGTGTGTTTAAACCCCTCTTTGGTGTACACACTGGATTTCTCCGCTAAAAACATATGTCCTCTTAATATTTGTCCACTTGCTGATGTTTTCTATCCTCTCACTGATTTCTCTCAAAGCTGGGAGTTGTTCAGCACTCATAAAGTGATTCTTTTAGGTCAGAGTTGTGGTTTTTGGAAGTGAACCTTCTTGTGTAGCTTGAGAAACTACTGTATTGATCAACCATAGACCCCTTTACTACCAGTAAAGGGGTCTATAGTATAGTACAGTACAGTACAGTATAGTACAGTACAGTATAGTATAGTATGGTAAAGTAAAGTATTGACCTTTGGTAAACCCCGCCCCCTCCACTCACTCAGACAAACAATGAACATTCAGTGACAGGTGCTATGGCAGGTGTCACAGTAGGAGACATTTCACAGGACGTCATTGATGATTATTGAAGACAGAAAGATCACATATCATCTAGAAGGAACCAAAGGGTCTAAACTCCACATTGGAGGGAAATATGAATCAATTTACTGTTGAGAAGCTCCAGTTGGTTTAACTAGAGCCCTTTGGACAACAGCTAACAATGATGGACGATCACCAAAGATCAAAACAGGCCAATGAACTCCAACAAACAAAGAGACATGATAAACAACGCAGCTAGGAGCTAACGCTAGGCTAACTTTTGCTAGAAAATTCCAAACTGTCAGTCAGACTGCTGTGGCGGTTCTAGTGTTAAAGATAACTTTATATTTCTTTCCAATAAAGTGACAACATGTTGCCTCAAATATGAGATTGATTAGAACAGACACTTTTCAGTACACCTTGTGTTGGAGTTGCATGTACAGAGAACGTCTGTGTGTATGGGATTACTATAGGCACTGTGATTTGCTCATCGTGTTTCAGTGCGTGGTTTAGCCGTAGATCAACTGCATGGCATGGCATAGTATGGAGGTGTGTAGTATAGTGTAGTATAATAAAGTATAGCATAGTGTAGTATGTTATAGCACATAATAGTAATGCATGGCACAGCTTAGTATAAAATAGATATAATGGAATCTTAAATTAAAGAAATGTTTATAAAATTGTATTAAAGTACAGTGGGTACTATAGGAGAGTGCCTAATGTTATTATAAAGTAAAGTATTAGTATCATATAGCATAGCAGAGCAGAGTCTAGTATATTATAAGATTGATTTGTATAGCATAGCATAGTTAAGTACTGTCCTCTATCAGCTGTTTTTTTCCAAAGTAATCATTCTCATTCTTGAAAACTTTCAGATTCTGTCGTCCAGGTGACTTTGGATCCTGCTGTCACTGACTTGTCGTAGATCATTTCAATTTGAGCCCAGAAAGTGAGGCGATGGAAACCGAGGAGAGGCAGACAGAGGTGTTGGAATCGGCCTGTGCTGCTGAAAGACAGGTAGCTGGGCAGAGTGGAAGGAGTTAACACTCAGCTGTGGTTAATCTCCTCAGGGGAAATTTGGGGCAATATCCAGTTAGACTGGAATGTGAATGTGTGTGATTCTGACCAAGGGCTGGCACAACTGTCTCTCACTCCTCCTGCAGAGAGCCTATGGTCGCTCCTCTCAGCAGTGTTATTTCTCCCCAGCACCCTATTAAAACTGCTCTCAACACATGGAGCTGGCTTCAGCCCGGGTAGACAAGCAGCTCCCCAGAGCCTAACCACTGACGCTCGGATCCAAACCGCACAAGACCTCGGAGTACACAAGTGTTATATACCAAAGAATTAACTCTGCTCCCTGCAGATGTTAGAGATTCAAACTTTGTGAGAGGAAAATACAATGAGTCACAATCCCAGAAAAATAACTAAGACGAGATGTGTCCACTCAAAGGGTTTTAAAAGGCCTCGCTGACATTTAAACAGGATTATGTGTCGCATAAAAGATAAACCCTTTACTTTTCCCACAAAAACGTGTGCATATAAAACATCAGTGCTTCCACACTTTTTGCATGTAGAGTTGCTGCTCCTAACTTCATGTTAGCTGGGTTTTATCTACAGTCATTAATAAGAAAGACTCTATGTTGAAGTCAGTTTTGCTTTTGGTTCCAAATTCTACCAAAATCTTCCCCACCACTGCAGTGGGATTTCATTTCGATAACCTTCACTTCAATGTGATGCAAAATTACACAGAGGACCATCTACACCAAGTAAGTTCATGCTTTACTTATTTCAATCTGAATGAGGTGAAGAAAAATCATGCAGGGGCGGTTTTAATGGCTGCTTAGCTCATAAAAATAGGAGGGTTGTGCATGACACTTGATGCAGTACAAATCACAATTTGGATGCCTGTTTTCACTGTCAGTGCCCTTCATTTGGTATGAGCTCAGCTCGTTTCCAACCTTAACTGAGGTGACCCTAAAAGGATAGCATGTTTCAGGTGAGATCAACAAATTTGTCAAAAGAAAACCAAAACAGGATGGAGTTGAGTTTGGATGACATGGATCAAGCTGTCTCTGGGTAAAAGATTATATAAATGCACAAATTATGTAGAACTGTAACTGTCATGATTTATCTTACAAGTTTTATGTCTCTTGATTGAACTCGTATTGGTAATGTGGCCAACACTGATGCTTCTGCAAAATCTGCAGAGAGACGGCTCATATCTCGAAAATATCTTTAGTTGAGACACTGGTAAGTCAAGGTACCACTGTGTTGTTTTACATTCAACTCAACTCACTAAAGTTATCCATTTCTACCAAAGATTGGGTTGACCAGCTCTTACTGGCGCAGTATAAAGTTGGATTTTGTCTAACAACTATGGAATGTAAAATTAATGGACATAGCCTATCGTCGATGGAAGCCATATTGAAAAATCTGAACTCAACCTGTGGACAGCTATAGTATAATAGTCTGTCAGTGAGGTGAGCTGCACCTCTGATTAGACAAACTGCAGAGCTATAAGAAAAATTCAACCTGTGTACAGTGTGTGCTGACAGAGAAATGAGCAGACTACTGAATATTTTTCTATTAGTGTGTATGTAGTTTTCAGTACTTCCATAGCCAGCATCAAGTAGACTCTCAATAAACTGCAGCTTTTACCACTCCTGCGTCAGCTTCAGTTTTCATGGCTTGAGGTTATCGCTTGAGTCAAGGACAGATATCATGATAAGTTGTTGTCTAAAAGGGGGAGGATAACTCTGTCCATGGACAGTCATGATGCACTGGACCCAACAGCACACTGCTACTAAGCTAGTTGCCAGAGAGCTCAGTGCTGCAAACACCTGTGACCAAGGTGCAGCTAATGTTAGCTTAGCAGAACCAGGATGAGCCGCTCCATATAAACACAAGTTAGTAAGTTACAATTTGGTTTTATCAAAATTAATAAATGAGCTGCTACAACGTGTGGGCAGGTGGATTTGTTCTTGCCAACAGCAATTAGCTGGTGCCGACCAACTAATCAATGTAAAAAATAACACTCACCAAGTCTAATGAACTTAGTTTGACTCAGCTGATATGTGAGGAAAGAAATAAAAAAAAGATTTGATAAGATTTTATTGAGACCAATGCTCTTATCAGTTTCACTTATTGATTCAATTCTCTATCGATTCCTTTATCATTTCCTCCTGTGAATTTTCTGTGTACAAAGTGTCGGCTTTACAGGTTTCTGGTGTCAACAACATTTTATTGAGTATATAAGTAAATAAATATAAAACTGGTCAGTGGATCCGGATATATCTGGTTTATAAATTAAGATAGTTACGAATCTCACGTATGTGATGTGGATGCATTTTGTTAAATGCTGTTGACTGTAGTAGGCCATCTAGGATCTCAAAGTGGTTACAGCAAAGCTTTGAGTGGTTTAGACATTGAGAGTTTTCAGTACTGTTTACAAAAAGTAACTGTGATATGTTTCTATGACAAAAGTTGGAATTCTGTTTTTTTTTTTTTTTTTTTTTTTTTTTTTTCTGGAATTCTGTTTTAAAACCCAAGTTATATCGATGTATGCTAACTGCTGCAAAGCTACGCAGACCTGAGGTAAACTCATCAGCTTCCAAACCTTCCTCAGGCAGTTCTTAACATGAGCTGGATGCACCTGGTTCCTCCTGGTCTGACTAGAAAAAGTTAAATTCTGTTCAGGGGTATAATCCACAGCAACCTGTTTATCTCCGTGGATGCCACTCTCCACCATTGCGCGCGCCTTGGTTTTCCTTCCTCACAGGTACAATCCCTTCCACTTTGAATCAGTTCCTGTGGAGGAGACTGATGTGCTCAAAACCCTACCAAAACAGAAATACAGACAGTTAGCTTGTTGTCATGTTTCAAACAACAGCGCAGTGTAACTGTTGATAAATATTTTAACTCTTTGTGTTGTATTCAGTAAAAAGTTGTCATGAACAAAGAAAAGTAGTGTTAAAAAGAAGATCTGCTCTCCATTCATTTCCAAAACAAACACACGCCTTGTTAAGAGTCGTGACATCAGCACAGTGTGCACACGATTCCAGCCAAAAGGTGTTGCTGTGATCCACTTCAAACAGATAGTCCTCACATCCTCTTTGAGTACTTTTAATTGTGAGTATTCATTTATTCTTAGTAATTTAACCAACATGGCTACCCACCGATCACAAAGATAAACCTAACAAGATGAGCAAAAGCTGAGCTTTCAGCTATGACTTCACTTAAAGTAAAATAATTACTATAGCACTTTGGCATCATTCAGGTCACACTGGACAAAGACTTCATTATTCTTTGATACCAACACTAAAAAAACTCCAAGAGTAAAAATAAAACATTTCTCTGTGTGAAAGAGTTACTGATGAATGTATGACAGAGCGCTTAATGGAGGAATTTATGAGCTCGGCCCAGCTTTTGAAGAACAACCTTCCTACAACAGGAGGAGCTGAAAGCATTTACAGGCTGAACATGAAACTGCTTTGGAGAAATGTTAGCAATTTTCAAAACGGCCAAGCTTCTTAAACATGCTGTTTTTACACGGTGGTTACTCCCTGTGGTAGCTCTCAGTAAACTTCAGGGGGTACGTCTCCATTTCCACTGTAAATTATGCTAACTTGGGCAGCTGGCAGTCATTTACAGGGAGCTACTCTTTGTGTTGTGAGCAGAGCTGACATTCATTCAGAAATGTTATGTTGAGATGCTGAACGTGAAGCTGAAAACTTGAATAAATAGGAGTAAGATGAGTATCAGTGCCATGGTTAGGTGTTCCAGGGTGGGAAAAAAAAGCCACCCCATTGTACAAATGAAGCACATGCAATATGTATCTAATAATCCCAGACATTAAACCCACAGCAGGCATCAATATCAAACTACCAAGTCTTGTCTTTTTATGTCTTCTACTCTATGAGGCCATGAATCCCCAGGGTTTGCTCCCCCCTCCCGCACCAGCTTGTGGAGTATAATGTGGAGCGATGTGCAGCACAGAAAGCATTCCCCAGCAGTTTACTGTGGGCCTGGCTGGGTATGGCAGATGTCTGCAACACTGCTCTGCTCTGAGTTGAGGGCTCCATTTCAAAGGCCTGTTTACTGGCAAGCCTTAATAGGAAGTGATCTTAAAGTGTTCCTTTAAACATGTCGGAGGCTAATGGTTTAATTTGCTCTGGGTATTGCTCTGTCTAATGAGATTTAGCATGCGCTCCTAACTGCAAAGCTCAAACACTCGTCTTTTGGTAGGAGAGACATAAATTCCTCTTCTGTTCATTTATAAGTCTACATGTCTTCTAATTTGTCACATCACACTTTTTTTTCCCTCCCCAGTGCTGCATCGGATTTGATTTTGCTAATGATAGTGACATCAGCTTTCTGTTGGAGATAATTCCTGAGTGGCTAACATTCTGGTGTTACATGTTTTTATGGCTACGTGTTTAGGCTGGAAAATGTAAATGCACGTCATTTTTGATTTGTCCTTTCAGTCATATTCTTGTCTCCTGGCTCTATTTAATACTAAAAAAAATAAAAAAAAAAACAAAAACCCAATTCATGAGGCTAAATATCTGTATCCTCATCCAACCTTCCCTTTACTCTGATAACTAATGTCTGGCAACCCATTTCATTCCTGCAGCATTGAAATCTGCCTTTGTAGTTGATTCCACCAGCTTAAACAATTACAGATTCAGTTCTAAATAATCTGTCCTGGCCAGAGTCTTGGAAACCTTTATCAGTAATTAACTAAAGGAATTTCCAGACATTACAACATTTTAGCAGAATTTCAATCCAGTTTCAGAAACGGCACAGTTTCAGCATTTCTTGAAGTTTTTAAGGAATTTATTGAAAATGTAGATACTAAGCAGCATTGTGCAGCTCTTTTTTATTAACCTGTCTAAGACCTTAAAAACTGTTGAACACAGGCTGCTTAAACAAAGACAGATTTTAACAGGATCGTCTGATCAACAGTCGGCTCGATTGAAAATTACCTCTAAGATAAAACACAATGTGTGCAGGTTGGTGGAACTATCTTAGGTAAGCTTTTACTTTACAGAAGTGTTCCTCAGGGTTCAGTCCTAGGAACCCTTTCATTCATTACTTACATCCATTATATAAATCATAATGTCTGTAATGCAGATTTTCACTTTTGTGCTGATGACACCATGACGTATTGCTCTGCACCCACTCCAGGCAGGCTTTGGCACAATAACAAATATGATCCAAATATATTTTTTATGACTTGTTTTAAATGCAGACAAAATAAATATCATGCCGGTTTCTGGTAAAAAAAAAAAAAAAAAAAAATCAAACCTGCCATCGACCTTGGTATTTTAATTGATGACACTCTGACTTTTACTCCACACATTCAGCTTCTTGTAAAAAGGTTGAATCTAAAGTTGGATTTTTATTTTAAAATCAGATCCTGCCTTTCCTTTGAAGCCAAAAAGAAACCTGTTGCTGCTACGTTTCTGTTTGTGCTTGATTACGGTGATAGTTTTTAATCTGCACGTCTCCGCTCAAAGCTTACATGCTCTGGATACTGTGTATCACAGAGCTTCGAGGTTCATCACTAATTTTAAATGAATCACTTATCCCTTCTTGCTTTATTCCTGTGTAGGGTGGTCTTCCCTGATGTCACGCAGACTGAATGATGATTTGAAGGCAGATGTATTGAATCCTGGAGGTCTTTGTTGTGTATACTTGTTGTTTCGAGTGTGTTATTTGTATTTATGTCTGTTGTAATTTTGTAACAGTGCTGCTGTCTGTCTTGGCCTAGACACTCTTGGAAAATAGATTTTTAATATTAACAAGCGTCTTCCAGGTTAACTAAATGTTAAATAAATAAGGACTTTATGAGTGAACCTAAAATAGTCTCACTTTTGTACATATCTGAAGGTGCTGTTTCTAAGCTCACTGTATTAATTTGTGTCTAACCTGCTCATTAGAGTTTAAATATATAATATAACAAGGTGTACATCAGGTATCATCATCCTGTGGTGCTTAGTGACATATTAATAGAGTTGCTGATTCAGTACATTATGCAATTAATTTGCTCGTTCATTACATAGTGTGCATTCCAATATGTGTGCTGCAATCATATGGGTACACACACACACACACACACACACACACACACACACACACACACACACACACACACACACACACACACACATGCGCGCACACACACACGCGCACACACACACTCCTCAGAGCTCTGTTCAGGACTGAACAGTGATGGATTGGGTCCCATAGGTCTCTGGTGTGTTCATTTCTAGAGTCCAGCCGGTGGCTCAGGTCATCCCAGGGATCAAAGGCTACGACTGGATCACAGCAGCTTCCCTCCTCTGTGGTCCAGGGACTTACTCCTCCCCTCCCCAACCCCCACTCCTCTCCAGATGAAGATGGAGAGAAAGTTCTGTGCTCCTGTTTGACAGCCTCTTCATTTACTTCTCTGTGATAGACGATGCCCCCCTCTACTCTTTGCCAGAGGCGAGATATTTCTCTGTCATTTTGACTCTGATATGTTTCTTGTGTTATTACAATGATCTCAAATCAAACTCTCCTCAGAGACTGAATGTTATCTCGCTACTGGGAAGTGATACGCTTAGGAATGTTGTTTTCTTGGATCCTTACCTTTATCTTACCTGGGTGTATACATGATGTGACATTTCAGTGTATTTAAATTAGGGCTGTCTCCATGATTTGAATCAGAATGACCCCAGAGGGATACCAATATCATCTTGTAACTTCGTACACCCACTTGGTGCCAAGCAACAGTGTCAAATGTCAAAATATGGAGTCAAAAGGTGGAACTACTATAGTAGTTCATGTGGCCGAGTGTTGTCTGCATTTCCACTAAGGCCTGAAATTAGTTCAGTGACATAGAGAGGGAAAGACCAGGAGGTACTCATTTTCAGGCGTCGATTAAAGATCATTGTTTGGAAATTAACCAAAGTCAATCACAGCTGGGTGTCATTGTATTTCGTAGTATTTAGACCCATCAACTGAATTCACAAACGTGAAAATCCCCTCAGATCTTCATCCAGTCCTGTTTGCACTGTTTCATGGCTCTGGAACCAGTGGACTGAGGACAACATATCAGATCGGGCCAATTGGCACTGTCTGTATCAGATATGGAAAACTTAATAAAATACCTTTGACAAAATGATCTGAGCTAGGCCAGGAGTTGACAGGTTTAGAGGCCGATAAAGACAGCATTAACAAACAGAGACTAACATTTGGGGTAGGAAGTGAGGGGTAACTGGTTGAGTCGACATTTACAATACGTAGTCCACACATGAGCTTCAAAATGTTACCCTAAATGGTGACATCACTAAGACTACGTCCTTGTTTCATACAGTTTATGCTTGGTCTTGGGAATGGGCAGACAGTAGTATGATAACCCCATTTTTGCACATTCAGGGTCCAACAAGGCAAGAAGTGAAAAAAGGGGTTTAATTGGTTATTTACCTTTTGAGGAACTTTGTCTTAACTTTGAGAGAATAATAACACACTGTCAATAAGTGCTGTGCTTGTCATTACTGATTTATTGTATATAATAATAATAATAATAATAATAATAATAATAATAATAATAATAATAATAATAATAATAATAATAATAATAATAATAATAATTCTACTGTACTTTTTCAGTGGAACATAAGGGTATGGAACAGCTTATTGCCAACTTTACCTGGTGTACTTGTAGGTAAAAAGGTTAGCATAAGTTATTGTGACACACCCTCTCCAAGGCACACTAAATGTAATATGTTTTCCCTTAGATTTAATCATAGACCAGTATGGGACTCAGCAGTCCTTCTCAGGAACTTTCCCATCAGTCCCCTGCTTCTTTTCTGTCTGGTTCCCATCTTACCGAGTGCAATATGTGAGGGTTAGATGTGGGGATAAGCTCTTTTGGCTAAAACTCCATGAAACAGAGCAATGGGATTATGGGGTCCGTGCACAAGTCCCAAGAAATCCTCTCTGACACAGATTGCCTCTATTCACGTCTGCCTTTCATCTTTGAGTATTTTTTATGTTTCTGCTAAATCCGTCAGTTCAGATCAAGACTTGAACTCTGGTGGACAGTTGTGGTCTGAGTGTAGGCTGTCTCAAATGAAGGATGACTGCAGGTGAATATATATCATGTTGTGTTTCAATGTTTAAAGGAGGTTTAAAGGAGGTTTTATGAGGAACTTGTCAATAGTAAGTGTATTAGTCACAGAGGATGCTGGTCAGCTTGGCCTCTTTGTTAAGAGACTGTCCACAGAACAAGAGTGGAAGCTTAAAGACTAGTTCAACTCTACAAGGTAATTAAGCAGTATACACTCAATTTGAAAAAACTCTGGGCTTTACTTTGCCATCAGAATGCTGTATTGCCCCCCCCCCCCCCACACACACACACACATTATTCCAGTGTATTTCTCTACCTGCGGTGCACTGATTGGCTAATTGGGTCTATGAAAATAAGTCATTAATATATGTGTAATGGCTTTTGTACATTTTTTGTGTCTTGGTTTGAGATGATATTAAGCATCAAGGTTTGAATCCGGCCCACCCTGCCCACCACCTCTTAAGGCTCCTTTTTTTTCCTTTTCTCTGGCAGGAGATTTCAGGACATTTCACACACACACACACACACACACACACACACACACACACACACACACACACACACACACACACACACACACACACACACACACACCCCACTCTATGCCTCATCCACACCCATATCTCGAGTGCAACACTGCTTCATCACCATATATCTATTTGCACTTATACCATCGACCCTTTGAAAAGTAAACATTTGCAGCCTTTTTGACTTTTTAGGCCTATTTAGGCCTATTTAACCTTGTTGTTGTCTTTTTGTTGCTAACTCTGTTGCACTCTGCCAGTGCCAGCTTGACAGCTATATTATGTCACTTGATCCTACAGTGCTATTAGGGTCTTTGCTAATGTTAGTATATGCTTTGCCTGAAGGTGGTACTTCAGACTTGTTGTGCTTTGATGAAAAGACAGTTCATCACCACAAAATGTACACACAACTTTGGTTTTATCCTGACTTTCAACCTGAGGAACATAAACATCTGTGCAGGAGTACTACGGGAAGAAGTTGTGGTCAAGCTTAGTCATATGATTAAATTGTGTTATTATGTTATTATTTTTGTTATTTTTAATGTTCCTTAAAATTTTGGACAGGGTCAACAAAAGACTGGGAAAGTTGAGGAATGCTCCAAAAACACCTGTTTGGAACATTCCACAGGTGAACAGGTTCATTGGAAACAGGTGAGTGTCATGATTGGGTATAAAAGGAGAATCCCTGAAAGACTCAGTCATTCACAAGCAAGGATGGGCTGAGGTTCACCACATTGTGAACAACTGCGTGAGCAAATAGTCCAAAGTATTAGAACAATGTTTCTCAACGTACAATTACAAAGAATTGATGGATTTGATCATCTACAGTCCATAATATCATCAAAAGATTCAGAGAATCTGGAGAAATCTCTGCATGTAAGCAGCAAGGCTGAAAACCAACATTTAATGCCCGTGACCTTTGACCCCTCAGGCAGCACTGCATTAAAAAACAACATCATTGTGTAAAGGATATTACCACGTGGGCTCAGGAAGACTTCAGAAAACCATTGTCAGTTAACACAGTTCATCACTACATCTACAAGTGACAGTTCAAACTCTACCATGCAAAGACAAAGACATATATCAACAACACCCAGAAACACCGCCGGCTTCTCTGGACCCGAGCTCATCTGAGATGGACTGACACAAAGTGGAAAAGTCTGCTGTGGTCTGACGAGTCCACATTTCAAATTGTTTTTGGAAATCATGGACGTGGTGTCCTCCAGGCCAAAGAGGAAAAGGACAATCTGTATTGTTCTCAGGTCAAAGTCTCAAAGCCAGCATCTGTGATGGTATGGGGGTGTGTTAGTGCCCATGGCATGGCTAACTTGACCATCTGTGAAGGCTCCATTAATGCTGAAAGGTACATACAGGTTTTGGAGCAACATATGCTGCCATCCAAGCCACGTCTTTTTCAGGGACGTCCCTGCTTATTTCAGAAAGACAATGACAAGACACATTCTGGCTTCTGGCTTTATAGTAAAAGAGTGCAGGAACTAGACTGGCCTGCCTGCAGTCCAGACCTGTCTCCCATTGAAAATGTATGGAACATTATGAAGCACAAAATACGACAACAGAGACCCCGGACTGTTGATCAACTGAAGTTGTTCATCAATCAAGAATGGTAAAGAATTCCACCTCCAAAGCTTCAACAATTAGTGTCCTCAGTTCACAAACACTTATTGAGTGTTGTTAAAAGGAAAGGTGATGAACACAGTGGAAACATGAGCCTGACCCAGCTTTTTAGGAACGTGTCGCAGCCATCAAATTTAAAACAAGTGCACCCCCCCCCCCCCCAAAAAAAAAAAAAAAAATTTGCAAATTATTGTATTCTGTTTTTGTTTACGTTTTGCACAACATCCCAACCATATTTGAATTGGGGTTGTAGATGAATCAACCTTAAAGCAGAATAAGTAAGCAGGCAGGGAAATGAGACCCATGTACAGGACAGGCAGACCCCTTTTGACAGAGGTCTTCCTCTAATATTAAGCAGTCGTTTGTGTCAGTGGATGATCCATAATCCATCCTATCCCTGCCCTCCTCACAGCGTGGTGCTTAAACAATCTCTAAGCTAAACTAGCCCTCCTCTCCCTCAGCCCTGCTATCTTTATATTGAAATATTGTGATTATTCCCCTGGTTCAGGAGAGGCTGGCTATAATCGCCAGACAAATGATGTGGAAAAGCAATAAAAAGCCACTCCCTGGAGACTCTTCTAGCTGGCCGAGTGACACAGCCATGAGGGATACGAGCTGCCGATGTGTCTGTGGAGAGTGATCCGAGCTGTAGCAGAGCAGTGCCTCAGAGCCATAGATCTGCTCTGCTTAAAGGGGATTTGACTAAACAAATGGCAGCATATGGTAGATGAGAGAGAGGAGGCGAGTGGAGAAAGGGAGAGGTAGCATTGTTTTCAGAGAGAAAGGACGGGAGGTGCGGTGAGGAGGGGGGTCCTGTGTCTCTCCTCCCCTCTTCAATCTTTCATTATGTTGTCACACTCTAGCTGCGTGCTTCCAGTAACACTTTAATTAGCCTCCATGAGTTTAATTGCGCGTGTAGGTCTGCCAGCTTGTTTTGCTGTGTAAATCTGTCTTGTTTGTTTTTACCCACTCAGAGAATCAGTGCTGCTGCAGGAAACACTGTGCACCTCCACGTCCCTCTTTATTTCTGACTCCTGGTCTTTTCATTGCATTGAAATGATTTTCTGCATGTGGAAGATGTCCTGCAGCGTTGAGGAAACATTGCAACCCAAGAAATGCTCTGGAGAAATAATAATTCTTTTTTTTTTTATATATATATAATTTAAATAAAGTCACTTATCGTCTTTTTCAGTTTGGTATACAATATCCAGAACATTTAAATCAAACACCAGAAAGGCGACTGAATTTCATTATTGTCCTTGAGTTCCCGTGCTTTACATTGTAACACAATTTCACCTCCATGTTTAAACGTCTGTATCTTTATAGAAACGTAAGACAGCCAAAATGACCACAGATTATGTGAAACAGACTAGAGTGGACAGCGTGGCTATGCCTTTCACCATTGAACGGTTTTGAAGCCAAAATTATGCAGCCAGAGTCTGTGCAGTAGAGGATCTGAGGGGAGCCGGATCACACACACACACACACACACACACACACACACACACACACACACACACACACGTGTATATATATATATATATATATATATATATATATATATATATATATATATATATATGTGTGTGTGTGTGTGTGTGTGTGTGTGTGTGTGTGTGTGTGTGTGTGTGTGTGTATTCCCTCTCTCTTTGGAAATTCTTATTTCTTCTTGGCTCTCCAAGTATGTCCACCTATTAGTCATCTCACAATGCCTAAAATTCAAATGATAGACAACATATGGCTAACTTTATGCCCAGCTTCTCGCTTTAAACACAACAATTGAATAATAAGAATAAAAATGATACTCTTTGTTCAGATTTCAGTTAAATAAAAAGGCCCCGAGTCAGAAGGCCAGTCAGTCAGAAAATCAAGATTGCATTTAGTTGATTTTCTTCAGTCCCATTTGTACCAGAAAATTTGTATCCTACAGAACTCATACTGATCAGAGCCATCTCAACCATAGACTGTATACAGAATGGATGGCGTGGCTCAACCTTTCACCATTGTGTGGTTTCAAAGCCAAAATACCCCTGTCAGAGGCATTCCATCACATCCATTTGAAAGTCTGATCTGTACTTAACTCTCCTCTACCAACTTATCTGACTATTCCTGAAAAACACAAGACGTAAAAAAACAGTTATTAACGTCTAATAACTAAAGAAACTTTTCAGAAAAAAAAGCTGACTTTAACACAATGCAGCCCAATAATATCTGACCACAGCCCATCTAGAATGAACAGGGAGTTTTGACCTACACTGCAGCCAGTGTGAAAGGGTGTTTTATCGAGAACAAAGTACACAAAGTAAATTTCATCAGCCAAGAGCAGATTTACTGACGTGTCTGTGTGCGATTTATGATAATAACATCAAAATGTCAGGGAATATTGGTTCTTAGATTCATTTTGTCCTACATGCTCTAAGAGTGCTTTACTTACTGCATTAGCACCAGCGCTTTCCTTACATTGGCCAGAGTCTTACTACTGTAACTCTATCACCATTCATTCAATCAGAAAATTTCAAACAGCATTAGGAACCTAAAAATCTGTGCTTTCAGTGATATATGGTTCAATAGGGTAAACACAAGCTTGTTACTTAGCAAATGACAGACAACAAAAATGTTGTGGAAATGCTGAATGGCTGCAACGACAAAAGTTTTTGCTCAAGTCAAAAAGTTCCCACGCAGACTGAGAGCTGGGAAGGAAAAGGAAATCAATTTCATTTTTGTGTTTTTCTTCTTTTCAACGACTAGTACTTCCATACAATGTCCAATAATCATTTACCAGATGTAAAAAATTTAAACTAATGTACAATTGGAAAAAAAAAAGGCCAAAGCACATGGACACCAAGCATTTCCAGACCATTTTGCAGCCATAATAACAAAATATGTCCAGACCATTTTTTACCTCAGTAAGTTAATGGCTAAAATGTATTCAAAATAATTCAAATTTATTGTCAAAATGCAAAATTGTGAAATAAAAAGTCTAAAACTGTGTCATAAATATTTAATATTTCAGAGGCTTTTTGGCTAATCCAGCTTGTTTACACCTGTGACTCAGCAGTTTGACATGTACAGGAAATTAAATCTCTGCATTAACTTCATATACTCCACATTAAAAAAAAATAAATACATAAAATAATTTTAAAAAATGCACCATAATAAATGTTTATTCGTAATGACCACTCTTGGAAGCAGAGCAAATGGTGCTGATAAAATAATAAATAATTAAATACCCTTATCCGATTTTCATTCTCTCACATCCTTATTGAAAAAAAAAAGCAATGAAAGCATCTCAGGAAGTCTCCCCTGTTCTTCTTTTTTTTTTTTTTTCTTTTTTTTCTTTCTTTATTCTTTGTGGCGAAACAAGGAGCAGGCAGTTTGCTGGCAGTAGGAGGTTTAGCAGCCTGGAGCTAACGGGAGCATCAAACCAACGGTTGTGCTGTGTGTTTCCATGTGTTTATGTGTGTTGATTGTGTATGTGTGTGTGTGTCTGCTGTTGTTGCCGCCGCTGCTGCTGTTACCACTTGCCTCCGTCTCCTCCCGTCTCTGGCCTAATCAACAAAACAGCCTCAGCTGCCCCTTCGGATCCCCTGCCAGGGTCCCTATCATCCTCTGATCAAATATTAATGTGTGATACTGAGCTTGCTCACTAATCCAAAGCCAATTAATATTATCTGTCAATTATTTACAGATCCTGAGGTGCGGAGGCAGATCCCTGAGGACTACATCGGCCAGGTTCAGAATACGAAATTGACTTCCTTTTTCACCCCCCCTCCCAAACACACACACACACAACCACCACCAGGACCCCCCTTTTTTCTTTCTTCCTCTTCCCCTTCTCTGTTTTCTTTCTTTTTTCCCTCTCTTTTCATCCCCTCCTTCCTTTTTTGTTTATGTGTGTCTTTTAAAGCCTAAATGGTTGTCTTTTCAGCGGTTGGAGGCGAGCACAGGAAGCTGCCTGGGCATTAGTGCTGCTGATACATCTGACATAGGAGGATGCGTGTTTAGGGGAGGGGGGGGGGGGGGGTGCTCTCGCTCTCTGCTAAGGCTTTGTGTCTGACTCTCACTCATACAGCGCAGTCAGGGAATACTGTTATTAGTTTTCATCACTGATGCGCAGCAACATGACATATGTTTCAAATCCCTGCGCCTAGTGATTCGGATTGTTAGCTCCGATCACTTCCATTGTTATTCCAACACACGCTGGATTTCACATTTTTCCCTTTCTGAGGCGGCCTCGCAAGGGTTAGCTTGGTTGACTTACACACACACACACACACACACACACACAAACACACACACACATACACACGCACAGACAGAAACTGACACACTCCAGCAGTCAGTGATCGCTGTTTGTCACGGGCTGTTTTTCGTCCTATACTTTCCGTCTCACTCATTTGGTGGCTGAGAGAAGCGACGACTTGGTGTTTAATGGAGTTTTCAACCTCAGAAGTCTTTATTCCACACAGAACAGAGACTCGGCTGCAGCCACGGCTTCTTGCACTTCATGTAGCTGTCTGTGCAGGGGGTGATGGGTGGGTGGCTGCTGCTGCTGGTGGTGTTGTTTGGGGCGGGGGTGGAGAAAAGACTGGCATCTGAGAGGAATAATGACGGCCGGTCGTTTGGATCCCTTGAGCCACAAAGCTAGCCCTTCTTCCTCTACAGAGCGGGGAGAATAAAGGCCGCAGAAGAAAGGCAGCATGAAAAGCAGGGGGAGTCATTTTCTGACAGTGTATTTGTGCTGCAGCTTAACTCTGACCACTTCCCATGATGCACTTTGACCTGCCAGGACCTCTAATTGGCCAGCTAAAGGGAGGAGTTGCAAATATCAAGACATCAGTCCACTTCTCTGTCTTCCATTCTTTCCCAAACCATCGGCCTGGCGATGTGATGTGTTGTTTGTTGGCTCACTTGTGCTGTATATGTTTCGCTAACTAGCTCTTCTGCTCCCAGTTCTGCCTTCATCACATCTTTGTGCGCTGCTCTTTCTAATAAGTAGAGATGAGTTGTTTTGCCAGTGTTACCCCCCCCACCCTCCACCACCACCACCACCACCAAATGTGAGTGGAAAGATGGCTTCCTCTCGTTAGCTGAGCCTCCACTGCTCAGATCTCACCGTTTGCAGGAGCGGTTTAATCTGATATGTAAATATAGCGTTTGATCCAAAGCGATCGTCTAACGAGCAAAAGTCTCAGCTTTTCTCCGCCTTTCCTGCACCAGTAATTAAAACAAAGCCCATTTGGGCTTTTCTCTTCCGTCTCCTGTCTTTCCCGTCCGTCTCCTCCTCATCTTTCCTCTCCTCTCACTCTCATGTTTTCTGCCTCTCTGTGTCTCCACTTTGACACGAGCGCGGTGCAGTCTTGATTTTTACACGTTTCATCCTTTACGTTAGGCAGCTGCTGCATATTTTGTCTGAGCTGTTGCTGTGAAGTACGTTTGTCACATTGGAAACGTTGATGTTTGAAGCCGGGCTCTTTTGAAGTGGCTGATGTGGGGGCTGTTTTAACTGGGAGGCAAAGGGACGGCGCTCGCCCATAATGGGGGGGTTATTCAAATGACTGACCTCTAGATGACAGACCCAACCGACTGCGCCATGAATAAACAGCAGCTTGATGTGGTGCTTTACTCTGCGCTTTGTTCAGGTGTTGATATCATGTTCCTATCATACTGCCTGCTAAATGACTGAAGGTCACTGGTGTCTGCGGATGGCGCTGAGATCCATTTAGCCAAGAGCTCAACAGTGAAAAGACTGTGAGTGAGTGCACAGAGCCTGTCCCCCCAGTGAGGTGTGTGTGTGTGTGTGTGTGTGTGTGTGTGTGTGTGTGTGTGTGTGTGTGTGTGTGTGTGTGTGTGTGTGTGTGTGTCTAAATGATGAGCAGGTTGCCAGAGTCCTCAAGCTCATACAATGATTAATACTCCTAATAAACACAAAGAGCATGAGTCACTTATTTCAGACCTGGAGTTAAATCTGAGAGAGAGCACCAAAAGCTTCACCAGGCTCATCTCTACACTTTACAAAGGCAACCTGACATGTGAATAAATGCTGCTTTTGTCTCTGCTCAGACAGTCATGATGCTCGGTTTCATTCATGTATTTATTTTTGTTAATTTCATCTTTATTGGACAAAAGACACATGGGACTGAAACATACCACCTCAATACCAGCCATGAGAGCACGTGTGGACATCCAGAGCATCATGTCACTCAGCTTGTACCTGCTGTTTTCTCTCTCTCTCTCTCTCTCTCTCTCTCTCTCTCTCTCTCTCTTATACATCTTATAACCTATCCTATCTAAATACAATCTGTTGCATGTTTCACCAAGCCACAAACCAAAGCATCTTTTATCTGAGGATGAATTTCCTCCCTTTGAGATTTCTCTTTTTTTCTCTGAGTGGCTCAGCAGTTCAAGTTGGGCCAGAATCCTCTCCTGTTGAAACATCACCTGTTTCACCTCCTGAGGAGCAAAGACGGAAAGGATCGTATGAAGATGAGCAAACCATCTGCTACTTCTTCAGAAGAAACAGGCTGCAAAATAAAGCAGAAATAAAGCAACTTTAACCCTTTAATGCCTGAGCCTTAAAACTCCTGGTCTTTTTTTTGTTTTTTTTTCTTCTTCTTCGATTGACTATAAAATGGTCAGAAAATGTCCTGGGATCACGTGCTTTGACTTATTTCATTTGGAATACATGGAACTTTCAACATCTGGAGTTATTTCCAGTTCACTGCATGTTATGAGGGTAAAACAGTTTAAAATGAAGAAAAACACAAAGACAAAGTTTGATTTTAGTGTCATGGATGGCAGCAGGCAGACACACAAGATAGGGGGACCCAAGTGCAGATAAAATTCAAAAGATCTATTTAAAACTAAACTCTAAAAGCCCCAACACAAAACCAAAATACCAAAGCTCCAGGAAGACTTACTGTAAGGAGACTGAAGATATGGACATGACAAGAGACATAACAACAGCAACATCAGTGAACTGACAAGAAACTCAGGAAACACAGAGACTATATAGACAAAGGACTAATCAGACACAGGTGAAGCACATGAGGAGCAGTCACAAAGGAGGGAAACATACAGAGTACTCAGACACACCGACACTAACAGAGAAACACACAAATCAAAAAGTACAAAATAAAACAGGGAACACCAAAGACTACACTGAAACATTTAGACAAAAACAGATGAGGGAAACAGCAGCAGGAACCACAAGAAACACAAGGAAACAAGGAGCACCAAGAAAACACAAAAGCAAGTCATCACATTTAGAGGTTTAGTGCAGGAAAAAAAAACACTGAAATTTAACCTAAAAAACACATTTTACTGGACAAATTTAAACAATAAAAAAAGGTGTCTGACAGCATCAGCAGAACCTCTAGCATCCCCACGGCCTCTCCCTCTCTGGAGGATGTCTGCTCCTCATCATGAGTCAAACTGAAAGTCGAGGAGAAAAATATTCAGCTGCTCACACACCGTACACAACAAACAAGGCACGGCACATTGTTCTACAAAGGTTAGCAAACAATACAAGAGCCAGTCTACATAAACAATTGTGTAATCGAAGCAAAAACTAGACAGAGAGCTTCATTCATTCCCAAATTGAACCTAAAGTTCTCTTTGTTTCCTCATGAAGCTGCTCCTTCAGATGCTCCTTCAGATGCTCCTTCAGTCTCAGAATCATGAGGAAACCTCGCTGGAGGTTTGAGAACCTGGGATGATCTTCATTTTGCCATTTTTTTGGACAATCTCAGCTCTGTTTTTCTGTTCTTTCCTTTTATCCATCTGCTCCACACTCTGTGTGTGTTTATGGGCTTCCTTAAATGAGTAAAATTACCGTCATAACCATGTTTGCTCAAAGAACAACATTTCCACTTTCACATACTTTTGGAGTTTTTCTGACTGTGCAAACTGTGTAGGAATAAGGGTCATTTAAAGTAGGCTAGTGCAACACCACAAATGAGAAAATGTGCTGCATTGCATCTGCAACAACGCCACTGACAGCAAACATGCTCAAAATACACAAGTGAAAAAGAAAAAGAAATATATGTTAGACAAAAAAAAAACAACAACCTTCATATTGGGGCTTGTGGTGTTGGGCGACACAGCTTTAATGTTGCCTGGAGAGAGAAAAACATCAGTCACTGAATTCACTGCTAACAGATACAGTCTGCTGCCCATAAAACATTACACTTTGGTAGTGCTGGTTGTGCTCTCCCACTTGGGCAGGGAGAGCAGCAGCAAAGATCCTATGAGGCAGAACAGAGTGAGCATCAGTAGGTAACACCAGAACGAAGAAAAAAGAGGAGATGGACTGAAAGTTTCATCAGAACTGAATTACTTCCTGAATGTGTTCATAAAATATAACTGAAACCTTAGACTAAAGTCCAGCCTTTTAACTGTGCTCTGTAACCCATTGACTGACATCACATCGTGCAGGTCTTGTAATCATTCTTCTTTTTTTTAGTGTGAATGATCAGTGTGAATGCCAACAGCTGAATCTTTCACCTTGACTTCATATGAAACCAACTTCTGCCGAGGCGACGATATAATTTGACCAGGGCGACACTTTCAATGTGGAGACATCTTCTCTGCATCTGGCCGAGTGTCACTCTTTCAGGTATGATGCATGCACCAATTGCAGGATGGAAATGTCATCAACCTTGCGTGCTCACTCGCTCACTCACTAAAGGTGAATTTCACCACAAGCCTTCTAACAGTGTGCCTGAAACTAGTGGAAGCCCAAACCCTCATGAACAGACCAGCAGACATCAGGGATCATGGACAGTTTTTAAAGCAGTTCCTGTTTTGTAGACTTGAGCATCAAAACTCCTTGAAGATGGTTGGGGTGGCGGGATTTTCATGGTGACTCAAGTATAGAAAGGGACAGAAGCCAAGAAATCTGTCTCTTTGCTTTGATACACCACCTTCGACTTCTGGGTCCCACTCTGTCGACTCGACGTGTTCCTAATTAATTTGTCTGCAGTCGGGTTTCTGTGATGAAAGATCAGGTTTAGAGGAAGTGAACACCTGGTAGCATATGCTGCAGGGACTGACAGCAAGGCAGCAGAGTGCCAGCTGCAGATGACAGACAGGACGATTCAGCAGATAGTGTATGTGTTTGGGGACAACACACACACAGACACACGCACAAACACACACACACACACACACACACACACGTTACAAAAACTAAGTCTTCCTTTTGAAAACATGCAGGTTTACAAATGATTTAAGCTGCAGAAACATTGTCCTGGAAACAAAACTGTGCAGAATCATACAACAACCGCTGTGACTTAAACCTCAGTGTACTTCCTGTAACAAGGTCAAAGTATAGACTGTATAAACATGGATGTCATCTCTGTGAGGTTACTTTGTGACTTACATTCTGGCTTTAGTTTAAATAGGGGTGCTGAGCTATTGCATGGTCTTTATTCCGTTTAGGTTTTGTTTAAGCTGCTGTCTTTTTAATGCCCCCCACACACACACACACACACATACACACACTCCACAAACTCCCTTCCCTCTGATTGGCAAGCCCTCTGGAGGACTGTTGGGGTTGGATCTATGGTATCTTGGTGTTTGAGGCCTCTTCTTGGATTCAGGGATTTCTGCAACATATGGATATGTAGAGGTTTGAAAATCGCCACAAATTTAGTCTGAACATCCAGGATTGATACTTTACAGCCATGATTTAGGTATAGGAAAGATGCATTATGCCCTTTTTCAGTTACAACCCAATTCCAATGTAGTTGGGATGTTGGGTAAAAATTACATTAAAACACAATACAGTCATTTGCAAAGTGGTGAACCTCGCCCCATCCTTGCTTGTGAAGGACTGAGTCTTTCAGGGATGCTCCTTTTATACCCAATCATGACACTCACCTGTTTCCAATGAACCTGTTCACCTGTGGAATGTTCCAAACAGGTGTTTTTGGAGCATTCCTCAACTTTCAGTCTGTTGTTGACCCTGTCCCAGCTTTTTAGGAACGTGTTGCAGGCTTCAAATTCAAAATGAGTGAATTTTGCAAAAAGACAACAATAAAGTTTATCACTTTGAAAAATAAATATCTTGTCTCTGTAGCTTAAACAGGATTTACAAATCATTGTATTCTGTTTGTATTTACATTTTACAAAATGTCCAAGCTTCATTGGAATTGGGGTTGTATTTCAAGCATAATCATCCAACCAATTTTTTTTTTATTTTTATTTTTTTTTTATATGACCTGGGCAAAATGTGACCAATACCACTATGGAAACACTAATTCACTAATCGTTGTTAACAGCCACTGATAACTTTCAATAGTGAGCACCATTTTCCAGCAGTTTGCTTCAAATTTGTATCAAATTTTGATTTAGATGAGCTGCCAACATCTCCACCTTTTTCTGCAAAGACTGGTTTTGCAGATTATATTATGCTGTATTTGATATAATCCCTGAATTTATGAAAATAGTAATTCTATAGAAATATTGAAGATTATTTTGAAGACATCTGGTGGTGGACTTTGAGTTTGGATCACTGACATCTTTGAGACTGATGCCACTAATCAATACTCCAGTTACCACCAACTGTGGTCACATGGTCAAAACTTCTCCCCAGTTGTTTATTGCGCTTTAAGAATTTTGTACAGCAAATAATTTGGCCCAAAATAATCTTCCAACAGCTTATTTTAATGTTTGACAAAAAGGCAACATAAAGTATGATTGTTTTCTGGGCAGCACAGTCTGTGGTTCATGTAACAGTTGAAGTGTGTGTGTGTGTGTGTGTGTGTGTGTGTGTGTGTGTGTGTGTGTGTGTGTGTGTGTGTGTGTGTCTCCATTTTGCTCAGGGTCAGCAGGTATTAAAGCTGTGCAGACCTTTTCTGGATCAGTTTTTTAAAATCATTTAAACAAGCATGAACATCACTGAGCTAACTACTCTTTTTCAAACCCTTGATAGTAATATATGACATATACTAATTGATATATTGAGTGTTAAGAGAGCTCTGTGTTTTAAAGCAACATTGACTAATTATTTGATTTAAGACAATTGTTTCAGAATTTTAAAATCGTCAGAAAAGCAACATTTAAAAACTCAAGTGTACCTGTTATTTCCTCTATGATGCTTTCTGTGCATTAGCTGTCTGACTCATCAACAACAACAACAACAACAACAACAACAACAACAACAATAATAATAATAATCATAATAATAATAATAATAATAATTATAATAATTATAATAATTATAATAATTATAATAATTATAATAATAATTTAAAAACTTGATTTATATTGGATGTCTAAAACAGATTCTTCCAGAATCTGTTAAATAATTTTCTGGTTATTGGGTTGTTTGAGCTGAAAAACCAACAAAGCTAACATAGAAGAATCCTTTTTTTGTTGTTGTTGTTGTTTTTTTTACACGGCTGAAACAATGCCTCTGCTGACACACTGAATATGACTGTCATCCACAACAGTCTTAACTAAACAACACGTAAATCACACTCGTATTTTACGTGTTTAAGTACATGAACACTTGAAATGTTTAATCCATAAAGCTCAAACATTATCAATAGACTCATCCATACAGCAAACAAGTCTTTTAAGGTGCAGAGAGTTGCTGTCAAAACCAGAGGTTAACTTGGATGTCAGATTTGAGGCTTCCACTGTTGATATTATGAGATGAAGAGAAGCGGATGTGAAGGGTAGACAGACAACAGTGGTACCATTTCAGGGCACATTTGGTCATCCATGACCAATCAAACAGCATGTAGTAAGAGCATTTGAGGGTTATTTATCAGACACTCAGAGTCCATGCGGTTTCTATGAAGTATATACTGTTATGTCCTTTACACCAATGAGATGTCAGACACATTGCCTGAGCTTCCTATAAATGCACTTTGTAACAGAAAAATAGGGTTAGGTTTAACACAAAAGAAGGGATATTCTACTCCCTCATATTTTAAACATGGATTTAAAGTAACAAAATTGGAGGTTCAGACTGAGCGTGTGCAGATTTTCAAACCTCTACAAATTCATATGTTGTAGAAATCCCTGAATCTGTCTGTAAACTGATCAAAATGCTGTATTCAAAGAAAAAAAAAGATCTTCACAAGATTTGCAGGAATGATGACATCATCACATGAGGCTCTCCTGACTGGTTCATGACACATTGGAGAAGTGGGCCTCAAACACCAGCGGATGCCAGTAGCTCCACCCTTCCACCCAAGTTCTTTAGAGTGATGGCCAATGAGAGGGAAGGGGTTTGTGGAGCAGGGAGCCTTAAAGAAACAGAGGCTGAAATAAGGGTTTAATAAAACACCAGTGAGAGAAAAAAAAAAAAAAGATTCAGTATAAGAAATTTAAAAAAAGACACTCAATACCCCCTCTTTAAAAAATGTCATGTCTAATTCAGGGACAGAAACATGATAGTTAGTTTGGAAGCACTGCATAGCCTTAGACTTTGCTTTCCCCCCTCCTGGCAGCACATTTAAGGCACTTAGAATGACTTACATAAAAAAAAAAAAAAAAAAAAAAAAAAAAAAACAGAGATCTCATGCCAGCTCAAGACTTTAAAATCAAAGGTGTGGTTATTTTTGCATGTTGCAGCTTCTTTCCAGGACAGGTAGCCCCTCTGCAGCATGAGTTGAAATAAATAGAGTGCACCGTGTCCTTACTCAGCTTCAACATCATTCTTCATATATTTTGGTCTGAAGAAGCAGCAAAGTGCAAATGGTGTCGGTGTCCTTCATCAGTCCAGTCCCGCAGCTCAACGGTGAGGATCATGTTTCTGTCAGGGCGCTGCAGAGCCAGGAGAAGGAGCCTGGTTGGGGGTTTGAAGATCGGCAGGTCCGCCACTGAAAACCACCTTGTGTTCGGGGTCCTGTGAGGAGCGCCCCAGCAGCTGCCCTCCTTCACGCCTGTTTGTCAGGAGCTGTCGATAAGTCCCGCACTTGCGCCGCTTTAAAGGGGAGGGGGAAGAAAAGGCTGAAATAGGATGCTTCCTGCCCTTTAACATGCCAGAGGCTTCGTTAAGGGAACCTGTGAAATCAGTTTAATAGGCTGACATCACCCCTGGGCCTCTGTGACCCGGCCCTCCTGAGACCCTTCCTCCTCTTTCTCTCACTTTCTTCTTCGTCTTTCCTCTCCTCCACCGCGTCATCTTTCCTCTGCTCAGGTCTTTTTTTCATGCTATCGATTAACTCGTCTTCATTCTGTCTCTTGTTCCTCTTTGTCTTTTCCTTCTTTCACCTTTTTTTTCTTCTTCTTCTTTTGAGCACATAAAGCTTCAATTAACTTTCATACTCTTATCATTTACTTCTTTATCTCATCCATCCTGTCTTCTACATTTATCCACTTCCTTTCAGCAGTTCTCTCTTCTTAAATCTTCCTCTCAGAGCGTTTTGCTTCAGCAGCAGTGTTTTGTAGCTGGTCTAACAAGGGGATAGCTTTATTTTTCATCCAGCTGACCTTGATGAAAACCACGGAGCAGGCCAGTCTGCGGACGACCCTGAGTGTGCCTGAACCCACCTGACATTAGTGAATAAAATATAGCATGGGCCTCCTGTTGGGGACGGCTGCTGAAAGGGAGATCACTCCACCTCCTCTTATTTATTCTCTTTTCCTCCTTCTTCAGACACTAACGCCGGGAATGTGACGTTAATGTGCATACCAGCTGTTTGAACCGCCGACCACAGGTCAGCCACTTTAATAGAGAGGTTCAAGCCTCTCAAAGGGATGGCAGCCCGACGCCTCCATTAATGTGGAGCAGGAATGTAGCCGTAAAACAGCACTTCCTCATGTAAGGCTTCCCTGGGAAGTGCAGGGACCCTGGTGTTTTTATCCTCCATCCTGCCAGGAATACTGCAACAGGATGAAAAACACAAGCAGACATGACTCTTAATGTCTTTTTTTTGTACCGTGCTTCAAATGCTTACAAGTTTGTTTGTTTGTTTGTTTGTTTGTTTCTTCAGACATCTTTGAAGGATCTGCAGGTTGCATCGCAGGAGGATGCTGAATTTGCCTCCTCTTCTCCGGCTTTTGCATGACTATTTATGTGCTGTGAATATTTTGTCTTCTGGATATGGTATGAAGTGTGTGTGTGTGTGTGTGTGTGTGTGTGTGTGTGTGTGTGTGTGTGTGTGTGTGTGTGTGTGTGTGTGTGTGTGTGTGTGTGTGTGTGAGCAGTATTATTGCGTTTTTCTGTGCAGCATGGGTCCTGACACTGCCTGGATGGTTATGGCTGCCCATGGCTGTAGGCAGGCCTTGGGGGGTGCAGGCCCTCTCCTGGTGGGGATAAAAGCAGGAGGCATCTGGCTCCAGCGGAGCTCCAAAAACTCAAAGTAGCCTAAGATCCCCCTCTCCTAGTTTAGCCAAACAAGCTGGACTAATCCCAACTATCAGGGGATGCTCTGTCAAAACAAGCAGCAGGGCCCTAAGGCAAGCCGATCCACTGAGCAGTGAAGGGCCGCAGAGAGAGTGAGAGAGGGAGAGAGAGAGAGGGAAGGAGGCCCTCCCATTAGCATAATGCCTCTCGGTAGCGAGCTGGTGTGCTGGCCTGACAGCCTGAGCACAGGGGCACAGCATCTCACAGGGGGTTTGGGCTCAGAGACGGGGCAGCAGGGGCAGAGGGGGGCCACAGAGGAGATGTGGGAGCTTTCTGGCTTAAATCAGCGAGGGGCAGAAACCCAGCCCAGCCTGCTGATGGCAGCTCCTCCTCTCCTTTTCTCTCTGCGTCTCTGTGATTCCAGCTCCTCTTGTCTTATTTTTAGTAGCCTTCATCCTCCAAAAGCAGGTTGAGTCCTCTTCTCTCTGAATATGTAGGCCTGTGCCCTGGGCTCACCGTCGTTCGCCCGATCTACCAGCTCCTCCACCGCCTCACAGAGCTATTCTGGTGCTGCTGAGGCTGAGGCTGAGGCTGAGGCTGAGGCTGCGGCTGAGGCTGTGTTGTGGCTACCTGCTGGGGAGCAGCTCAGAATCCGTGTCAGGGAGAAAAAAAAAAAAAGAAAGTGCTTGACACACAATCCAGTGTAAATCTTCACATATGAAATATTGATTTAGCACGCTCATTATGCGCCATAGATCTCTTTTGATATTCAGATGACTCCCTTTCTCTAAAAAACCTTTGCAGCAGTGTCATCAGTTGAAAATGTGCTCGGCTCAGTTGAGAGCACTCTGTCTCTCTCTGTCACCAGCCGGTGTCACTCCATTCTGTGTATGCAGAACGGCTAAATGAAACAAATGAGTTAGCTGTATATGTTATTAGTCCTAATGGGAACATAATGGGGTTAGCTTAGGCCACGTAATAATGAATATCAATATAAGCAAGCTGGCCCTTTATTAAAGCCTTACATCATCTCTCAGACACTCAATTTGAGGTGGGGGTGCACAGGGTCCAGGGGGAGGATATTTTTGGTTTCTGGCGGTCGTCACACTTTGAACTTTACGGCTCGCTTCTCTAATCTGAGTGTGTTCATAAAGTCGCAGATTCCCCAGGATTCATCACAAACCGCCACTTTTATTCCTTCTTGTTGCACATGATGTCGAGCAGTGCGATGTTAACGGCTTCCCAGAAGCCTTAGATACAGTATTTATCATTTCTGATTGGCTGTTTGAGGCTACAGCTTCACTAAAAGATTCTTTAAAAATAGGAAACCCTGCTGCCTGCCTCGGGTCCAGCCGGTCCTGCTGGGATTGTACTTGGACTGGATCCAGTTGATTATCATTTCAGCCCACTGTCACTCATAAGGAGGCAGGTTCCTGGGCCCAATTATCTTTGAAAACCCAACCACGGAGGCTGGACGTGATCAATGAGGCCGATGCCAGCGTCGATGCGCTCAGAGTCAGCCCTATTGATCAGTGGACGCGTATAGACAAACGTTGTGAGCTGTATAATGTCAGCGGGGCCGACGGGTGCGAGGCAGCAGGGTGGGAGGGCCAGAGGAGGGGAGGCGGAAGGAGAGGGGGAGGGTGGGATCCATGGCGGCAGCGCAGGGAGCCTCAGGTGTGCAGCGTCAGGAAGAAGAGGTGACAGTTTGCTGGGCCCCCCGGGCCCCCGGGGAGGGGATCAGGACCTGCCCTGACTCCCAGCCTCCCAGCTCACAGCAGCAGGGTGACGAGCCAGCCCAGCAGCCCCTCCCACTGCCGCCACCGCAATTAAAAGTCTGGCTCAGTTGCAGGCTGGAGCGCAATAAAACACAGCACAACAACCCTCTCACCTTACGCTCAGGGACACACACACACACACACACACACACACACACACAATCTTTTGCTTCCCCTTACACTCTCTGAGACTGAACCGGTTACTGCAAATGTTTAAAGTGGACAAAGCTCAGGAGTTTATAAAGTTAGTAAAGAAACAGCTTTATGCTCTTATCCTGCTGACGAGTCAGATGATGATGTGTTAATTATTTAATGCTTCAGTTTTAGAGCAGCTCTTCTCTGTCCATCACTAAAACCCATCAGAGCTTCTTACACAGTCACACAAAGAAACAGACTGAAGCTTTTATACCTTCATATCTGTGGTTGGTTCAAAAGCAGCCAAACTTGGAGCTGAAAACATTCAATCAATAGGTCTTAAATCAAACTTTACAGCGAACAGGGCCGAACCTGATCTTTGATTGAACCTGATCTTTGATTGAACCTGATCTTTGATTGAACCTGATCTTTGACCATAGACCCTCATGTGAATAAAGTTAGAGTATTTTAAGGTTTTCTGGTGAATGATGTTAAGTTTTCCTCAAATGACAACTCGGGTCTCATTCTGTACATGGTTTTGAAAGAAAGTCATGTCAATAGTTCTCCATCACCATCATCATGGTCATCTTTCCTCTCAGCACTGTCTGCAGCCACAGCTGAAAGATGGTGGTCTGAAGAAAAGCTGGTTAACATACATGAATGTCAAATGTGGTTAGGTAAAGTTAATCCATCAAAAATAAATAAATGAAATAAAAATGTATCCCATTTTTAGTTTTAATCAGGACACAAAGTTAGGGTTAGGTTTGGAGTGAAGGCCTTTATACAGAGTTTTTTTCCTTTTTCATTTATTTTAATTTATTTATTTATTTATTGTTTGTCCAAATTCAGGCGTGTTATAAAAAAAGAAATTTGATACCTTGTTTTGTCTAAAATGTTTGCACACTAATGCCAAAACCTTTGTCCGTCATTACTTTTTCACAATAGGTTTGATTTTCTGCGTGTATTTCGGATCCCTCCAGGTTGTTTCAAGGGTTATTTGACTATTCAGAGCCGCCGTAGGCTACTTCTCATGTGATCATCTTCATTGAAATTAGCTGGCAGATTAAATTATCAATGACAAAAATGACACATTTTCTGTCATTTCAGGCTGTTTAGATGATGAATGAAGACTTGTGTCTGTGTTTGTTTGGGTGTCTGTGAGTGTAAGTGTGTGACATCAATCAATCAATCAATCAATCTTTATTTGTATAGCGCCAATTCATAACAAGTGTTATCTCATGACACTTTACTATAGGACATAAAGCTCTTCATTTTGAGGATATACATATATGCATAGATACATATATACATATAAAGATACACATATACACATATATACATCCAACAGCCAACATGAATCCATATAGCCAATCATGAATCCCTCCATCATGGCGGCAAGAAAAAACCTTCTGTTAAGCAGCAGGAAATCTTGAATGTGGACCCCAGTCTCATGATGAACAGCAAATCCACACCATGCTGTGTTGGGTGTGTGGGCGAAGGAAGGGAGGTAAGAGGAGACAAGTGGACTAAAGTAAGAACTAAAGTTAGTGACAGATCCATGAACCATAGACCTGTCGTCTGATTTGTTAGAGGTTAGCCTCTTGAGATGCTACATCTCATTTTCAGGAGGGACCTCATGTCTGAATAGTAATAATCAATGGCATAATCAATGATATTCATACTGAAAATAAGAATTTATGGTAGTGATGAACTCATGGATGCCCAGACCACCAGTGCATCCCTACCATATTGCACATCCTGCTCAGCATCAGCTGCTTAATCACTTTTCAACAATTCCTTTTTTAGTGTACTGGAGTGCAAAGTGTGTGCAACTTAACGCAAATATTATTTTGGATTACAGACACCCCCCCCCCAAAAAAAAAAAATAAAAAAATAAATAAATATTCAATCTTCCTGAGGAAACATTACATTTACTCTTGTTATTATTTATTTATAGTTTTTAGGGCTGTAAAACCAAGTTATAGTTATTATGTCTTTTAATGGCTCACTGGGTGATGCAGGTGTGGTTACAGCAATTTTATAGGGTTAGCTGTGGTGATGGGGCCCACTTAGACATCTTTCCAGGGGGCCCAGAATTCCTGACGACGCCCCTGGTCATGCATGTCACAGGTCTGAAGACAGAATATTTTAGACCAAACAAGGAAGAGAGACTCATCATCGAGCTTTAAAGAGTAGATAAAGAGTCCAATAACAAACAGCATACACTAACCTGCAATTGAATGAAATTTACTTCTGAATGGCTTCTATGGTTACCTCTTTTTTATTCTGTTGACACTTTTATTCTGATTGAAATAAAGACAGACTTGTGTACGGGATATTAGTGCATCACATAGCCCGTATAGGGGACGGTGATAACTAAGGGTTGGTATGATGTCCAAAATTAAAATCTGCTTCAAACATGTTCAGACAACATGTTAGATGTTTGTTTAAATGTTGTGTTTCTTTTGGTTTCATAGCATTTATATGACATTTCTACCATTTTTAACCAGTTAGACAATCAGTCGCTTTAAGTTGTCATAAGATATAACCACGAGAGGATGACAAGTATTAAAGTATTAAATAATTCAGCTCCCTAGAAGTTATGTAAATGTGCTGATGAAATCAGTTATTAGTTGTGAAATATCATCTCAAAGTATATTTAAAATATTACATTTCTAATCTTGATAATATGGGTGTTGTTGTACTGAGTGAGTCAGTATGCCATAGACACCAATGTTTTCTCTCTGTTTTTAGGTCAGTTGATTTAAAGTCCCTTGAATGTCATTTTTACAGTGTAGTAGACTAATAAAATAATATTCATAGTCACTTTTTTGAGGAATATCATACTATTTATCAATTCATTCATTCATTTGTTTATTTATGTATGTAAATATTTATTTATTTAGAGAAACATTAGTTGCACCAACTGACCAAGTCTTCCAGCCATAGATGACATGAGGAAACTCATGAACGTTTAGGACATTTCGCTGCTTTGTAGATGTATATATGTTGTGTTCAGGGACAAAAACAGTTCGGACAGAAGGATTTTTAGTTCAGTATAAGTTAAACCATAAGACTTCTGGACCATAAGACTAACACTATCTAACATGACATTAATCCCACATCAAAACAAAAATCTGAAGTACGGCACTAAGACCTGACACCAGATTTTAAAGGATCTGGTGTCTGCACAAACTGCTGCGTTTTACAAGTTGCGAGTGAGAACAAGCAGGATTAAAGACATTAAATCTCATATGTCTTCCTCTCTCTGCTGCAGAGCGAACAAAGTCTCCAACACCTCCGCCCCAGCCTGAAGGAAATCTGTTTTCCATTCATAGCGCCAGGTCCCTGAAGCCGCGTCGTCGTCTCAATAATGATGAACGATTATTGCCCTCAGATTGCTTTATGATATATGCACTCGTTAAAAGTAAAGGGTCGGTCGTTTCACTAAAGTAACCTTTCTGTACATCATTGTGAGTGTGAAACTAATAATGACCCGTTTCATGTGACAGACTGGAAACATAGACATCCTCTCTATATCTGTGAGGCGGAGAAAAAGAATCCAATACATCTTAATACGGATAAAGCTGCAGGGAGAGCGGGGCTGTGATGTAGGGTCCATAAAGCTGCTCAGCAGCAGCATAATGAGACCAACGGCCTCTTTTCTCTTGTTTTGAGAAAACAGGGAGAATATCAGTTGTTTATCTCAATCAGATGATTAAAAGGAGATTTTAAAAAAAGAACAAAACTCTAAAACTTTCTCTCTGCTCTTCCAGGAGTAATACTGTAAACGAAAGAAATCCATTATATGTGTGTAATGTAAGATTTAAATGACATAAAATTAGTTGTTCTTGAACAGAATAAATCTTCAAAACATTTTTATTGAGGTTTTTGATCATTGATGTGTGGTATGTAATTATTCCTGACCCAATAATTAGATATGCTACATGGCAGCATACAGTCGGCTTTGTGATGAAGTTGCAGATCTACTGCCACAAGCGTTGAGTTTGATTTAAAGAGAGGGTATTAAGCTTTTTTTCTTTTTTTTTTTAAGTCTTTATTCTGTTCATCTGGTTTCCTAATAGTAGCATTAACTGACCGAAAGCGAAAAAAAAAAAAAAAATCTTTGTGATTTTAGACATTGTTAGTTTGTTCAACAAGCTGGAGGTAGTGGTACATTGATAATATCCACACGGATGACATAAGTTTAAAGAGGGGGTGTTGAATATTTTTTTCAGTCATTATACTGTCCCACTGGAACATGTTACACAGTTCAATCTCTAGTTTTCTCTCTCTGGTGTTTTAGAGAACTCTTATTTCAGCCTGTCTGGAGTGCTTTGTTCAAGATGCTGTCTCTTTAACCCCTGATTCACACATACAGCGTCGGCGCAGCGGTCCGTCAGCGCCGCGCACTGCGCTGTATTGCCATTCAAGTCAATCAGTGCATTCACACAGCCCGCGCCGCGGTCCGTCTCCGGCGCGTGCTACCAACGGCTGCTCACGGCTGTTTCGCTGCGAGTCTATTCTTGCCGGAGTGCGCTGCAGAGACGCGTCAATCTCCACAGAGCAGATCGTTCCAAACAGGAAATCATACACGATAAACGATCAGAGTTTCCGGTCTTTTCAAAATAATGCACCATGTTCAGCCTGTCGATCGTAAAATTATCCTCGTATAATAAAACTACGACACTGGCACAGGGCCAGCAGTCATCAGCGGGTCAGACCCAGAGGAAATCTGACGCCATGGACGAGGAAAAGTTTATATTGGAGGCGGAAAACCAGATAATTATATACGATACAACACATCGTCAACAGAAACTAATGAAGCTCTGGGAGGGCAGGTGAGTTTTACATACTAAATATCATATAAGCAGTGGTCATGGGTGTGATTCCTGCGGGAACATGTGGTTCTCCTGTGATCTTGTGATCTCTTGTATCCAGCTGCTATGAGTACGCTGAGCTGCGCTCCGCTCCTGAGATGGATGCAGTGTGAATTGGCTCGCGCTGACTGATCGCGGCGCTGACGGACCGCAGCGCTGGCGCTGTATGTGTGAATCAGGGGTTAGGCTCTCTGCTCCACAAACCCCTGTGGTGGCCTGTCAGGAGTGGAGTTATGTGCAGACCTTAGTATTTGAGGCCCACGCCCATGTTTCATGAACCAGTTAGGAGATTCCTGTGATGACCTCATCATTTCAGCAAGTTTCCTTAAGATCTCATGACGATTCTGTGCTTAATAATAATAATAATAATAATAATAATAAAACAATGTTTTTGATCAGTTTGCAGACAGGTTCTGTGATTTCTTTAACATTTGAATATGTTGAGGTTTAGTCTGAACATCCAGCATTGTTACTTTAGATCCACGTTTAAAACAAAGGAAAGCAGATTTCACTTCCTTAATGGAGATTTACTCTCTCAAAGCCATCACCGCTTTGCATCTACACCTCTGAGAGCATAGGAGGTTATCTCAGGACACTTTGAATGTCACTGTGGGCACTACATTGAGAAGCTTGAATAAACCTAGCTTTGTTTGTGTCGGGATAAAGTAAAGAGATGGGCCTCCTGTCAGTCAAGTCAGCCATGACCTTAGATTTAGGTTTAATAACTTCCAAAATAACGAGTAATTAAAAAAAGAAAAGAAAAAAATTACTCCTTGCAGTGTGTGCTGATAGAGAAACTAAATGCTGGGACCTGGCTGTGAATATACTGGCTAGGTGTGTATGTGGTTTCTGGTGTTTCATGTGGACGCTCAATGAAAGGCAGTTTTTAGCACTTTTAGATACTGCTACATGACTCCAACTGCAAACTAACCAAAGAACGAGCCCCTTTCACATGTGCTCCCTGACATTTACAGTCCTCCCTGTCAGGTGGGAGGTGAGGGGGATTTCAGCAAAAGAAGGACCTTGTGTAAAAAGGATGCAGCAGATGTGAAGGTGTAACAACATATCCAATATGGCAGGCAAAGCAACAGATGGGAGATTTCACTAATAATGGATATGTCTAATAGCACTGAGCTCTCCACTCCATCTCTGGGACCATCATTGAGCATTTTGGTTCGGTGACATTCGAGCTGAATGTTTTGCAGATTTGTGTGGTTGCTCTTGTTTGTGTCTAATTGTGGGTTTGTGCCGTCTGCTGCAAAGACACACTCTCATCCTGACAGCTCGGATCTGTCTGCATACAGACGGTGACCTCAGGTGGGAGGAGACACTTCTCACCACTGTCTATTGAGGCAGATTTGGACAAGCCATGAAATGTCATCACCACTGTCCTGAATTTGACATCCTGCACGCTCACATAGACTCACCTTGGTTACTTGCTGGAAGAAGTCTAGGTAGAGTCAGAGGAACCATATGGAATTATATGTGCAGCCCACCAAAATAATGCTGGGAAATTTTCAAAAGTGTGGAAAGGGCTACGAGAGTGTTTTCTAAACGGTCAAAGGACTTACAGCAGGTCTAATTTTCTAACCACTCAAAGGACTTTTACACTCCATGACACCTTTGCCCATTTACAAACCACTAATGCACCGTCAGTAGGGCTTGTTGCATTCACACACAGCTGACTGTGTTACCAGGGGCCCAGTGCACCTGCTGTGTGATAACTAAGTCCTCATATCTCATCAGTGGCCAGACTAAGACCAGTCCTAGCTAAGCCTGTCCTGTCACACACGTTAACATCAACATTCATGAAGCAGCAATTGTTGCAGCGTCACACTTGACTGCAGGAACTTTCTCCAGGAACGAGGGACAGTTTATGGAACAATGTGCTTTTTGACTGTCCACTCTTTACCCAACAGGAAGAATAGAGGACTTCGCTTTGTGCTCAGGTTTGTTTTTTCCAGCTGAAGAGACGGGACTTTATTTCTGCATCGCTCACAAAAAACTGGTGATATGATGCCTGAGCCAGGTCCAGGTGAGACTGACAGGGGGTGAGGTCCTGTCAATACAGGCAGCTGCAGGTTCACCAGCAGCAGCAGTCCAGCTCCCGGTGGAAGATGGAATCAAGGACTTGTCAGAGATTCAACCTGACGGAAACATGAGCTGAGCAGCGTAGCTCAGTCTGGATTGTAGTTTTCTGACTCTAGATCAGTGGACAGACCTCTGATAGAGCTCTCTTTGCTTTATGATCAGCTCTTACTGCTTATTTTTGAAGGTACTGTTTCTGATCACAGCATTAGGCTACATGCTGCTAGCTAACAGTGCTCACTCAGCAGGACACCTGCTCCGTTCTCCACTGGTTCTCCTCACACCACAGCTCAGCTGCTCTCCTCTGGATGTTCTTCCTCCTGATCCTGTCCTGTTCCTGCTCTCCATCTGGACTAACAGGTCCATCATTATCAGCCTGAGGACCATCAGATGTATAGAAGACAGATTTTCTTCCTCTTCATTGACAGCAGTGACAGTCTGATCCATGTTTATTCATGTTAAACTGAGGCAGACTCAGCAGGACTCCCCTCTGTGACCTCACCTTCAAATCTTCACATTTTTAAAGAGGAGCTAAAAACAGACTGAAATGTCTCCAGGAGACTCTGTGCTCAAAGTTTCTCTCAAAATATTATTTTGAAGTTATTTTCCTCCACATTGCTGATCTGCTGTCTTCAACCTGTAATAGGCTCTTTAAAGAGGGACCCTGTAAACTGGAGTCTAAAGAAGTCCTCTGAAATACATCCTATCTTAAGTTTTTTTAAGAATGTAATCTGAGAGGGATGCATCCTGTGAACGAGTGCATATCAGTGCTGAATCAGCAGATCCATCTGTAGAGCGATGCAGCACGTTCTAAACCAGCACAGGCTGAAGTTCCTCCTGAGGTTGGTTTAGGTTGTTAGACATGATCCTGGATCAGTGTTTGAGTTTCTGTCTGTTTTGTTGCTGTTTAATGCTGGCTATGCCTCATAGTGGTATATGAGTGAATTCTGGGGGCTGGTCAGCTAAGAGCGTCTAGCATGAACCCTGGGCCTACTTTCACTTTTTCCTTTGTGCAATTTTTTTAAATAGATATTTGACAGGTAAAATTCTTAATCTGTAAAATATGTAAAATATATAATAATGTAAGTCTTAGCCCTCTGATTACAGTCCTCTTGTGGTTCTGAGATGTTTCAGTTAGAAACATCTCAGCAGCTGGCAGAAGACGCCGCTGTTCTTCTGCATTAATGGCAGCAGCTCTCGATGGCGGCGCCCAAAAATCAGCTGTTGGATTGGTCTATAGAAGGAGTCTGGAAGGAAGACTTGGATAGAAATGGGGTCAAACATTTAAACTCTCCATCCTCTCAATCTGAAACTGATAAACATCAGTCAGAAGGTGGTCCGCCTCACCCAGTCTCAGTCATTTGTTCATTCTCATTGTTCTAATCTGAGTTTCCAGAGGCCTGAACAGTGTTCCTCCTGCTTTAAAATCTCCAAACATGAGCTCAACAGGTAGGTAGAGTTTATTCTGTGGCAAAGCCACGTTTCTGCTTTGTCCTCATATTTTATTACCTCTTAATTCTTATGGATATAGTGGATTTAACATGAATAGTAATGAGAGTAATGTATGCATTTTGCTTCATATTGATGTATGAGGTCATTGGAGAGGGAGAGCGCCAAAGGCTAAAGTTGAGGAAGATACAGACGATGAGGAGGTGAATGTGAATTAGAGGTGTGTGTGTGTGTGTGTGTGTGTGTGTGTGTGTGTGTGTGTGTGTGTGTGTGTGTGTGTGTGTGTGTGTGTGTGTGTGTGTGTGTGTGGCATAGCGAGGGAGAGGGTGAGGACAGCACATTGTGAAGTCCACAGCCAGAACTCTTCATGCAAATACTACCAGGAGAAAAAAAAAAAAAAAAAAAGAAAGAAAAAGAAAAGAAACAGGGGCTTCATGAATTAATCTCTCCACTACTTCTTCTTCTTTTTGCTGAAGGCAGTCTTCCTCCCCAGCTTGAGTCTTGCTTCTCTTGGCGTCAGGGAAATTAATTAGCTGTTTGTCATCGAGAGCTGAACTGGGGGAATCGGGAGGAGACTCGATGGCAGGGAGGAAAAACACTGTCTGGGATGGATGGATGGATGGATGGATGGATGGAGGCTGGTCGGTTGGTTTGACAGGCAGGCCGGGCCGTGACACTGCAGGTGCTACCACTGACTTCACCCCCCTCCCCCTCCTCTCACTCCTTCTCCTCCTGAGCCTGAAGGAGGGTTTGCCCGTCAGCCCGACCTCAATGCATGCTGTAAGAAAGGCAGCGGCTCATTGTCTTTGTGAAGATGGAAGACAGAGAGGAGGGAAAAGCTACTTTTTGTGTTATTAGAGGAGGACAGGTGGTTCTCTGTTTCTCTGAGCCTTAGGAAATGCTGCCTAATGGTAGCCAAGGCTGCCTTCATGGCCTCAGGCTACAGGAGGGACGGAGATAGCAGGCAGCAGGTACTCCCTGCCATGGGGTAGATTTAGCAGCAGTGTGAAGCTTCCGATTTGGTCCAACACACACACACACACACACACACACACACACACACACACAGACACACACACACGTTAGAACAGTGCTGCATTTGATTGAGACAAGTAACTTTCAGCAGCTGGATCACAGGGAGGAGTTTAGAGAAAGGCATGAATTGAGATGAAAGTTTGGTTGTGTGCTTGTCAAGGATCTGATGTCTCAATAGAGTGAGTGGGTTTAAGTGGCTATACTGTGGTATTTTTTTTATACTGTTCATACAGTCGCTCTGGGAAATATAACTGAGTGGACGTCTGGTGTCCCTGCCAGCCATATGTCAGACCCTGAAACCCACGGCTAACATTTCTTGACTGTACAGACGTAAAGACCAAAGTAGGAGCACATTTGGGCCTCGCAGTCCCTGCAAAAGTGCGCAACCCTAACTCCAACTAATGCCAAGACAACCTTTCCCAGGATGCAAAGCGACAAGGAAATGTATTTATTTATTGTTTGAAAGGTGACATTAATCAAAGTTTGTAAACTCAGTTTGTCGTTTAGTGTCCAGAATGTGAGCAGACTATCTGTTCAGTGTTCCTCTCAGCCCGGTGCTCTGAGACCTGTCTGTAACATGTAATGTTAGTGAATCCTGGACTCCTGTTGGACAGTTTAGCTCCAGTCTTCACCATCATCGCAAAATAAATCAAAGAATCCTTTCAGCAGAGGAGAAGCACAGATCTCTATTCTCATTGCTAATCTTTGCTGGTTGGTGTGGCGTCATCAAAGAAGCTTTCGGTCTATGTGCTGGAAATGATTTCATCTTCTCCTGGGAAAAATCTGATCCACTAGCAGATATTGAGAAACAGTGTTGAGAAATCACAAACTTTGGTGCTGATAAATTAATTTTAAATCATGGAATATGAAGAGGCAAATATATGAAAGTGAGACTATTTCAGGGCAACTTGTACTTATTAGTGTGTGTTTATATAAGAATAAAAAAAATGTAAAGAATACAACATGCAGACAATAATAAATGATTCACATGAGCTTAAAAGAGTAAAGTCTATCATAAAAGCTTTTGTTGGGACTCATGACAGAATAAACTGTTTCATTACATTCTGCGTTCTTCCGTTTCATGCTGCTCTGTCAGTGAGTCTGGAAACTTTAATCTGACTGCAGATGACATTTAGCTTCAAGCTTTCTGTATGGAAACAAATTAAACCTGCTATTAGTAATATTATGCAGATTTTATCAGAAAAGAAAAGAAAAATAGCAATGAGCCATGTTTTATCTACGTGCACAATAAATTCAACAAATAAAGCAAATCCACATGTCTGCAAACTGACACTGAGTGTAGGTGCTGCTCTGATGGACCCTCACTGAGCGTTATACTCTGAGTGCAACATTTCTCCCTCTCTTTTTTATGTCTGTGTACCTGCTTGGTTTTTTTTATTAACTTGACAACATATTTTTTATATGCTTCTATTTGTGTACGCTGTTTTTGCACTGAATCATTACCATTTTGTTTTGTTGGTCACGATGCAATGACAATAAAATCCTGTCTATATAATTATTTGCTGTTCACTGATCCTTATTGTATTAACCAAGAGTAATGGTTAAACCAAACCATCACCTGCTCTTTAACCTCCCTTTGTGTATTTTTGGGTGAATTTAACAGATCAATACTCTTTCTGCTTCTTTCATTGTTAGTTATTTGTTGCATGCATAAACTCATAAAAAATAGTTTTACTCTGAAACGCTAAATATTAAGAAGTTGAATTTTTTGTTTCTTTTTTTTTGTGCTTTATGTCCTCTATACATGGTGAAAACTGAAGTCTAAGCAGTCTAATCAGATTGATTCACTTTTAACTAACAAGTCCAGAAAAAAAATCCTATGTAACATAATAAAGGATGAAGAATGATGCTGGATTGGCTCTTAAAGAGAAAGGAGAAAGTATCTGCAGGTAAAGAAAATGTATTTGTTTAGTTTCTTAAATCAGAAAAAAAAAGAATTATAATACAGGAAATGCATGTTGTAGTTTTTGTTTTGGTGAATAATGCTCATATTAATAAGACATTTTTATGCGAAAAAAAAGACATGTATGCTTGCTTAAATCTAGTAACATGTATCACATTTAGTTAAATTCACTTGTCTTCATAAAGTGATGGTTTCATCAACAAGTTTTATCAACAGAAGGTTTCTAAAAACAGTTAATGAAAGAGTCATAATTTGTTCCATGCATGTTAAAAATCCTGTTTATCCTGTTTCATAATTATAATATGATCCAAAAATATAAACAATCGATTCTGTTGGCTTGATTTTTTTATTGATCTTGGATCGATTGCTTTTGGCTCTACATACCAAGGGAGAGGTTTGTGCTTTTTCTTCATTCCAGTAAAAGTTTACACTGAGGAACAAACTACAAATCACTCTCATGATGATTTATCACCCTCAGTACAGGAGCCTAACCTGAAGGAGGAACTGGATCTTTAAATCAGACATCCCGGGTTGTGAATTTGTTGATAAAAGTTCTTGGTCTCTGCAAACGTCTCTGTTGGCAAAAAATGTCTTTAACTCGACCAAACCAGATCCTAAAACTGGCATGTGCATAAAACCATTAAGTGAAGCATGACAGTGGACCAGAAGTTTTACACCACCCAAAATAAATCAATAAAAAACAGTTTGTAGAGAAGATAAGTTTAAGAGCAACCAAAGTTTACAGTAGAGTGTGTGAGTTGAGCATGCACTCAGTGTGAGTTTACGTCATGTTAGTGCTGATGTGCATGTGTGTGTTTGTGTGTGTTGAAGCATTTCTGTGAAACCCATCATTAGATTGACGTGGTTTGAATTTGGCATCATAAATTTGTACTGCTTGTGTGTGTGTGTGTGTGTGTGTGTGTGTGTGTGTGTGTGTGTGTGAGTGCGTGATTGTGTGTACCAGTCTTTGTTGTGCCTTAAGTGGATGGACTCCCTCTGCTAGAGTCCACTGTGTGTGTGTGTGTGTGTGTGTGTGTGTGTGTGTGTGTGTGTGTGTGTGTGTGTGTGTGTGTGTGTGTGTGTGTGTCGTCCTGTACGTGGTGTTGTCTTTGTTGTGTGCCTCTAATCCCCGGGTCCCCGGGGCTCCAGGGGAACAGCTGAAGCAGGGGCAGCGGTGGCTTGTCAGCCCGGGGCTCCCGCTGCTCCTCTCCCTTTCACTGCTCCCCATATGGTCCTGCAGTGCTGGGTCCCCGGGGGCCTGTTAGCGCTACACCACCCAGGCCTGGGCCCTGCCACCAGGCCCCTCTTGCCTCCTGTCTCACCCCTGCACCGGGGCCCGCCGTCACCCCTCACCTCTCTCTCTCTCTCTCTCTCTTTGTACGCCCCCTCCCTGTGTCCTCTCCTTTTGATTGTCTGGATTCTGTCTCGATATGAACCAAGATCTTTCTGTCTCGTTTGGTTTTCTCCTGTTACCCATACGTCCCTCCCCATCCCCTCTCTCTCTTCTTCTTCTTCTACCTTTTAATTGATGTTTCTAGTCCTCCCTGCCCTCATCTGTCTCTTATTTCTTCGGGCCGTGCCCTTCTATGCGGTGCAGTGAAGTTAATACGTGGATTTATGGCCCCCGTTGGATGTATGAATTATCTCCCTCTCTGTCCTGCAGGAAACTTTTCTCTGTCCACGCTCTGCAGAAACCAGCAAGGACTGAATATATGAAGATGATGTGGAACGGGCCAGTCAGTTGCCCCACAACACTCGGGCCCCCAGTGACATGGAGGCTCCTTGTCTCTTTAAAGAGTGATTTAGGCTCTCCGGACCCTCGACAGACCTCATTGCTAGAAAGTACCTCAGTTTATCTTCACCAACAGAGCCCCGAGCATCTCTAAATCAGCTGTCAGTACCTCTCGGGGATTACAGGGGATTTATAAATGAACAGGGAGCGCTGTTTCACACAAGTTATCAAACAGATCATAAAACACCATCTCTGGGATTTGACTGTTTGGTTACACATGTTGGAGCGGCGCCTTATGGTAATGCTGCTGCTGCTGCTCGCTCAGCGCTGGCACTACAGAGACGATCTCTCTGATCTTGTCTCTCTCTCTCTCTCTCTCTCTCTCTCTCTCTCTCTCTCTCTCTCTTTGTGGAAATGTGAGCAGCTGGATCTCCCTTTACACCAACACAGGTCTGATCCACCTAAAGACACCCCAGGTCCACAAAGTGTTGCTGTGTAGACGTCACAGGAGTGGGAATCATCACATGACATCTCTGGATGTGTTTCTAACATCTGATTCATCAAACTGAGTTTTCATTTTTTAATTATTATTTTTTTATTATTATTATTATTTTGATTGGGTTTTACTCACCAAATATCAATCTTCAGAACCTCAATGCCACTCTCACTCAGTTTCAGTGCATCCACATATTGAGTACTAGCGCCCTCTGTTGGTGGCAGGCTGGAGAGAGTGAAACCTGCACTGGACTCAGAGGAAGATGCCACTGTGAGGCAGAACCAAGTCTGATGAAGTGACTTCAGCTTAGTTATTAACCATGCAAGAGTGCATCAATAAACCACTAATACCCTTCACTACAGTTCAATTACAAGTGAAGGCATTCATGCTGAAAGATTACTCCACAACCTACAAATAAGAGCCCTTTTTAACAGAATGATCATATGTTAGCACATCCAGACTTGGTCATGTGACCTTCATGTAGCATCAGAGGAAATTTCTCAACCTTCAGTGGTGACTTTATTTTGGGATAAATGATTTCAGATCCAAATATCATGTATTACGGTGCTGAAATCAGTAATGTGTTAAAATATTGACAATATTGGGAGTTCAATAATTTCTTCCAAAGATGTTTTATTTTTCTTAGTTATTTATTGGACAGTGGATAGAGCAGGAAACAGGGTGACAGTGAGGAGTGACATGCAGATAACCTCGACTGCCAGGCGATACCAGCATACATATATTCCTACAGGGTGTCCATAAAGTGTCTTTACAATTAAAAAAAAAAAAATGCAACGTAATATTATAAAATACGTGTAATTTTTTTTTTTTTCCAAATGAGGAGTAGATATTTATTCATTTAAAAAAAAACCTCATTTAATAGGAGAAATAATTTCATAGGAGAACCCTGAATGGTTTGTCGTACACCATCAATGTTTTCCTCAGATGTTCTTGGTCGTCCACTCCTCCCGTTATCCAGCTCTGTCTCTGTCTCCATAAATTTCTGGTGTACCATGCACAAACTGACGGACATGATGGTGGATGTCTTCTATACTTTGTTCTATAGTTTCACTGAGTCTGCGTATCTGATTTTGTTTCAATAAACTATGAAACCCACTGTGCCTTTTCCTGAGGAGCAGCATTTTGCAGGGTTCATTTAACAGAACCTCTTTTATCAACAGGACACCTGAAATACACAAAATACAATGCACTTAAAAAGTTAAATTACAACTGAGTACAGAGAACAAATCTGATTAAGATATCTCATCAACTGCCTTTGTAATCTGTTTTAAGAATTTAAAGAGACTTTTATGGACACCCTGTTTATGTAAATACGCCCTTGTTGGTGCCTTTAAATCCTGATCATGAAACATACAGATGTTTGCTCAGCACACAACAAATATCAGTTAAAGTTCTGTTTTTATCTATTTCTAAACTTTAATGTTTTGTTATTTCACCTTTTGCAGCAGTTACAGCTGCATGCCTCTGAGGCATGAAAGCTTCAACACTATTTTCCTGTGACTTCTGCAACTCAAGACAGAGACTTTTCTTTGAATGTTCAACAGATCTGTCCACCTTGTTTTGCAACGCCACCAAATCTGCTGGATGGCGTTGAGGTCTAGACTTGAGGAGACCAGTCCATCATTTTAAAGGTTCCTTTTAAAAAGGAAAATGGCCTAAATCTCCTTATGACTCTATTATACTGTACAACTCTAATTCCAATGAAGTTTGGATGTTGTGTAAATTAAAACAGAATAAAATGATTTGTAAATACTGTTTAACCTATATTCAATTGAAAATACAACAAAGACAAGATATTTATTCATCACACTGATAAACTTTATTGTTTTTTTTTTTTTTTTTTTAAATATTCACTCATTTTGAATTTGATGCCTACAACATGTTCCTAAAAAGCTGGGACAAGGCTAACAACAGACTGTGAAAGTTGTGGAATGCTCCAAAAACACCTGTTTTTCAAAACTTGGTTTTAGAAGCAGAATAGTAACGTCATGACTATATCAATTTATTATACACTTTATGAAATACCCAAGATGAAGGAAATAAAACATGACCTTCCAAAAACCTTGGGTTGGGTCAGGGGGCAATGACCAACTAGAATCAAGTATTATTACAGCCAGATGACAGGTAAGAAAGATATGGTAAAGAAAAATCTGTATTGTAATAAGTTGCTCTGGTACAGGCCAGGGAGGGTGGCCATGTTTATTTGTTCCATTGACCGGACCAATGGATGGAGAGAGGACCAAAAACAGACCAAATATAAAACACAGGCTTCCCTTAGTTTTAAAGATGGGCAATCAATCAATCAATCAATCAATCAATCAATCAATCAATCAATCAATCAATCTTTATTTATATAGCCCCAATTCATAACAAATGTTATCCCAAAAGCATTAACAGGTCTAGACCTGTAAATAATAATTTTTATGAACAGAAACCCAATATCAAGACAAGATAAGAAGTCTGATCTTATCTTAACCAATCATGAGTACAGACCTTTACAGCATTTATCAAGTTACAATGGAGAGGAAAAACTTCCCTTTAACAGGCAGAAACCTCGGACAGAACCAGACTCATGTTAGACAGACATCTGAGGAGACTGTGATGGGATTAGAGAGAGAGAGAGAAGTTGGGGGGGGGGGGGGGGGGGGGCAGATAGACATGGACACAGAGTCCATAGTTCTGTGTTAGATGGTGCTAATAGATACATTTAGATTCAGTATTATCTTTTTTTTTTTTAAATAGATAATTAAACATAATTTTAGTAGGAATACCAATAGCACTAAGCATGCGAGTGTCCCCATGCTTTGAAACCACCTTATCATAGTTTCAACAGATTAATTTTTTAACTAAGATATAAGTAGTCTTTTTGAAGTCTTTGAAGGGCTCTCACTATATGTTGCTTACTTTACAGTTTAGTAAACCACAATCTGTTGGTGGCTTTTCTTTTTCATAGATGTTTGAAGAAACTAGCTCATTTTTTTTTCTTCTGTTGTCAAAGTGACATGTTTATGGATAAGTTTCATTTACACCCCAATGCTCTTTGTGTTTATCTGAACACGTCTCTATAGCAGACGCTCCAAATGGTGCTGTACTGTGTGAGTTTGGTGAGTCAAGTCCTGGCACACTTAAAGCAAAGTGTTTTTGGACACTCTGAGATGTTGGAAACATACTGGCAGGGAAATCCTCGGCTCCTTTTCCCGCTTTGAAACCCAATCTCTCAGGGTCCCGGTGTTGTGTCTTTGAGTGCAATATCCTCTGCTGCACTCACGCTGTCATCAGCTGCCTCTCTCAGCGTCTTTCTCTCTCTCTGTGTCTCTGCTTCCACCACAACACATCCCGCTACCCCCCCCCCCCCACCCCCCCCCCCCCCCCCCCCACCCCTCTGTGCGCGAGGCTCCAGTGGAGCCTGCAGCTGGCCGAGGCCTCCCCTCCTCTGGGCGAAAGACTCGGCAGGGGGGCAGGGCTCTGGATCCAGCTTAAAGAAAAGCAGGCAGATCAAGGACAAGAAATACTGGAGGAGAAAAAAGTAATGTATGATCCTCTCTGTGAACAACCCCCACCAAACATCCCCTCCTCTCCACCAGCCTCACCCTCATGCCCGTTTCTACATGCCTCTCCGCGTGGCTTAGCGCTGCTGTTGGGGCTAACTGGTTTCAGATGGAGGACAAAGCAGACATCCGCTAGCAGGAAAGCAGAGTGACTTTTACACAGTGTGGGCAGAGACTCCACGTTTACTGCGGGCAGAGTCCTGGGACAGGAACCGACACACTTGTGTCAATTTGGCCTTTAGGTGCTAAGCCGACAATCCCATGCAGAGTGACACAGAATGAGTACATTTAAGTTCAAAGATGTGTCACTGTCAACAGAGCTGTCACAGACATGCTGGAAAAATGTATTCATCAAATGAATGCAAACAGTTACAACTTCTATTATAGTCCACCCTCTACAGGATCTTCTTTTAAACTCTACTTTCTTTGTTCATAAGGACGTTTCACAGGATCACGGCTGGTAAAGGGTTATCAAACTGACTTCAGTCTATGAGCTGGAAAGGATTCGCTTTATTCCAGGAAAACGCACTCCAAACACAAAAAGAAGAAAGAAGAAAATAATTGTTTTCGAACCCAATCTTATTTTAAAATACAAAACCCAAAACCAGTGAAGTTGGCACATTTTGTAAATCTTAAATAAAAACAGAAAACAATGATTTGCAAATCCCTTTCAACCTATATTCAGTTGAACAGACAGCAAAGACAAGATACTTAATGTTCCAACTGGTAAACTTTTAGCAAATATTAGCTCATTTGGAATTTGATGGCTGCAACATGTTTCTAAAAAGCTGGCACAAGTGGATAAAAAGACTGAGAAAGTTGAGGAATGCTCATCAAACACTTATTTGGAACATCCCACAGGTGAAAAGGGTTATTGAGAACAGGTGGCTGCCATGATTTGGTATAAAAGCAGCTTCCCTGAACTGCTCAGTCATTCACAAACAAGGATGGAGCGAGGGTCACCACTTTGTGAACAAATGCGTGAGCAAATTGTCGAACAGTTTAAGAACAACATTTCTCAATGAGCTATTGCAAGGAATTTAGAGATTTCATCATCTACGGTCTGTAATATCATCAAAAGGTTCAGAGAATCTGGAGAAATCTCTGCACGTAAGCAGCAAGGCTGAAAACCAACATTGAATGCCCGTGACAAAAACCGGCATCACTGTGTAAAGGATATTACCATGTGGGCTCAGGAATACTTCAGAAAACCACTTTCAGTAACTACAGTCCGTCCCTACATCTGTAAGTGCAAGTTCAAACTCTACCATGCAAAGACAAAGACATATATCAACAACACCCAGAAACACCGCTGGCTTCTCTGGACCCGAGCTCATCTGAGATGGACTGACACAAAGTGGAAAAGTGTGCTGTGGTCTGACGGGTCCACATTTCAAACTGTTTTTGTAAATCATGGACGTGGTGTCCTCCAGGCCAAAGAGGAAAAGGACAATCTGGATTGTTCTCAGGTCAAAGTCTCAAAGCCAGCATCTGTGATGGTATGGGGGTGTGTTAGTGCCCATGGCATGGCTAACTTGACCATCTGTGAAGGCTCCATTAATGCTGAAAGGTACATACAGGTTTTGGAGCAACATATGCTGCCATCCAAGCCACGTCTTTTTTCAGGGACGTCCCTGCTTATTTCAGAAAGACAATGACAAGACACATTCTGCACCTGTTACAACAGCGTGGCTTCATAGTAAAAGAGTGCAGGTACTAGATTGGCCTGCCTGCAGTCCAGACCTGTCTCCCATTGAAAATGTGTGGCATATTATGAAGTGTAAAAAATACAACAACAAAGATTCTGGACTGCTGAACAACTTAAGCTGTACATCAAGCAAGAATGGGAAAGAATTTCACCCAAAAAGCTTAAAAAATTGGTCTCCTCAGTTCCCAAATGTTTCCTGAGTGTTGTTAAAGGAAAGGTGATGGAACACAGTGGTAAAAATGCCCCTGTGCCAACTTTTTTGCAATGGGTTGATGCCATTAAATTCTAAGTTGTTTATTTGCAAAAGAAAATAAAGTTTCTCAGTTCGAAAATTAAATATCTTGTCTTTGCTGTGTATTCAATTGAATATAAGTTAAAAGGGATTTGCAAATCATTGTATTCTGTTTTTATTTACGATTTACACAACCTGCCAACTTCACTGGTTTTGTGTTTTGTAATATGAGATTCTGCAAAATTACAAATCCTCACTTCATCCTTCATCCGGCTCTCCTTCTTCTCTGAGCTCAGTGGTTGAAGCACCTTTGAGTTTTAACCCTTTAACTTTCAGTTCAACAGTTTGGTAGAGTAATTTTTGAGTCACTATATCTCATTGAAAATATGTTGAACTGAGTAAAACCTGATTGGGTCATCTTAAAGATACACAAACACAAGTTTGCCTTTAGTCACCGAGTTCCACAACAAGCTGACTACTCTCATCAAGAGCTTCTGATATGTCTGGATAATTTTCAGGATGTTGGCTTTTACACATTTGTCCCAGCAGGAGATTAGCTCTGTTCAGTATGCACGTAAAGTTAAAAAAAACACTCTTTGGATTAAGGATTATGAAGGGAAGGGAAGATAAGAAGTCCACACTGAGGGGGAGGAGACATGCCCTGTAATGGAAACAAAACTCCATCATGGACAAGGTTTCTGTGGAGCCAGGCTGTACAGAGCAGTAAAACTTTCAACATGAATGATGTCATCAACCCAACCATATCAGATGAGTGATGTCACAGGTACATCCATATTACACAGTCTGTGGTCCACACATGAGCTCTCTCTGGATTTTGCAGAAATTTCTCGTGGGGCTAAAAAGGCTGAATCAAACTGGAGAAAAAGCTTTAGCCAGAGTGTAAAGGAAAAAAAAAATCAGGGGAATTTTCAGGAGTAGAGCACTCATGTGAAACAGGTCAATGTTAGCAGAGGGAAGACTTTTGTTCCCTTGTGGGTACAGCCTATTGCCTACTTAAAGCAGGGGTATCATATTTTATTCTTTATCTTGTTCCTCTGGTGTCCCTGTAGTATCTTTACATGATTTACAGCTCAAAAAAAAAATTCTTATTTTTCTCACACAGGTGTTTTAGAAAATGCCTATTTCAGCCTCTGCTGTCTCTTTAAGGCTCCCCACTCCACAAACTCCCCTCCCTCTGATTGGCCATCCCTCTAGAGGCCTGTCAATGTGGTGCTACTCTCAGATCTTGGTGTTTGAGGCCCGTGCCTCTCCAATGCGTCATGAACCAGTTTGGAGATCCTAAAGTGATGACCTCATCATTTCAGCAATTCTTGTGAAGATCTCATCAACAACCAGCATTTTTACCTCATATACATGTCTAAAATAAAAAAAAAGCAGCATAACCTGTCTTTAACTCATTGGTTGCCAGCCATTTACAAAGCATTTTGATTGATCTATCAAGACAGACCCACACAATATTGTGCTCTATGACTATATATATATATATATATATATATATATATATATATATATATATATATATATATATATATATATATATATAAAACTCTGTTATATATAAACCACCAAAAAAGAAAGAGTAAACTCTATTCTTTCATCTTTCTTCCTGTTTTTAACAAAAAGAAAAAAAAACAGAAAATTTTTATCATATCGCAATCGTCTCTGAAACTCTTTCCGTTGATCCTCTTCATGATCTCTGTCGTCTATTCTCATGATTGCAACACTCTTTCCGCAACACATTCTCTGTACGAATGTGAGCTGCCTGAACTTTTCTGTCTCGTCATGTCTCTGTCATCTTGCATCTTCTTCTTCTAATATCTATTTTTTTCATCCAAAGAGAGCATAGCTCAATAGAAGCAATCAATGGTTGTATTCAAAATGACATCTATAGACGTCAATGGCAGCCAATGAGTTAAGCTTCTTTCACACTAGCACACCTGAAAATTTCTGAATGTTTGTACAAGTTTACTCACTTGTCGCCCAGAAAAATGCAGTGCAACGCTGCTGTTGGCTTGAAGGGAATTTACTTAAATATTATTTAATTTCTGCTGCATTTTGACATCAGCTGGTGAGAGGGTAGGACAGAAAAAGTCTGTAAAATGTGTGTGTGTGTGTGTGTGTGTGTGGGGGGGGGGGGTTAGGCTGTACCATTCAGATATTTAAAAGTTCTGAGTATTTTCAGGAGTTGTATGCAGATGTAAATATTTCTAGTTTGCTGTACAAGGTGACATCATGACAGCTGTCGGACAGACTGAAGTTTTGGTGTTAATTCTCTGTGGGTTCATCCTCATCTTATATAACGTCCTTTATATAAGAACAATAATGAGTGCAGCTCTAAAGGTTACATTACTTTCAGCCTGTTTAACTTCATATAAACTATCATTCAGATTTGTTCATGATTAGTTTGGTGTTAGCTACTTGGTTAAGTATGAAAACACACAGGTACAGTATAAAAAGGATAGGAAGTTAATTTTTAACCCTATATTGTTTCATCCAAGACAAAAAATATTATTATTATTATTATTATTATTATTATTATTATTATTATTATTATTATTATTATTATTTCAAAGGCACTAAGATCAGAAACCACACTATATAGAACAATTATTTCAAGCTATAGAGACAACCCATTGAGGTTTTGCTCAGTTCACATATTTTCAATGAGATATAGCAACTCAAAAAATGCTCTACCAAACAGTTGAGCGTAAAGTTAAAGGGTTAAATCTACTGGAGTACCTTAGCTGGATCAGAGCTGCTCTTTCTATCTGAAAGCAGATGTGATGGATGGATGGATGGATGGATGGATGGATGGATGGATGGATGGATGGATGGATTGTTGGATGGATGGATCTCATATTTACCTCCCTTTCTCCAGCAGGGTTGAGCTGTACGTGTGTATTGGCTTGATACCATGCCAGTCATGTGTCCTTCATAAACTATTGAGCTCTTGCCTCTGGTGCTCTATCAGGTGTGCGGCCTCATGTGCTGGTGCCTTGTGCGATCAGATTAATAATTCCATTATCCTCTCGCTCTTTCACTCTCCATGTGCCATTCATTCACTTTTCTCACTTTCTGTCCTCTGTTCGTCTTTGTGGTTGCACTCTGCCTGCTTCACTCTTTTCCTCCCTGTTCCATTTGCAAGGTGTGATATTGCTTTAATTGAGCAGAAACATGTGGAGAGATCAGACATATCTCGGGGGATTAGAGGAAAAGCTGGGAGTTTGTGCGACTGGCAGCCTGTGTTTGGAGCAAGGGGTCTGCTGGGAATGAATGTAGTTAGTGTGACCTCTGACCTTGCGAGCTGTTGACGTGGAAGCTGGCCAAGAGGGGTCCAACAGAACGCTTTTGTTAATCTCATTCAGGGCTCTCTGTGAACTGTGGGCAGGGGGAAAGCTGGCAGCTCAGACCTGAGGAATGCAGAGCTCTTTATTCCCATGCTTTGGAAACAGAGGTGGGCCTTGGAACTAGCAAGGCTCCTTTAGCGGGACCTCCTCCACTCAGCTCAATCGACACTGACAGTTTCCTGGCTTAGGCTTGCCAACTGGCAGGGCAGCAGTGCAGGGGGGACAAATGCGCCCCACCAGGGCTGCAAAGGCCACAGGCAGCAGGACAGAACTTCTATCAGGCCGCTACAGTAGAGTGCCACTGTTTGGAGGCTCCCAGTTAAACTGGAGATTTACTGTAGCCACACTGAGAGGCTTTCTGCAGCAGCTCTGGATGCACAAGAACAACAACACAGGCAAGACCAAGATCACCGACTTCCTCTGCACGGTTCAGTTTCTCCTCACTCTGCTTTAAGACTTTAAAAAACCTTATGTGATGAGTAAAAGTAATGCTTGTTGAGAGTTAAATGCTCAGTGAATTAACAAATCTAAGCTACCACTGGACTTTTAAAAGGAATTGAAAAACCAAAATCTAACACGCTCTCACACCGGCTCACAGACTTTCAGGACTCAGCAAAAACACTAATCTATTACCCTTAATGCACCTTGTGGAAATCAAAAAAAAAAAAAAAAAAAAAAAAAAAAAAAAAAGATCAGAAACAGAAGCAGCAGAAGTGGCTGCACAGTGGTGCAGTGATTAGCACTGTTGCCTCACTGCAAGAAGATTTCTGATTCAATTCCCTGACTCAACAGGTGATTTTTCTGTGCAGAATCTATGCAATAAGCTGTCCAGTGTTTACCCACGCTTTGCTCAATGACTCCTGGGATTGTCTCCAGTCCACTGTAACCCTGTTTCAATCAATCAATCAATCAATCAATCAATCAATCAATCAATCAATCAATCAATCAATCAATCAATCCATCAATCAATCAATCAATCATTCTTTATTTATACAGCACCAATTAATAACAAATGTTATCGCAAGATGCTTTCCAAAAGCGTCAACAGGTCTAGACCTGTCAATGATAATACATTTTATGAACAGAGACCCAACATCAAGACAAGATAAGAAGTCTGATCTCATCTTAACCCATCATGAGCACAGACCTTTACAGCATTTAGCAAGTTACAATGGAGAGGAAAAACTTCCCTTTAACAGGCAGAAACCTCGGACAGAACCAGACTCATGTTAGACAGACATCTGAGGAGACTGTGATGGGATTAGATGGGGGGGGGGGGCAAAGAGAGAGGGAAAAAGAGAGAGAAAGAGAGACAGACAGACAGATGGACAGACAGACAGACAGATTTGCCAGATGCTGCAGCTGTGACATGTCAATTCAGAGTAGAGAATATTAAGCGGAACAGGAAGTAGTGCCCAGAATAACACCTTACAAAAAGTCTGTGACTTTCAAAATATAACAAAGCTAGTCAAAACCAGATATAAAGCAGATCGTATTGAGCTTTACCAATGAAACAAAACATTATAATAAGTGAAGACACACCAGGAGTCAACAGATTTGAGGTTTAACAGCCCAACATGAATGAAGAGAGGCTTATTAATGGAGTGCAAAGCCTGGGAGTTCCTTGGGCCCAGTTTCACTCGAAATGCAAAAAACGCAGAGAACAAAAATCTGAGTTTATACGGAAATGCTGAAGGACTGAAAATGCTGTAGTATGTATACAAGGCCTGTAGGTGGCAATATAACTGAGTCTTTTGGTAGCCTGCTGCAGAAGAAGAGGTGGGCTGATCATCTGGTGTATAAATTAAATACGTCTTATCTGAGTGCAGAAGTGGAGCAACAGATGAACATTTTGTTAAAGTCAGTCAGCAGATTCAGCAGCACAAGAACAACCCAGTAAGTCCACCATTTAACCGTTGTTGGTGTCTGGTTCCCAAAATTTCCCACAATGAAAGTGGAACACTCATGCGCAAAACGGAGCATGACGTCAGCGTTTTCACTGAAAACGCCGGCTTGCTGTTTATACAGCAATGGAGGCTGCAGCGTTTCAGAAAAATTCCACTCTGGAGGGCGTTTTAAAAAAAGTTGCATTTTAGGTCGGCTGAAATGGCGTTTCTGTATTAACGAGAGGCTGAAACGCCACAAAACGTTTGCATTTCATCCTGATACCGTTGTCGGAGCCTTGGTCTGTGACTCCAGCTGTCTGTCAGTCCTACGGGTTGCTGGACTGCAGACACAGCCAGTGTTTTTGAGGCATCAAAATAAATGGATTTAATAAGCTCAAGACATGTTTTAGGTATTACTGATTACTTTTCATTCTTTAAAAAAAAAAACAAACGAAAAAGTGTGCAGCTTCCACTTTACCTCAGTTAAGTTTATGTCTGCAGACAAAAATAGCAGATGGGGACGCTGTATCGGGGGAAAAAAAGGCTGATTTGGACATCCTAAGCTGCCAGGTGTATGATAATTATTGTCATTGAACAATTTAACCCACTGTATGATTGATGATTCCCCCAAAATGGCTAAATGTACCATAATTTGATGGTTTCACAAACGTGGTTGCAATCGGCCTGTCCCAGTCTGCCAGACTGTTTTTTGTGGACCCTAAAGCGTTTTTAACCATGTGACATTTACAAGCAATCATGGTTGGTTGAGGCATGAGATACGAGTGACGTTTGTCTCAGAACAACATGACAGCCAATCAACAGTCAGGAAGTTGCTTGAGGAAACTGAGCGTAGCTGAAGAGGACAGGGTGATATACAGAGAGGCAAAGAGCTATGGAACGGGGCACAGGTACGCACCATCGCCACCATATATTGAGAAAACAAGTGGGAAAGAGAGGCCAATCTTGGCGGATAGCTGAGACCTATTGCAGACTCTGAGTCTGATGGTAAAGCCTTGTCGGTGTTGTAATACAGAGCTGATGGACGGAATTACATTCCCTAAGTAAATCCAAAAGACAATGAAAAAAGAAAAAATATTTCATCAACAAAAAAGTTGATCATACAGTGAAGAAGAAGACAACATCAGAGAGTCAAAAACAATGAACAGCAGTGAAAAAGTAGCTGAGTTTGGAAACCTGTTCTCTAAAGGGTGCAGCTGGGAGTATCACAGGAGGCCCCAGCAAACACACACACACACACACACGCACCTACAAACACACACCTACACACACACTAACCACTCAGTGGTTCAGTCAGATCAGCCTGGATTAAGTAAGTATACCCCTCCACTGGTCTGAATGGGAGGCTGCTGGAGACTAAGTGATAATCTGTGAGGCTGATGGAAGGTTAGAAGTGAAACATCTGAGCACACACACACACACACACACACACACACACACACACACACACACACACACACACACACACATACACTTACAGTTTTCAGTCCCACGCTTCAGAACTTGAAAGTGAAGAGGACAGGACCGGATCAGTGCGACAAACGTCTTTGTCTTTATCATTGTGTGTTCAAGAAGAGCCTGGCTGACAGACAGGAAGTGAGGAAGTCAGGCTTTGAGGAGGAGAACTCGTCCTGCCCCCACAGCGCTGCCAGTCAGCTGAGCCCTCTGCTCAGCGGAGGCGGGGGAAATACCTGCCGGTTGGCACAATGGTGCTGCTGGGATTACAGGCCCCCCTGCTGGTGAACAGAGCTGCGATGGGGAGGAGGGAGGGGAGACGGAGGGGAGCTGTGCTCAACAGCCTCTTAAAGCCAAATAATGCTGTGGTAGTCTGATTTAATCATGTTATAAAACTTTCCTTTAAAACAATCAGACATACAGAAGGATTAAACAGCAAGAGAGGAACTTTCAGGAATTACTTTTCATGAAGCGAGAAACTTTAAGATCTCTGAAACACTGGCTTTTGCTGATTAAACCCTTTAAACTCTAAGGTCCTTCCATCGGGGGGCTTTGAGGTCACTTCGCAACAAAAGGCATAAAAAAAAGCTTTCATCAGGTATAAACAGTCAGATTAAAGATGAGAAACTCAGCTTCAAATGCCATCAAATCATACTTCAACTGTTATTACTCTGAGTCAGTGACATAAATACCAAAACTGACACCACTGAACAATTGTCACAAGTGTTCCCTTTATTATAAGACCAGAATGATTTAGATAGATTGTGTAGATAAAGAGATTTACTCTTTTTAATTTGGGTTTGTCATTTTTCTAGCAGAGACCCAAAAGAAGAGGCCAGGACTTGAAGGGTTGATTAAAATTTATTGTGTTTTAACCTATAAAATTTCATAGACTCTAATTTCTTGTTTGTTTTTTCATTGATTTTCTTTTTTAAATTGACTTTTTAAAGTTCTATTGTCTGCCATTGTTATTTTTAAGCCTAGGAAGGGAACACTCATTATGTAAACATACGCGGCAGTCTGACTGAGGTCTTGGCTCGGTTGTTAAGTCAGAGCTAGGGATCTGGTCTTGTCTGTGTATACATGCAGAAGAGAGAATTGGACTTCTGGCCAAGAACGTCTCACTCTCCCTTGATAGGTGCAGTCAGGTAGCAATCGTATGATCTACATGTGTTGATCGAGCAATGCTCAGTCAGATCTTGCTCAGAATAAGCTCATAGTCCGATTTCTTAAGCTGCATGTTTGACATGCTCTCTCTGGCAGACCAATCTCTGGAGGGTTTTGGATCCTGCTTGTGATCACTCACTCTATAAATATCAAAGATTCATCTACTAGTAGGAGTGGCTTTTTTTCTTAATGGGCACAGGTTGTACATGTGGGGCAACAAAACCTTATATATATATATATATATATATATATATATATATATATATATATATATATATATATATATATATATATATATATATATATATATATATCTCACAAAGGCATCTGGTTTGTATGATGAGGGGCATTGCTAGTGTTAAACAGCCTAAAGACCCACCTCTACTGTGCCATGAGTCATCATTTCAATACAGCGTCCAAACACTGCTTTAGAAACCAACAGGAGGTGTTGATGAGACTTTGGCTGTTTTCAAAACTACTACTACAAGCAAACATACTTATTTAGCCAAAACGTCGATTGTAGTATACAAAAAAAGAGCAAAATCTATAGTTTGTGAAAAATACCTGAGTGTCGTACCGATTCTGTAAAGATTCTATAAAAATCCTCAGTGTGCAACGGGCCACTCTGCCTCACATACTGTTTCACACAATGCACTGCGCTAATGTTTTTCTTCTCCTTCTTCTGATTTTGATGGGTGACAGTATGTGTTAGCAGCACAACTTCAAGGCTTCAAAGCTAAAGTTCGTATGCTCCTCCAGTCATTACACAAACGGGATCATTAGTCATAACGTATCGTACATGGAATGACCCTTTTGGCTGTAGCATTGTAAAAATTGTCCAAAGAACTAACTGCACCAAGAAAGTGAGGCAGGATGCAGAGCTTCAGATGTACAGAGAACTTCCTGATCCAACAAGTCCACACTGCCCATGCAGTAAACAGTAAGTAAACAGCCATAAGCAAGAAAATCTTTGACTCCTGAATGTCAGTTTGCTGCATATCTCGACATCGTCACACTTTTCCAAAGGATTCATTGGTTCCCTAAATATCTGTTTTCTTTGCATATTTGTCTTCAACACATGAGCACGGTCAGCCACCTTTAAAACCGCCTGGTAGGTGTGGTACTCCTGCCGTTAGCAGCTGTCATGGTGGGGTGCACTGCCATTAAATATAAAACTTCTGAGAAGTTAACCTAGCTCATGAATACCACTTACCTTTTTTTTTTTCTTTTTTTCTTCCAGATATGGCTGGATGTGCATATGGGGCCTGCGCATTACATTTACAAACAGCCTATCCGTGTCTACACACACGCACGCACACACACACACACACACAGTGCTCTTCCACCTTGTCAGCTCTGTCATGTTACAGTGATCTATCGCGCCTCTGTCCCACCATCACACCTCTCAGATGCAAACAGAGAGGAGTGTGGATAACCAGCTGTGGATCAAACATCAAAACAATCAAAATATTCTGCATTAAAACTCAAACTGTATGAAAGAATAAGAATGATAAACAACCAATGATATTGATTTAAAAAAAAAAAAAAAAAAAAAAAAATGCTCATCTCTAGGCCGCTGATCATCTCACAATCTAAGCTCTGCCTTCCCCCAACCAACAAACTCCCACAGCCCCACCACTGCTTTTATCCTCTCTCTCTCTCTGGCTCCTTCTCTTTGTCTCGCTCTCAAATATAACCACACACACACACACACACACACACACACACACACACACACACACACACACACACACACACACACACACACACACAGGCTGGTGACCACTTCCTCCTCTGGCCCTCTGGATGTGTGTTGGGCCCCGGTCTGTGATTTACCTGCTGTCCCTGGCTTTAACACGCCCCATATGGTGAACAATGGCTCATAAAGACGCCTCTAAACGAGACAGGAGTTATAAAGGCAGCTCGTTCTTCAACCTCTGCTCTGTTTACAGCTCAGGGATGGACTCAGCAGTGTGTGGATGGGCAGCAGGATCAGCTGACTTTATCACGCCTGATGCTCATGTAACCAATCAGATCGCTGTAGCGCCACAGATTGTTTGGACGATGTTTCCAGCAGCTGATGAAGTTATCTTCATCAGCTGCTGATGAAGATAACTTGGAACATGTGTTCCAGGGTGTGTGTTAGTGAGGATGTATGTGTAATGAATGCTTGTGTTGGTGAAGGTGTTGAGCTGGAGCTGGCAGCTCTCTATGCCGAGCAGATGGAGTGGCGAGGGAGTCTGGCTGCAGCTCATGTGGTATAAAGATTCCTCATATCGCTGCTTCTGCGTCCCTGTGTCTGCCCAGAGTTAGTGCTCAGCAGATCCATTCAGCCAATTCACTATTTCAGTCATTGCTGCAGTTTGGAGATGTGAGAGGAGTTTGTGAACCAAAATCACACACGGAAAAAAAAAAAAGAAAGAAAAAGAAAAGATCCTGCCTGTTTTCTTCTTCCTGATCAGTCTCTGTGTAGAGGTTCTGTTCTGTCTTCAAGAATCCTGCTTCTTCTGTCATGGTATGAGGAAGTAAACATTTTGATAGATAACAAACCATCAGTGTGAAGACTGTTTCTACGCAGTGATCTTTGTTTAAAACTACTGGTGGGGGAAGGTGTTAGGTGAAAAGATAAACTGCATCCATCACACACAGCCTGTTATTACATTATCTGAAGCAAAAACTGAGGATGAGGGATACACTTGACTGTTACAAAAAACATGAGAGGAAGAGATTTTTGTTTAAAATAAATAAATGAAATAAAATAGATAAATAAATAATTAGGGGCTGCGCTGTAGTGCAGCTGTTAGTGCTGTTGCTTCACAGCAAGAAGGTCGCCGGTTTGAATCCCGGTTCAGGTACGGTGTGCCTTTCTGTGTGGAGTTAGCATGTTCTCCCTGTGCATGTGTGGGTTCTCTCCAGGTACTCCAGCTTCCTCCCACAGTCCACAAACATGCTCATCAGGTTAACTGCTGATTCTAAATTGCCCATAGGTGTGAGTGTGAAAGGTTGTGTGTCTCGATGTGACAGCCCGGCTGTGATCTCTCAATCGTAAGGTCGAGGGTTCGATTCCCAGCTCCTGCAGTCACATGTCGAAGTGTCCTTGAGCAAGACACTGAACCCCCAATTGCTCCCACTGTTGGTCAGTGGTGTGTGAATGGGTATGAATGTGTTAGTTAAAAACTGATGGTTTACATTAGAACTTCCTCCTCCCATCAGTGTGTGAATGTGGTGTGGATGGGTGAATGAACCTAGCAGTGTAAAGCGCTTTGAGTGGTCAGCATGACTAGAAAAGCGCTATATAAGTACTGGTCCATTTACCATTTACCATTACCATTTGCCTCTCACCCTAAGACAGCTGGCCCCAGGCACCCGCGACCCCTGAACGGGTATACGAACGGTATAACGAACGGTATAGAAGGTGAATGAATGAAATAATTAAAAGGTGCTTGTCCATAGGGAGCGCTAAAATACACACAAACCCGAAAGTCCCTCACAGGAGCTTTGAGTTCTCTCTTCTGAATGGTCGAGCTCAGCTCATGTCACCTCTGCCTGTTGACACTCAGTAAGTTTACATGCACGCAGCGGTCCAACTAAAGTCTCAGCTCCACCATAAAGTCCAGATCCTGATAAGCGAAGCTACGTGTGTATCAACCTGAGGAGGTTCACCTGAAGAAGAAGCAACATGCGAATGACGATGACCAAAATGGATGCATCTGTAGCTCTTTATGTGTTTATTTATGTATGTGCCACAGTGTGTGTTTGTTGTGTTGGAGCCCAGCGACCCTATTCATTTTGGTCATCTACTTCCTTTCCCAGGTGAAATTTACTTGCACTGAACACCGAGTCCTGCTGAATCAAACCGCATTCCGGTAGTAATCGCATTATCTACTAGCAGTCGAGCTACGCTTAGTCCACTCTCGACTGACTAAGTTGATAGTCTAGTTTCTTAAGCTGCACGTAAACGTACTGACCGTGGTAAAAATGTTCCTGTCTGCCTCAGGCTGGTCTCAGAGTGGACAAATAATGAGAGTTAGCGGGCAGTGATGCATGTAACCCTGGTCACAAATCCTAAAATAAGGTATGAGGTAGCTTTGTATGTACAACCCCAATTCCAATGAAGTTTGGACTTTGTGTAAAAAGAAATAAAAAGAAGCTGTATAATTTCCAAATCCTGTTTAATCTATATACAAATAAATAGACTACAAACAGGTGTTTTTGGAGCATTCCTCAACTTTCAAAGTCTTTTGTTGACTGTCCCAGCTTTTTAGGAACATGTTGCTGCATCAAATTCAAAATGAGTGAATGTCTGAAAAAAAAAAAGTTTCTCAGTTTGAACAATAAATATCTTGTCTTTGTCGTGTATTCAACTGAATATAGGTTAAACAGGATTTGCAAATCATTGTATTCATTTTTTATTTATGTATTACACAATGTACAAACTTAATTGAAAGTGGAGTTGTGCACTCACTACCTTGAAGCTTTATGTCCTGGGATAAGTTTTCTTGAGCAAAGAAAAGTAGTGTTTAAAAAAAGATCTGCTCTCCAAAACAAAGACGCCTTGTTAAGAGTCATGACTTTACTACAGTGGGTTCAAGTGCTCATGAGAAATGAACTTTTATCCACTCTTCCAGATAGTCCTCACAGCCCCTTTTAGAAAAGCTGAACTATTGAAAATGTGTTCCTGATTTACATTAAATGCCCCCCCAAATACTTTCAGTGAATTAATGTTGCATTTTGTCATTTCTATCATTTGAGTTAAGGTCTTTGATTTCCTTTGCCTGTATATTCTGTTGTATTTTGACTAAAATTTAATCCTAAAGGTAAAAATGTGCTACATGAGAGCAGCCTGCCTGAGGAACTACTGGACCCCAACCATCTCTGATAACATTCTGCAGCATCCTGGTCTTCAGTGAGCTCCACAGGACATTCACACTAAATAAACTTATATGTTTATACACTTCTGGCAGAGTTAGAAACCTAGTGGGGCATGTAACTGCATTTGGGCCCGCCCCTTGGGGGGGTTTATGGCCAATGGGCCAGTAAAGAGGCCAACCACAGAGTGAGAGAGGTAAGAGTGCGGAGCATTTTATGTTCAGATGTTGTTATATGAAATGCAAATAGGCTCTGATTCAACTCCAAGTCCATTTATTGGCTCCTGCAGCAGGCCAGGCCTCTTGCCAGATATCACAGTAAACCTTTAACCCTGATGTGTCCCACAGTCTGCTGCAGCCCCGCCACAGAGGTGCGGGTGACCCTGACACCCCCATGACTCAGACCCTTCAGCTAGCTAGCACTATGTTTCCTTTGTTTAACCCCTGACCTGAAAAAACAAGACATGTCCCAGAGTTCTGAGGGAACCGGGGGAAAGAGGAAGTGTTTGGTTACAAATTAAATATATGCGTGTCATGAGCCATAAATCGACAGGCCTGCGAGCAGCGCAGCTACTGAAATAGCATGTGGTACCAGAGCTCCCATCATAAAGTTTTAAGGCCCCACTTCCATCTCTGCTTTCCAAAGGGGATCTGGATGGCAAGATGGATCCCAGGTGTCAGGAAAGAAGAGGAGAGGAAGGAAAGAGAGGACACAAGTGAACCGCAGTGACATAAAACTCTTAGAGAGAATAAGAGGGATGGTTAAAAGAGGGGATAGGTATCAGAGGAGAGAAGATGGACTAAAGGAAGGACAACAAGGTTAGCTAAAACAAACAAACAAGAAAAAATCAGATTACTGATGAAGACCAAACCGCTGACACATTTAATCAACTTGAACTCCTCCACTGTTTAATGAGTTTTTGTGACTCCACAAAAAGCCGGGGAGTCAGCTGGCATTACAGACAGGAAACAGTAAAACAAGGACAGGACTCACCCAAAAGAGACCCCAGCCCTATGCATGACCATAAAGTTGAAGGTAGATTTATTTATTTTTAACTGAAACTTGTCACATAATCAACCAACATGTCTTACCTTTACACTTTCAGAGTTTCCTTGAGGTACTGTAGAACGTTTTCCCAGTCTGACCTGTTAACCTTGCTAACAGCAACAGTGTGTCCACCTTTCAAACAAGTCATCCAGGCCACTGATCATTCAATACTAGTGGCTTTAATACCTTTAAACCTTCATGTGTGCGCTGATGGAAAATGATTCTGACCACAATCACTTTATCAGCCTGAAAGGAAAGATGTTTACTTTGTTGGAAGTATCAGCTTAGATCATCCACGCTTCTGCACCCGGCCTCAAGTGGACACTCAAGATAATGCATTTTTTTATCATTTTTATTATTTTGGATTATTATTATAAATCTTTTAGTGCTATGGAATTGGCTTCAATTTTTGAAACCAGAGGTTGCTGCTTGGTATAGTTGTGTGCATGTTGCTCTCTGACTTCAGTGATATCAACACCAAAAAAGAGAACTGTTAATTATCATTATTTTATTTTATTTTATTTTATTTTATTTTATTTTTTATTTTATTTTTTTTTTTGGGGGGGTCATTTTCTTACAATTTACAGTTCGTAAGTTCAACAAACAAAAGCTATATGGTGAGCATGGGTAAAGTAGAAATGCAGACCTGAGCGAATCCATGCGCAACATACAGAAGCATGAATAGACTTTAGCAGTCCAGAAGCTGAACAAAAATCCACTAAGTCCTGGGAGGAGTTTGGGGCAGAGATGGCTGTGAAACAGTGTGAGAGACAGGGGAAAGGTGTTGACTTTATTTGGGGATGTGATCCAGGTGAATGGCCCCCAACCACCAAAAGACCAGTCCTGCAGACTTTATTTATTTATTTATTTATTTGTGTATTTGTTTCTTTATTTATTTATTTATTTATGTATTAAGTCAGTCATATCAACCAGCACATTAAAGGAAGAATTATATATTTTTCAAAAATTATTTACACACAAATACCGGTACTTGAGACACAGTGACCACAACATGTAACCCGTGCACCAACCTCCTCAACCAATTCTGCTGAACTACAAGCAGAATTCCTTCTTTAAACTCAAATTGGACTCTTCCAGAACATGTCTGTTTTTTTTTGTTGTTGTTGTTTATTTTGATTATTTACCAAAGTGTAATCTAAATGAACTTTGAAGAGAAATGTGCCCTGCTCTCAGCCTGGGTGTACTCAGCTCTCCCCTCTTTGTGACAGACAGCCATCAGCTCCAGCGTAATCCCTCGGCTTTTGGCTGAGCGAAGTGTTGACAGCTAGACAACGCAGCCTGGGTCGCCCTTTAAAGAATGTGATAAAGGATACAGATGTAAACTCTGCATGAATTCAGCAGATGTCACTCAGTATCAGACTTTTTCCACATGTGACTTTAACACAGGATTTCTTCACTTTCATGGAGGTTTGGGTCGTATTTCATCGTCTTCTGTGAGTGAGCCGCTTAGTCCTGAAAACCAGATAATTGAAGATGATTTTTGTTGTTGTTGTTGTTTTAAATGCTTAGTGGTGTCAATATCAGGATCCAGTTCTTTTTAGTTTCCTTGGGGGATTAATAATGACATTATATCTTACTTTTCTTTTCTATTAGTAGTTGGTAAATTTGTTAACGTCCTCTGTAGCTGTATTTACATATCTTTAGCCTAATATCATAATTGCTCAAGTCATTTTTCAAAGTTTTTAGAAAAAAACCCATCTTTTTAACATATGTTTGTTATTTTATTGTACTTAGTTCATATCATCTATATTATCATTGTTAACTTATTTTATCCTGATTTCTTTGACTAAGGCATTGATGCTATTAGGCTAACAATATGCAAATCTTCTGAAGCAAAGATGCAAAGATCTTCTGCAAAGCTGATCAAAAGCTAGCAGGCAGAGTGAAAACATTTATATCATGTGACCAGTGTTTAAGAGTGACTGTGACAGGATGAATAAAAACATTCCATGTAGAAAACAGAGAATCATTTTACAGATAAGATCAGTGGAGTCCAGCACATCTAACAACTGTGACAGTTCCTCCTTTAATTTTCTGCCTCTTGATATTTTTGTAAATTCTGTCTCTTTGGCCTGTGTTCATCTTCATCCTGATGCATAATCTGAGCTTCCTGAGCATCAGGAAGTTCACACAGAAAACATGTCTGTGGATCCGTTTGTTTGGGGCAGTGTGTGTGCATGTGTTGCTGGTGCTGAATGACACGGGTCAGGTGTGGCTCGTCCAGGCTGTAATGTGTTTGTGGGTTGGGGGGTGGTGAGGGAAACAAGGTCATCCTTATGTTGATATGGCTGTCTCAATCTCCCCTTTGGGACCTGCTTGTTGTGGAGCAAGGATACACACAGGCTGGGATAGCTCAGTAATGAACTCCGAGGGGCCCACAAGAAGCAAACCAACTGCTCAGATGTATTTCTACAACGTCTTCATGCTTCGTGGAAAAAAAAAAGAAGAAGAAAGTTTGGCCTATCTGAACTGAAACTGAAGCAACGAGTCACAATCAAAGTCACACATCATACAAAATCTCCTGGAATTGAAACATGAGAGAAACACTGGGCTTTGTTTTTTAATTGTAAAATGGGTAACATCATTCTCAAATCAATCAAATATGTTGTTTCAAAGTATGAGACAGTACTTTTTGTATTCAAAGTGTCAGAAACAAAGAAAAAGGACCACTGCTGCCATTCATTATTTTGTGAGCTGACCATTTGCAGTCATGTGTCCAGTATGATGTCTCTCACTACCACTGTAGACAGCAGAAGTTGTGGTGTTGCTCTGAGACTATGATGAATATTTATACCTGTATATGACCTGGTAAATATAATTTCCTGTTAATTTCTGAAAATTCTTATGGAAAGTTTCCAACTTTGAAAATTCCCAGAATTCCAATCATAGCGGCTGAGGGTTAAAGCACATTTTATCTCCTGATCTCTGTGACTCTACCTGTTTTTATGGGATGAGGAATAAAAAGGAGAAAGATTATCTGGTAAATAGTTGTCTGTCACTTGAGTTCAGCTCGTGGTTTAGCTCTCCTCGTGGTAAGGCTCAACCATGTTGGATGTCAACAGACTGGAGGGGCATTTGAAGGAAAACCCTAACCGTCTCATGAAATTGGGCACTTGTGAATGGTGTAATTGTCCTTGTTTGGTGTGAAGAGGATGTTAGTTTTTTGTATTTTTGGAAATTAATTTCTCATAATAATTAAACCCCTCGTTTGTTTAGGTTTGTAAAATAAACTTTTTTTTTTTTTTTTTTTAATTTGGACTAAATCTTCCCCATGAAAGATTTTAGAAGCTGTTATTTAAACTGTTCAAGAAAAGGTGTGATATAGTATGCAGTCTTTAAATATCTGGTGACAATGTTCATAGGCGATGGTTAGAAAACATCCACAGAATAAAGGGGCCCTAAGTGACCTCAGACTGTTCGACCCTGAAGGATCTTTTACTTTCTTTAATCAGTCAGAAGCAAAGATTTATTCTGCATGGACTAAATTAAAATCTGTTGTCAGGCTCGTTGTCTTCTTGTCATTTATTTAAAACTTGTAATCCCCATCCCAGCGCATTGTTTTCTTCTCCGTCGTCTTCACGGAGCACATCCTCCAAGAATGCCATGCTTCACAGAGCTTCTCCTTTAAATATGTGGCAGATGAAAGTAAAAACAGGATTACAGTCTAATCCCTCTCGATTGTTTGTGTCTTTCGGCCATTGGGAGAACTCTGATGTGGTCCTGCCCTGCTGGAGAGGGAGACAGAGGGGAGGTTGGGGGGTGGGGGGGCAGAGAGAGGAGAAGGAGACTTTCCTCAGCGCCGTCCAGTAATGAGAGCCAGTAATAAAGTGGATGTATTCATGGACAACTGAAGCCAGCAATTAAGGGAAGAGGTAGCTAGCTTCAGAAGGCCACTTTGGATCTTTTAAATGTAAATACAGCCGCTTCTCTCAAAGTGCTGGGTGAGATATTCCAAATGAAATCCCCTCTCACTAATGAGGGAGCTGTGATATTTCAACACCAAGCCTCTCTACGGCGCTACCACGGTAGGTAGGCAGCCCGGGCTCTTGTTGAAATGTTTTAATCAGGCTGAAGGAACAGGGATTATGATATAACAGAGTTGGTGGAGACTAGTCTTCCTCTGTTTCCCATATCAACACAGTACTGTTTGATCTGCCCTGATATCTCCACTGCTGTGACTGTCTTAATTAGCTAAGTGGATGTAGACAACACAGCCTACATAGTAAACTGCAGAATCCGACATGTCACTGAGTAATGTTCTGTGTTCCACTTAATAAAGAACAATACATGGAGAAGAAAAGACAGTCACAGTGGCAACATGCATAGAGGAGATAATAAGACAAAGAAGTGGCTCATATAGATCCTGTCAGAAGACAAATTATCGTAATTTTAAAAGCAAAGCTCTGCTATTTGGTAACATTTGGTGTTTGCAGGATCTCCTCTCATCGCCAGTAAATTGCTGTTGCCTTGATCAGCTGCTGCAGCCTGTCACAGACGCGCTGCGTTGTGCCATTGTTTCATCCCATCTGCCTGGGTTTGATGTCTCCTTCCCCATCCGCAGCTCGCTCACACACACTCCTTAAGCGGCGGGTCAGGTCATTGCACACTGGTTTGCGATGCAGGAGTCACAGAGCCGCCGTCATCTCGCTGCCCAGTAACAAACAACAGCTTGACTCGCAATATTGTCGTCGTGTTTGTTTGTTAAGAGGGAGAGAGACTCGCTTGGCAGAGGACCAATTCAAATGAGCTGTTTAAGATATGCAAGTGCGCTATGAATAGGAATGAAGGCGGTTATATGTTGCGGGGGAGCCTCATGGCATAGACACGGGCCATTTTCTTCCTCTCCAGTTGGTGGAGGATTTCTTGGTGGCCTGGAGTGGAAGTGGCAATTAGCCTTTATTTGCATTGCCACAGAAATCCATCCAATTACCACCATTTAGGCGGTTACTGCTGACACGCACTGGCTAAGTGGATATTATCATCTACTCTTCCTGGGCAGGACAATGATACACCAATGCCTGAGGGGAGCAGGGGTCTGCCGTAGTTTAGCTGCTTTAAAGACACAAATGTCTCATGACATCATGCTTTATTTTATCTGCTCTCAACAAACTGAAATGGACTGGGTGTAAAACATAACCACACACCAAAAAAAAAAAAACAAAAACAAAACAGTATTAAACTTAAAGAGGGGGTTTTCCGCCTACACATTATTTCAAAAATGAACACAAAGTAACAACGCTGGATCTTCAGACTGAGCGTGTGCAGATTTTCCATCCTCTACATATTTACATATTGTAGATATTCCCAAATCTGTCAGCAAACTGATTGCAACGCTTCTTTCTAAAATAAAAAGTAGCACAAGATCTTCATGAGACTTGCTGAAATTATGAGGTATTACATTAGGATCTCCTAACCTGGAGGAATGGGCCTTAAACACCAAGGTCTACCCATAGCTCTGCCTCTGACAGGCCAAAAGAGGGCTGGCCAATCAGAGGTAAAGGAGGAGCCTTAAAGAGTCGGCGGCTAAACAAAGTGTTTGAGGCAGAGGCTGAAATAAGGGTTTCTAAAACACCAGTGAGAGAAAAATCAGGATTTATTTTGAGCAGTAATTCATGTAAAGCTAATACAGGGGCACCAGAAGGACAGAATAAAGACTAAAACAAAAGCACGATACCCCCTCTTTAAGATTCATATCAAACAGCCCATCCAGGGTTATCACCTGTCCTTTGTTGGAAATATCTCTCAGTGAGTTATTGACTCTGATCATGGCTGGGCATGCTCCCCCCTCTGAAATGAAATAAATATAGAACATTTTGAGTTGAAATAAGACGGAGTAACGACAATATTCCAGCTACATTGTTTTAAAACATTGAAGGTCATTTTGTTAAATTAAAATTGCATGATCTGAAACTGAATTAATGTATTAAAACTCACTTCATATATATATATATATATATATATATATATATATATATATATATATATATATATATATATATATATATATATATATATATATATATATATATATATGTATATTGACCATCACAAACAGATAAAAATATCATGTAATTACTTATTTTCAGGTCCAGTAAAACAATTCATTCAAGTTCTTGTTTGTTTGTTTTTGTTTTGTTTTTTTACTGTCCGAATATATTGTATGACTGTCTCAATATTTTATATTTAATTAGTTTTCTTAATTCACAACCATGATGACCAATTACAAAGGCCATACTTTTTGCGTAGACTGAGACTGTTTGGTGTCAGCCAAAAAATTATGTTTATTTCATCAGGCAGTCCTGGAGAGTTTTATCAGCTAAGGGGATGTTGGCATTGATTTGGTGATCTCTCTGTGCAGCTTCAGCGTCTGGTACAGTCTGCCATGGAGGTGATGGGGAGGACGGGGAAACTCTCACTCCTGATCATCTATGAGCAGTCTTTACTCAGACAGATGCAGAGAGTTTTGCTGGAAACGTCAGACATCCTTTACTCTGGGTACGATCTCCTGCCTTCTGGTAGGAGGTACAGAGTTCCTGAATGTAAACTAAACCATTTCAAAAAACTTATTTTAAAACACCTCCATGAAAATTTAAAACGGTGCTGAGTGCTAACAGGGGACAGCACAGGGTTAGAGGCTGTAGGGAGTGTGAAATAACATCCTTGGGCTTTTTATGCCAGCAGGCTTGTGGATAATGTGTATGGTGCAATGTATGGAATGGTATGTATGTAGGCATATACATGTACATGAGTTGGTCAGGGCTCTGTTAGTAACCTCTGTCTGTGATCCTGGCTCTGGTTGTAGTTTGGGGATCCTCCTCCTCCCTCTCTTTACTGACTCAGAGTTTTCTTTTCGATGTTATTAGAAGTTTGTATCAGTTTGTGGTGCTGCCACAGAACCTTTGCTGTTTTCTGAAAACTTTGCAGTTTGCAGTATTTTGGTCTGAAGCTGTAAAATAACACCAAACGATGATCCTCTCTGCCATCATGCAGAGCAGCAGTGTGTCTGAGTGACTGAACGGCTACACTCACAGAGGAGCAGGGGAGTAGAGGGAGGGGCAGAGTGTGCATAAGTGAAGTGAGTGAGAGGAGCACACATAGAGAAGAGTGTACTTGTGTATTTGTGTATTTGTACTTTCTATTACTTCTCTGATATTCATTCTATATTGTGTTTAAGGGAAACTGTAAATAAATATCTATAAATAAAGTAACTCTGATTCTAATTCTTATTTGTTCTAACTGAAGTATGGAAATGAATTAATGAACCCTATCCAAACATCAGATTAGCTCACTAACAAATCATACACGGGGTCATCAGGGTCTCTAGTCTTGTTTTGAAGAACCAGCACCATTTGTTTCACTTCCCAAACTCTGATTAACCCAAAGGTGAAAGCAACCAGCGTGCATCTGCAGGCCAGAACGCTCATTTCACTCCCCGTCTGACTGTCCATGAAATGATTACCACTTTTGCAAGTCCAGTTCACACAAAAGCAGATCGTGATCTCGCACTGCACTCTTAATTCAAGCTTTTAATCCTCAGAAAAATCTCGTCTCCACCTGGCTGGGTGAAGTAAATTCCTTAATCCCTCACTCTCTCTGACGCTGGGTTTTGGTTTACTTCACTTCTGAAGTGATGCAAGCCGAGTGTGTGTGAGTGCAACAGTGAGTTTGTGTCCCAGAGGACTGTGCCGAGGCGGAGGCAGTGTTTGTGCTCCTTGCAGCCGGTGGCATTAGGTGTCGGAGGCAGCACATATGCAGGCTGCTCCAGAGCCTCCAGAGAGTTACACCCCAGTGGCTTCACTCTGATGCTGATGCCATAGATACTGCAAACGCCAACACCTTCAGTGCTGCTAGCTCAGTCAGCTCTGTCACACAGAGCTGACACTGCTGACAATGCAGGTGCCATCCTAACTAACAATGCCTTCTTAAATTTACCAAATCATTTAGATTAGTCCAGCAGATCCTTAACTCTGACACTGTGGAAACTGTGCACTGCCCATTCTTCCGACAGCCCATTATTCCAAACTCCCAAGAGTTGGAAAAACTTCTCGATGGGCCAACCCCCATTTCTCCAACAGCCTGTTATTCCAGAAACAAAAACTCACCATTTCTGGGCCATAATCATCTGAAAATGAAGAAGTTTCATTGGCTGTCCAGAAACATGGCTATGGTGGTTAGTTGTAGAGTGAGGGGCTAATATTAAATTTGAAGTTTCCTCAAAACTTGTACTGGACTCAGCATTTGTCCCTGACACCAATTTGCTGGACTGGCCCTTTTCTCTGTCTCAGGGGGTAGCTGCTCATCTGGACAGATTAGCATTACTGCCTACACTCTTCATTTTCATTTGGCTGTTGAATTTTAAGCTGCCAGTGCTTCATGAATTGTGGTTTAGTGTTTGCACAACATCTTGATCTGTTTTTGAAGTTGTCCATCACAAGATTTTTTTTCTTTGGCTGCACTTTGACACTTTCCAATTTCCATCTGTATTTTTCGTAATCTCTTTTTTGTTTGCTTTTGATTGAGTTATTTCCTCTTCAGCTCATAGACAAATTCACTTTAAACGTTGGAGCAACACAACATTTAAGCTTCTGATAGTTTGGGACAATGTTAAACCAAATCAAATGGGCGTTCTGACCAGGGTGAGCATGTTTCACCAGACTGTTGATTTGCACCTAGCCCATCTGATTTTGTCCAGAACTGCCAGATAACCTGCTCACAGGTATCAGTTTTGAGTATTTTTGTTTGTGTCCCCAACAACAAGTCTTTGTCCAACTGAACATTATAGCTGGTCTAACAGCTAAGATACACCAGATGCGTCTCCTGTCCGTCTCTGCTCCATCACAGCACCCAATCAGGTTTCCATTTAAAGTCAGGGTTGGTAGTCACAGAGAACTAGCATGAATTTGATGTAGCATCTCCTCAGGATTCAGTTCAGCCCCCCCCCCCCCCACACACACACACATACATACACACACAAAAACAATGCCCCCATTCACATGATGGTGATTTAGTCTTAACCACAGACTCAAAACTGTCCTCGACATATAGTTTTTGTTTGCTCTACGTTACCATTATTTTATCCGTCTTGGTTGTGCACATTGAATCGGATTAGTGTATGCCAGCAAAATGTACACGCAGGAGGCAGACAGAACGGCAGGATGAGTTTTACATGAGTTTTACAGTTTGATTGGTTTAACAAATTGGATCCTAAATGTTAGGATTGGCTGGTGTTTTCCCAGGTTTCCTCCTGCTGTAGACAGCAGATATTTATCAATCTATTTTAAGAACACATCATGTATTGATTGACATCAGGACATAAAGATCATTTTAACCAGAATAACAAAAAGTCTGTCTGAATCTGATCACCAACCCTGACTTTAAGTAAATGTGTCAGTTTACACATATTGCACTGCACTGGAGGTTCATTTTTTTTTCCCCTAGCTGTAAAATCGGGTCAGGTGGTTCTTTTAGATGGGCATGCAAGTTTATTGTGTTGTATCTTTTTAATGCCACCACTTTCTAATAAATTAAGCACACTGGCTCACTCGTGTTGATGAGCTCACCTCTCTCATTTTGTTTGAGGTAGAAACATTCCCAGACTGAGGGCTGTGGCTTTTGGCCTTGCAATCGTCTTTTTTCCTTAACTTGTGTTGCTCCTCATAAGGCTTACTTGCTGCCCTGTGTGTGTGTGTTTGTGTGTGTGTTTGCTAGCAGCTCCGCCCACCCCAGAATATGCAAAGACTGGATGACTGACATTCTGCTGAGGAATGAACGCGTCCAGGTGCTGATTCCGATGCACAGAGTGAACCCTCTTTTCATCCAGCCTTTTTGGGGGGGTAGAAAAAATGAGGAAAACAAACACACAAATGGTAACCTATTGAGGCCGGCAAAATAATCAAGTTCGTTTCAATTATTGTGAAATAAATTTATTTATTGATTATTGTCCAGAGCCTACCCACAGCTGCTGATGTCATTATGCTCTTGTGCTTGCAACCCTGAGTTCAGTCCAGCATGGAAAAGCCCCTACTCTTCTCGTCCCTCACAGTCACAAGGATGTGTTTCGGTACCAAAATATGGTACCCTTTAATTTAACTTGAACCGGTACTTGGTAGTACCAAAGGAATTTGGTCGGCACCTTTAAAAGTACTGATTTCGGTACCCATTCCTAATCAGGGTAATGTTGTCAACATGATGGCTGATCTGCACTGCAATGACATTTGTTATTGCATCTCTGTCAATGCTATGAAAAAAATAACATATATGTCAACATCTGGCCCTCCTGTTACAGGTCATCTTTTGGGGTCTGCACTAATTGCCTGATATATGCTCATCCTGTATTTACACAGAATTTGTATTTGAGGCTATCAGGAAAAAGTCTGAATAATGTCAGCATGAAAATCTCCAGATTACATAGAACAAAACAGATTACCAGCAGACCCATGCTGATCATGGGTTACAGCTCTCTTGCATTGATATATAGATTGTATAAAATGTATTTTCAGGGATGCCAAACTTTATTACCTGGGAAAGTACGATTAAGTCTAAAGCTGGTGGTCACAATATCGGAAATGCTGAGTCGTTCTAGTTTCTAAGCAGCAGACTGATGAGGTGAAGCCGTAGCCCTCAGGGCACCCACCTGCCATCCCTACCAGTGCTTCTGTTGGCAATACTAGTTTTTGTTCCAGGCTGTTAAGGTGACATTTTAATCTGGACCGTAGTGGGGGACACTCAAGTGGACACTCAAGGAACTGCAGTTTTTATACCTGTCCTAGTTTTCAACACTCAAGGTTGCTGCTTGAGCTGACCCCAAGTGGTTAAACTCTCCTCACTTCTTCTGGTTGCATCATTCACAGGGTGTCCTCATTGACTGAAGGTTTGTCTCCTTGATGTTGTTGATGTTGTAGTTGTTGTTGAAGGTGATGTTCCTGAGATGGTTGCAGGCACACAGAGGTAAGGCAGTGTGCTGCAGCCAGGTCAGTGCACCGTGGCCCCAAAGTGCAATCAGCTTATTCTCACTGCAGGCTAAGCTAATGCCAGCAGACAGGAAGCAGTTGCTGGCTCTTGTGGGGTCGGCAGCAGTTTCAGCTGGCGAGCTAACATCACGCCTCCCTCACTCACCTCCCCCATCCATTCCATTTCCAAAGGCCAATGCAGCTCCTCTGGGCTTTTGTTGCATGATGGGATATATTCAGCTGCTCCGTTTGGCTGGTTTGGAGGAATGCTCTTGGTGCACCCCCTCCCATCGGTTGGTCAGTGGAGCGAGGAGGGATATCAAAGCTCCGTCGAGGAGGGGGCGGGAAGGGGGCAGGAGGAGGCTGAGAGGGTCATGTCTCATTGGGCAGAGCAGGGGGGCACTGAGCCTGTCACATGGCTGATGGCTGATTTACCACTCCAGTGGAGAGGTGAGGCCTCATAGGCCACCTCTCCCTGCCCACCAAACACACACACACACACACACACACACACACACACACACACACACACACACACACACACACACACACGCACACACACACACACTTAGACATATAGTCCTTAGGACTCTCCATCTACTTGAAGCATAAACAAGCTTCTTCACATTGCAGCCATCTTTCTAAGCAGGCTGCAGATGTATTGATCTCTCCCCTCTCTGACCGTCTTTGTCCATGTTCCTCTCACACCTCCTTTTTATCACAGCCATTTTTGTACTCTGCTCCCATTTCCTGCACTCACCAGACACTTGTCTTCCCCCTCCCTCACCAGCTCTGCTCTCACACTCTTCACATTTAGTCCATTTTATTGGGACGGCCATGGAAAAGCCCTGTGCCATTCACTCTGTTTTTGTTGTGAGCTGTAGCTTTATGTGTTGTCAGAAAACTCCATGGATAAAAGACACCAGGCTAAAATGTTCAGTCTGGTTTTCAAGTCCCACTAACACATCAATAAACAAACCCCCTCTTTCTAGTGATGTAGATTCATATGGGTCCACTGAAAAGCGTAAGCAGGCCTTTTTTAAACCTTAGTGCCATATGGTGCAGAAACCAGACCCCTTGTAGTCTCTCTTAGCCCTCTGATGTATATTGATCAGAGTTTGCAGAAGCCTTAAAAATGCATCTCCTCTAGTCTTAAATACAACCTGTGATTTGAAGTTAGTAAAAACCAGAAACTCAATGCTTTTTTCTCTGTTGGCACACATGATTTAATATTGCATTTTGTCTGGTACTGTCATGTGTCCCCATTTTTATTAAATTGCCAAAGTCAACACTGGTGTGTCTTCAACATAAATGTTTGTATGCCAGGTCACTTACTGTCTAATGTCCAGACAGATTGTTTTAGTGGATTATTGGCTTGACAGCTCTTCCAGTGACCTGTTTGTGTTTCTGTGGCTTTAGAGAGTAAATGAATTCAGATGTTTGAGTGGGTTTTTCTCTGGGACATAATGTAGTGTTAACCATTCTGCTTCAGCATACAGACTGGGGTTGGGAAGCACAGCAGATACTTGGTGGTCTTCTCCAGGGCTGAAGTCAACACTAACTTTACCTGTTACTGAGGAAAGTAACAGTGTTTGTAATGCTGTTGCTTTTTAATATATATATATATATATATATATATATATATATATATATATATATATATATATATATATATATATATATATATATATATATATATATAATTTATTTATAAGTAATTTTTGGGGCATTCATGACTTTAATGACAGGGAATAGGACAGGGAATAGAGAAACAGGATGAGAGTGGGGAGTGACATGCAGGAAAATGAAATTGTAGAAAATCACCACAGGTCAGACTTGAACCTGGACCAGGTTCAAGTCCTGGACTGCCCACTCAGGACTTTCGCCATATGACCGTATATATATATATATATATATATATATATATATATATATATATATATATATATATATATATATATATATGGCCATCAGTTCTAATACATTCACACACCAATGGCCAACAGTGGGAGCAATTTTGGGGTTCCGTGTCTTGCTCAAGGACACTTGAGGAGCTAGACTCAAACCCTTAACCTTCCGATTGAGAGGCGATGACTCTACCACTAATCCACAGCCACCCCGGGAAGGGAAAAGGGTAATAGCAGTAGCTGGGGTACATCCCCGCCAGTGGTGAAACTTGGCAGAAGTGGCAGGGGCAGCTGCTGGAGGGTCACTGGAACCAGGAGCCAGGCCAGAGAGAGGAACAGAGTCCACGACAAAGTTCTTGGATCCCACTTCCAAAATGTGGAAGGGCCCGTCGTAAGGAGCCTGCAGGGGGGGAATGGTAGGCATCATGGCAGACAAAAACATAGCTGGCAGACATCAGATTCTTGGGGATGAAGGACTGAGGAAGGCAGAGATGCACAGGCAAAGGGGCAAAGGCAGCAATGTTGAGTGGACACAGACCAGGGGGCTGAGGCAGAAGGAAGAAACTCTCTGGGAAGCCTCAACATCTGTCCAAAGACAAGCTCTGCAGAGGGGGATTTGATGTCTTCTTTAGGGGCAGAACACAGACCTAACATGACCCAGGGCAGGCGGTCAATCCAATTACCATCTTTGAGGGCTGCATGAAGGGCGGTCTTCATAGAATGATGAAACCGTTCACACAGTCCATTGGCCTGCCGGTTATATGCAGTTGTGTGATGAAGCTTTACTCCTAAGTTCTCAGCCACAACGTCCCACAGCTTAGAGGTGCACTGAGTACCCCTGATATAAGAAGGAGTGCCAAAACAGGCTACCTGGGCGGAGATGAATGCCAAAGCTACCTCCGCAGATGTAATGGATGACAAGGGAACAACCTCTGGCCACCTAGTGGTCCTGTCCACCATAGTGAGAAGATGAGTGAAGCCTTGTTATGGAGGAAGTGGACCCACCAGGTCTACACTGACATGATCAAACCGCCTCTCAGGAATGAGGAATGGCTCAAGGTGCACCTTAGTGCATTGTCATGCCACACAGGAAGCTCCTTCACGTCCCTCTTAAGGCCCAGCCAGACAAACTTGGAGCTCACCAGCTTAACAGAGGCCTTGACCCCTGGATGTGAGAGGGTATGCAAGGCCTCAAAAACACGGCGCCGCCAGTCCTTTGGCACTGTGGGATGAGGCTGACCAGTAGAGACATCACAGAGGAGCGTGGTACCAGTTATAAAACTCTACATCCTCCAACTGCAGGCCTGTGGCCATAGTCTTGAATGCCTGAATGTCCAAATCTGCTAGCTGCTTGGTGGCCATGTAAGCATAATCAATGCTGAGGTGCACCGAACTAATTTGCAGCTGGGACAGGCAGTCTGCCACTTGGTTGTTCTTGTCTGGGGTGAACTCTGAAATAGCAGAGTTGAAAATTCACAAGTGGCCTGACAGATGTAATGTTCAACCCCATGCTTAGCCACTTTAGCTGAGATGGTGGGGACAGCTGGAAACTTGGCCAGGAGGCGCTGATACACATCCCCTGTTGCAAGCATGTTGGCAAGGGCTGTGGGCCCCGGCCCACCGATGTGCATGGATATGTAGCAAAAGACACTGCATCAATAAGAGTGGGGCTGGAAATATCCACCAACAGTCTATGGGCAGACAAAAAATCTGTGCCAAGTATAGACACTGAAACAGAGGAAAACACAAAGTCCCATCTAAACCATTGAAACACACTCTCACAAACCTGGTGCAGAAGGTAACACTGAGAGTGCCATTAGCTGCGTCCAGCAGGGGTCTGTGTCCATTGCCCAGGGGTTCTGCGTCCGACGCAGGTAGGATACTCAGCTATGCACCTAAGTCCACCAGCTGGCGCCGACCGGACAACGCATCCTCAGTAAACAGCAGCTTATCAGCATTACCAGCGCTCAGAGCCGCTAATGAGCACCGGCTCCCCTGTTTCCCTGGATAGCAAAAGGGCACGGCGGGGTACAATGCTTCGCCTTGGAGCTGAAATGGCAATGATAAAAGTATTGTCTGTTATCCTCTCTCCACCAATTTGACACAGAAGCCATGGCACTTGTCACACCCCCCCACCTGAGGGAGATGGGTCTGGTTGGCTGTTACAGCATGTATGCTATACTGGCGGGATGCTAGGAGGATCCTGTCTGCTTCCTCTGCCAAGCCACGGTAATCTTTGGTATGTACGACTGGAGAGCTAGCCAGAGCTGTACGGACTGGAGGTGGAAGTTTCAGTTGCAGGAAAAGTTGAACAAAAAGAAAAGAGGCATCCCTTGTACCAGCTCGTGCTAGCATGTTCTCCATAAGTTCCCTGGGGTTACTGTCTCCCAAACCATTGAGGGACAACAGGCACTCTGGCTGTTCTGTGAAAGCTGGAACAACCGTAGGAGCTGTGCCTTGAGAGCTTCACATTTCCCAGCTGTTGGTGGCTCCCCCAGAAATCCCATGAGGCTGCGGGCAGTTTAGGAATCCAATGCTGCTACCAAATGAAAATACTTTGTGTCATCCACGGTAATCCTGCAGAGGTAAACTGTGCTTCGATATGCTAAAACCACGGCTCCGGATCATCCTGCCAAAACTCTCGCAGTTTCACTTAGCAGCAAATACTGCGGGGGGAACAGATGCTGCTGAAGCTCCCAGATCCACGTTGTCGCTGGCTTCTACGGACATGATCATGCTGGGGTCGCCAATGTGGAGGTCGATAAGAAAGAGACTATCAGACGTGAGTATTGAGGCTCTAAAGTTTACTCTTAAACCTCCAACAACAAAAGGTCGTTCAGCAACGACGCTCCTTCACAGAACAAACTGACATCATCGCGTCACTCCTTTTATCCTGTCAATTTATGTGTGAGAGACTCCCTCTAGTGTCCACTACTATATATATATATATATATATATATATATATATATATATATATATATATATATATATATATATATTTATTTATATAAATAAGAAATTTCCAGAGGTAGTTGATGTGGATATTTCTCCCTGTGAGAGGGACTATGTGAAAGGACGGGGCTACTAAAATGACATCATTCTTCTGCACAAAGCATAAACCAGGCTTTAGTAATACAGCCCAGAGTGTTAAAACTGCCTAATAATACTGAAGTTATGCAATCCCACAATGCTTCGAAAAGTAGTTTTGTTTGACTGACACACGCATCCAAACAGTATCTGAGTTAAGAGGGTGAAAAGCACCATATTTGCCTTGCCAACACTCATCTCACAGAGCGGTGTGACAGCTCTCTCCTCACGGCTGAGCTACATTTCCGTACATACCTCTTGATCCATTCTTTACCACGCTGCATATGTTTTGAGTTTGGCATCTGAGTCTGGGCTGTCTGAGAAAAAAACAGGACCACTCAGAGATAAGAGAACAGTCCTCTTTCTCTCTGTCAACATGTAAGTCTTAAGTGAAGCCGAGTGCTAGCTGGGATTCCTGTCTGGTATCCTGTCTGACATGAAAGGCTGCTCACTGGGACTGAGGAAGGAGCTCAGAGAGAAGTATTCCCGTTGGACCCTCCGGCAGATGGAACAAGAACACCTTGAAGGATGGGAGTGTCGCCGAGCCTGAGCGCCTGCTTTCTCCCCCTGCAGATGAAACGTAACGCAGGGCTGTCTCAAATCTCCGGCAATCTAAGGATGTGAGCGACGCGCAGAGAGCACCTGGCTCTTCAAGGGAAGCAGCCGTTTGAGATGTGACAGAATGCCTTGTCAGATAGAATCACTGTAATGGAGAGATAATCCCACAGTCATCACTCAGAAAGTCATGTCTGCAGGGCATCTTGGAGGAAAAACTAAGATGTGCCTTGCATCATTCGTACAGTAAACGTCACTAAAGACGTATTTATCACAGGCGTCAATCAGAGCTGAGTGATACAAGGAGGAATTCGGATGAGAGAAAACTTTAAATTCTGTTGAAAGAAAAGAGTGAGTCAGAAGTTTTAAATGCAGATCAATAAAAGATGTTCTGCTAAATCTCCTGCTCGGTGGTATCGTCTCTGAGTGGAACACGATTGGTCCTTGTAGGCCTGTCAGATGACACAGCTGAGGCAGACAGGAGAGTTTGCAGCCACTCCTGTGTATACTGAGATGTGCCTTTCGTCTCTTGTCACTCAAAGGAGCCTTGGAGGAGTTTTGCTGCTCAGCCACCTTCCTTGACCTGTCACTCAGTCCTCTGACAGCTGGTAGGCCACCCTCCTCCTCCTCTGCGTGCTTCTCCCCCTTTCATTTTTTCACCCTCCCGGTCCCTCCCAGTCTTCCCTCTCAATCCCAGCATGCGGATCGGGGTCTCATTTTCATGTGTCAGGCGCCCCCGTCAGTGTGACAGCTCCCTGTCCGCATGTCTCATTAGAAAACAGCCAGCTTGGTCTGGGAAGCAGCAGGAGAGGCGATTGGCGTTCAGCTCACCCCAACTCGAGAACTGTGAGATCAGCTCTGCTAACACCAGTCAACCCGATCATCATCTGGCCTGATCCAACATCCACACATACACTGATCACACATCCAGACTCACACACACACACACACACACACACACACACACACACACACACACACACACACACACACACACACACACATGTAGTCTCTTCCTCTGGGTTATGACTGCAGAGTTTTACTTTTATTTAAAGTACAAACAACCATCTTTAAAGAAGAAAGAACAATATTCTTCATAAGTATGAAAAAGATCTGTTATTGCTTTTTTCCCCACATTTTTTTCTTCTCAGATTTTGTTTTTCTGTCTGAATGTACAGCTTTAGATGACCAACCTCATTTAGGATGTAAAATGATCACTGACCTGTTTGAATTATTTTAATTTAATCGGCTCCTGATTTATATTGTCAGCTCACAGCTGTCTCAGAAGTTCAACCAGATTTCAATTCACTTGTTCAAGCCCAAGGTAGACTAGATCTTTTTCCTCACTGAGTTAAAATGAAGAGGGAAACACTCATGTTATTTATTTATTTTTTTATAAAGTTGTTTTAAATATATAATAATATATATAATAAAATTATATTACTTCTGTTGTAGTTTTTTTTTTTTTTTTTTTTCGGTCACGTCAGCACACATACAACATCACACATTGTCAATAGTTGAACAGAATAGTTTGTACATGTCCGAAAGGGAAGACGGGAGAAGCAGAGCTTATCTAGTCCCGTCCCCATTCTCTAATATTTAATATTTTGTCTCCTCTTTTCCACATATCATCAGATTATTATAAATTTGTATTCCATTTACCGAATTTTGACACATTTCTTGGCTGTCTTCTAGTGTCCGTATTTGACCTTTTATGGCCATTCTTTGTTCTTTGGCCAGTTCTCAGTATTTCCCTATTTGACCTGCACCACAATATTTACATATTTACAGACTATCCTGATTCTTCCGGTTATTAGTAGCAGCTAATCAAAATATAATAAAGTGCATTTTACAATGGGAAAAATTTAATATTAAGCAGAATTAAGTTCACGTTATTGTTGGTGCGGCCCTCTGACACAATTCAGGTTTCTCATTAGGCCCCTGATGAAAATGAATTGCCCACCCCTGCTTTAGAGCCATTGAATAGTACACTGCTACATCAGTGATCAAATGACTGACATGCCTTGAGCCATGAGTGACATTTCAAAAACTATGACTCTTATGCAGCCCAATATATATGTTGGGTATCTATAAATCTGAGAATCTTAAAAGAACAGTTTTCTTGGACTCAGCAGTCTGTACAGTCAGCTCTTACAGCTGCTCTGGTCTCCCTTGCATTGTTCCTGGAGAGTCACACACATGGTTTCAGTGGCGTGGTGCCCGATCATGAATGAATTCATACATTAGACACATGTCTGCAAAACAAAGGAAGCTGTCAAATGTCAATAACTGACTGGTAATAAGTTCTGCTGCTTTAAGAATAGTTATCATATCACAGCTGTTATGTTATGTTTGAGTGATGGATGGAGAGCACAGCATATTGTGAAGAAGAGTCTGAATTTGATCAAATCAGTCATGTAAATCTGTCACATTCATTTGGTCCGTATCTGAGGCACTTCCTTAAATTCAGCGGGTGGGGTATGTCTCCTGCTACCTCACGTCTTTCTTCTGCCTTGTAGTTCTTCTGAAAAAGTCTCCCAACTTCATGTATGTTGTTTTGTATCTGTCGTTTTGAATGTGCGTGCGGCGAAGTGATTCTAATTTGTCCCTCTGCAGAGTTTCAAGCCTTTTCTTCAGCAAACACTCGAGCGGGTCTGTGTAATCGTATCCCAGTTATCCCCTCTCAGGGGACGACTCCTGATAAAAAGAAACAAAGGTGTTTACTTTTCAGACCTGCATATCAAATGGCCTTGAATGTCAAAAAAAAGCAACTTAAAAAAGGAAACGTAACATCAGACAGCTCTGATTCTCACTCCTTTATTGTTTGTCCTTGAGTGTTAATTGTGCGATGTAGAGAGACATCCATTAGGCAGGCTTGTGTTTGATGTTTTTTGATGCAAGACCTAGATGTGAGACGGTGAATAGTTAAATTCTAATTGCGAGAGGAATTTGTATCGTTATAATTTGGGGAGGCTTTGTATTCCTCCTTTTTAATGAATGTAACATGGCCATCTAGGAGAGGAAGGAGCAGAGATTTTGTGAGTTTATAATGAACTGTGAAAGGCTTTTGAATATGGATGAGGATGCGAGACCCAAGGCAAGATGTACACAAGCTCCCCTGATGGGTGTGAAGTTGATCATATCATTTCCTTCCAAAGAGCAGGCCTCATTTGGTACAGGGTTTAATCCAGGGCTCATTGTAACGTGGAGCGCCTTTGTAAGAAGTGGAGCACCAGAAGAGTTGAGGCATGATGGGAAGAACTCAGTGCACTGGATTTCTTTAATTGTTGCCCAAAAATAAAGAACTGCGCCTTAACCATTTTATCAAACTAGAAATGATTCAAATCTTACTGTTTAGGATGTACTCTGGGATGTGAATCTTAAGTATACTGTTAAGGATGATGATCATTTTTATAGAAGAGAAGTATATATAGTATAGAGAAGTCATCACAAGAATTTTTTTTTTCAGAGTATCTTATGTAAAAACTTATTTGAAGGGGTGAAAGCTCTATCACAGAGACGTGGTTTCTGTTCGACTCTTAAAAACTTTCACTTTGTTTTGCATGTGCATGTAGCTGTTTTTTAATTCTAGATGTAAATGATAACACTCTTTTTTTATTTGCAAACCCTTCCTCTTTTTTTAGATTCAACAGTGCATTAGGGTTATGAAATTCTGGGAATTTTCAAATTTGGAATCTTTCCATGGTAATCTTTGTAAATTAAAGAATTAATAATCCCCCTGGGGGAAATTTAATTTTTACTCTTGGAATGTTGCTTTTATCAACACACATTCACAAACAGCACTTTTGCATAGAAACATTCATAGATTGAGTGTACACCTGAGCAGATGAGGGTTTGGTACCTTGCTCAAAGAAATATCAACAGTGCTGAATTTATGCTAACATCTCTCCAGTTATCAACGCAATTTCCAATGCTGGTCCATGCCAGGGCTTGAACCAGTGACTTGAACTGTCATTGATGATGTTTGGAGACAAAAAGATCACATATCATCTAGAAGGCACCAAAAGGGTCAGACAACAAGATAAAGGAGCCATGAGAAAAATCTAACCTCCTTTTTACCATCTTTACCAAGAGTGTCTCTGTTAGTTTGGAGCTACAGTATTTACACTGAATCATTCAGCAGAAGGTTTGACAGCCTTTGTTATCTGGGCTATTACAGATAAGCTAATGAAGCTAAGCCCCAGAAGCTAACGTTAGTTTAACTAGAGCCCTTTGGACAACAGCTAACAATGATGGACGATCACCAAAGAACAAAAACTAGAACAAAACAGGCCAATGAACTCCAACAAACAAAAAGACATGACAAACAACTCAGCTAGGAGCTAATGCTAGGCTAACATTAGCTAACGTTAGAGCTGTTAAAGACAACTTTATATTTCTTTACAGCAAAGTGACAACATGTTGCCTCACATACCATGTTGACTTACCTCAGAACAGACGTAAACATCCTTGTTCAGTTTATTCATGTTGAGTTGATGTTGTGGTCTACAGCACAGCTTATCCAAAGGAGACACTTGTTTGGGTTGAGATGTGGTTTAAGGAAAGGGTTAAACATACACTCCATCACCCATCCTCTCAGGATACCTTGTGTCAGAGTTACATGAACCCCATGAACTCCATGTGACCATTTTTAAACTTAAAGTCTCATTTAAAAAAATGAATAAATAAATGAACTCATAAAACCAAACAAAAACTGACTTTCTGCATTTCAGTGGACAGTCAAGCAGAGAATGTCTGAGTGTATGGAAGACTGATACATGCACTGTGAGTGGCTCATGCTGTTTTACCATAGGCCAGTTGTTTCAACATGTGATTAATGGTATATATTTCAGTTTGCATCGATCATGTTGTTTCAACCATGATCATTTTTGAAAACCTCATTCGAGTTAACAAGAAAAAAAGAAATCCAAAATTTCCCAGGAGTTTTTAGAAGAATTAATTTAAGTTGACACAAGAAACATCAGAAAATTTCCAATGTCCCCAAGTTAATATTCCCATGGAATTTTTCAGGAAACTTTCCTGAAACTGACTGGAAATTTCCCACCCTTTTGCAACCCTAGTGTGTATCTTACATCGTTTTTCACAGACTCAGGCAGCTAAAAGTTGGAAAATTCTTGATTTATTATTTATTGGATTAAATGAATGCTTTGAAATATTAATTATGATCTCAAAGATTTATTAGATTTATTGTTCAAATAATGCTCCACCATTGTCTGTGCTGTGGTCTGAAACAAAGACTCAGAGACTAGTAGCAACTTCCAGTCTAAGAATATGAAGCCTATGCTGAAGTGCTAAAAACTGCAGTTCTTTGAGCATCCACTTGAAGCTGGCTGCAGAAAGACCAGAAACCACATGCACACCAATTCAAAGGAGGAAGGAGTTTTACAGCATTAATAAATGGGCTGAATTTTTTTTTTCAATATGGCCGCCAACGTCAATAGGCCTTAACAGTCCATATCAGGAACATGTGGATGACATCACAGAGACTGCATGTATAATAAAGTCCATGGTTAGAGGTAGGAGAGCACTTCAGAGAGCTTATTCTGTCATATACTGGGTTAAATTATGTTATTTATCTATTTATTTACCAACTTACTTACTCATATGTTTGTAAGGATGACACTGTTACACAGTAGGACATGTGCTGGGGCTCCAGTTCAGTTCCTGGATAAAGAACTATTGTTTTCTGGAGATGGAAAGTCATACGACAACATGCTGAAAAGTGCAGATGGAGCAAAATGTGTTGTTGAAAAGCACAGTGGTGTCAAAATTTCACAGCAGGAAGAAGATGTCATTTCTTACCGCTCTGAAATGAAGTTATTTATTCAGCATGATCAGTCCTCCCGTCTCTGAAATCTACAGCTTCACCTTCAAAGATTGTCAAGGTAGTTAAACTTTTTTGTTTTGCCGTTTGGTAGAGACAATCAGGGTGAGAAACCTGTGAGGATAAATCTTTAAGTGGACACTTTTGACCCAACAGTCAAAAAAACTTCAGACACGAATGCTGTGGGTAGAAATATCTCTCAAAGAGAGCCACATGATGGAGGAGTCTGTTCAGCTGATCATTTACACCCCCTACAGTAGTCATAAAAAGGCTGAAAACATTCTCACAGCTGCTTTCAGAGAGTATGAATGAAGTGAAGGAAGCCAACAGAGGAGCATGTTCACCAGAGCAGGTGGAGTAAAGGTGGAGTCAAAGGTGAGCTCACAGGAAAAAGGAAACGAGCATGTGAGCCTTTTCTACTCTTTCCATTGGTTTTATAGAAGGACTGAGCTAAGGTTGAGCTCCAGGTCCAGAGGTGACTCTTCATTTTATATTATGGGTGTAGGTTGAGTGAACAGGGTCAGAGACAAACCGGAGTGTGTACCAGGCGGACTGTGTGCATTGAATGTGTGTGAGGACACACCACTTGATCCCCGTCTCTGTTCATCCGCCTTAAACCGTGAGGCTAAGCGGACGTAGCAGCGACCGCTGAGCACTCTAAGTGATGACCCTTCAACCTGGAACATTTCAATTTCAACCTGCGAATGCTCCCTGGAGAACGGTTTGAATGTTAAGTGTGCCCTCCAATCCCGGCGCCGTATGAAAATGTAATCAGAGCGCGATCATCTCTCCGGCAGAGCGAGGGGCTTGCTTGATTCTATGCAGCAGGCGTCGGCGCTGGCCTCATTTCCCCTGCCAGCAGGTGTCCTCTCTAGATATAATAGGCTTTACATGTGTAATTAACACATGGCACTGCTGCCTGCGTCGGCCACAGCCTTCGCCCTGCTCTTGTCACCGTGATTTTCTTTCTCTTTCCTTTCCATTTTTTTTTTTTTGCGCTGTATTTCTCCACCCTTTCTTTCTGCCTCTTCATTATGAAACATAATGGCTTCTGGGCCTCCTCACGTTGTGCTGAAAGTGGGTGCAGTGGACAAAGACAACACCTTGGCGAAGAAAGCAGAGCAGTTGGTAACGCGGCGATGGAAGGCTCGGTGCACCGACGGGAAGGTTTCGCGGAGTGGAAGGACGCGGATGGAGTTAACAGCCTGCTGTGTGGGCCGACTAATGCCTTAAACCCCCCTCTCATGAAACCTGTAATTACCAGGGCTCCGTTAATCAAGAATGAAACAGCGGAGAAGCAGTGGGCTAATTGGGGCCGACGTGCTCTGTAATTAGAGTAATAGTCACACATTGGGATTTTATGAATGAATGACTTTGCCAGCTTTTTTTACAGGGCTTCATTACATTGGTCAAAGCTACCAGCACTATTTGCATGCATGTATATAAAGGAGACAATATGTTACTGGTCATTTTTTTGTCCAAACAGCAGATTTTCTCTCCAGGCCTCCTGACTAGGCCAGTGTTAATTATGTCTGTGCTGAGGAAGGGGGGCAGACGGATGGATGGGGGGAGGGAAGTCCAATTATTTTTCTCTCCTTCTCTTTTTTGCCCCAAACCTTTTTTCACCCATGTGCTGCGAGCTGTTGGGGCAGTGAGGAGGATTTCTGTGTTTGTGGAGCTGGATTTGCAGAGTGCAGAAGGAAATTCATCGTTTGCTTTATGATAAACACAAACTCTGACCTATTTCTCATATGACGGTGGCACATGATAAGCTCGGCTGATGAAGAATCTTTCTGATGATGTGTGGGATAATTGAAACAAGCTCTTTTTGTAGTTTAGAGACACAAACGGTTTCACATTTCTCTCTGATTCAAACTGGTTTATTCCACATTTGGGCTGGATACATCGAGTGCACAGCAATAACCCAGATAAGAAATATTGCATGTTTACAGTACTAGAAGGTGAAAATGGATCTGTTGGAATTTAAAGACTGAACTCAGGAATAAATAAAAAGAAAACAGCTGAATGTGGGTATTATACATAGAAAGAAATAAGGTACTGTTATAACTTATTTGTCTCAAAACTGGCTTGCTTTTCATTTTCTTTTTTTTTTTTTTTTTGGCTACTATATTCTCCTCCATTACAGCCTAGAGCCTATTTCTGAATCAAAGTTGTAGCTGAGACTGTAGCTCTGAAATGTTTGATGGTCTGTATGGTTACACATGCCATCCATGTGCAGACTTCTGTTTGAAATCATTTTGAATTTCAATTTTCAAGAAAACCCATTCATGGACAACAGTTTTCTGCACAATATAATATAAATGACCCATGTGTAAAGGGTGATATATGTGTACAGGTAGTTTTGTCCACTTCACTTTATGTGTGGGTTCTATGTCCCATAACAAACTGCTAACTATACATTATCCCACTCATTACCAGGCTACCAACTTACAGATCATATTACAGGTTGAAGAAAGCTGCTAAGCAAACTACAGAAAAAATAACTTCAGAATTATATTGTGAAAAGTATTCCAAAATTAATCAACCACATAGTCTCCTGGAGACATTTCAGTCTGTTTTTACCTCCTCATTAAAAATGTGAAGATTTGAAGGTGAGGTCACAGAGGGGAGTCCTGCTGAGTCTGCCTCTGTTTAACATTAATAAACATGGATCAGACTGTCACTGCTGTCAATGAAGAGGAAGAAAATCTGTCTTCTATACATCTGATGGTCCTCAGGCTGATAATGATGGACCTGTTAGTCCAGATGGAGAGCAGGACCAGGACAGGATCAGGAGGAATAACATCCAGAGGAGAGCAGCTGAGCTGTGGTGTGAGGAGAACCAGTGGAGAACGGAGCAGGTGTCCTGCTGAGTGAGCGCTGTTAGCTAGCAGCATGTAGCCTAATGCTGAAATCAGAAACAGTACCTTCAAAAATAAGCAGTAAGAGCTGATCACAAAGCAACAGGCTTTGAGCCGTCATCACAGAGCCCATAGAGAGACAGACAGAGAGCTCTGTCAGAGGTCAGTCCACTGATCTAGAGTCAGAAAACTACAATACAGACTGAGCTACGCTGCTCAGCTCACGTTTTTTTTTTTTTTTTTTTTTTTTTTTTTTTTTGTTTTGTTTTTTTTTGGACAAGGAGTGGTTAAACAGCTGTACTGAGCCTTTTTAGATTTTATAACATAAAATTAATGACTGACTTATTCTACAGACATTGACAGACATTGACAGACAATGTTAAGAGTTAATTTACAAAAATAAATAAATAATTAAAAAATAACCTGTAATATCCCATCAAAGATACACATATAAAAAATAAACCTAAAAAGATTTGTCATTGTTCTAAAATGATTCTTGGATGGATAGTTTTCTTCCTGTGGTGGGCGAGTTAACATTAAAGTGACCTCATTCAGTTTTATGGTTAATAAACCAGTAACCCTCTAATAACCTCTAATTGTCTTTGTTCTTCTTTGAGCATATTTGATTTTGGTAACACTTTATAATAACCATCATCTATAAAGGGTCAAAATGGATAAATATTTAATTAGCCAATGGCTAAAAGTTATTATCTGTTATCAAACAATGACATTATAGTTAACTTAATCATGTTTATAGTTGCTCTTCACATCATTTATCAACAGTTTACAAGGTATTATAAACATCAGCTTTAACTTTACAGTAACCATCCAGATATTGATTGTTGATGGTAAACAAAGTATTGTATAGAGATTACAATCTTCAGAGGTGACTGCAGTGGACAGATATTTAAAGTCATTTTCTCCTCAAGTCAGTGTATGACGGGACTGCATGTCATCCTCTCCCTTTGAGGTTCATCCAGTGGTCAACCAGTGTAACTGCAAGTGATTTTACTCTGACTCTAAGATGAATATGAACAGACTATATGAATGAGTGGCCTGACACGCCCCTTTGAGCTACATGCCTGTGGTGAGGCTAAGCTAGTGGGGTTATTCCATGGTTGTAGAGGGCACAAAAGCTTCAACAATAAGGATGGCTGCACATTGTGCTGCATACAGTTGGACACTATGCGGTACAGTTGAAATGAGGAAACTGGGAATAACTTTTCATCTTTAATATTTTTGTTTGTTTAAATCAAAAGTTCTGTATTAATAGTACGCTTGGACTTGGACAATGAAATAAACTGCATGAAATGAAAATCTTTTCAAAAATGAACAAAGTATGATTTATTTTCAAGCATTGGCTTATTATGGAAACTTTGCCCCTGACCAAGATGGCTGCCACATAGGCATGTCACTTAATGAGCTGCTATGGCACACTGCTGTAGCTAGTCTTCATTTTATATACTATATATCTAAGCCCCAGACTGCCACACTTGAGGACCCCTGCTGGCATATCCTGTCAATGCTTCTACTCCAGAAGAACCACAGAGGTAAAAATTAATACGATATACACTAACATATATGTGTCAAAATCAGCCATGAGTTATGGCTGAACCATGTGTCTACCGAAGTGGACATCATGCAAAACCAATTGTTTTTAATTCCAACACAAAGTTAATATGTATGAAAATATGTTCAAATGTTTTGCAAAGCTTAATGAGAAATACGTATTCATGGAATTGCATTAAAACATAATGAATTCATTCATTAAGTTTGTTTTGTAGGGATGGGTAACCTAAAGTTTCTCATCTGCTCTGCTGACACCTCCAGGATGGCTCTACAGGATCCAGTATGAAAACAATTCATGTTGTTTGGCCCTTCTGAATTAGCGTATTAGTAGAAGCTGACATTTTAACCAATATATATAAATATTTTTGTAACTAATATGATGCTAACAGATGCTAACGGTTTTACTTCACCTTTGGTCTCTGGTGTCAACAAGCAAAAACTGAAGTCGCTGAACTCTTTTCTGCAGATTGATTTAAAATAACAACATGATCAGTCCACCTCTGGCGCTGCTACCAATAAAAATAAATAAATAAATAAATAAATAAATAAATAAAAACTAATAACCATCATCAAGGGGTTTTGACCAACCGAAATCAAGCATTGTACACAGCTGGAAGATCAATATGAAATGTGCAGTTTTTACCTAAATATTTTACATTTACTGCTACTTTCCTTTTTTTTTCTTTCTTAAGGTACTTTTTTTGTAGCCACAAGAAAGAGAGAGCTCCAGCACCTCTCCCTGGTTTCGATGCTTCCCTGTCGGGGGGAAAGGCCACAGCAGTGATTTATGGAAGCCATCTGAGGATGCAGGTCCACTACCTGTGGCTGATGTCTTCTCCTCTATCTTGCCTCTCATTACCTCATTTATCATGCCGTGACGCCCAGCAACACCGTCCCCCCATAAAACCACTTCAAAAGGGTGCTTGGTGGTTCGAGTTCCTCCCAGTCTCATCTTGTGATGGACTCAGATAGATGCTGTAATCCTAAAGAGACAGCAGCACGTTGATCACCTCAGGATGAGCTGGATGCAGAGTCAGGAGCGTCTTTTTGGGTCTGAACAGTAAAAGGGAAATGAAGTCAGGGAGGTGTGTGTTTGCTTTTAAGACATGTTAAGACAGAAGCATGTCATCACTTATGATGCATTAGAACAAAATGAGTGTTAATTGGAAACAGTCATATTTTAGATCCATTTTAAATCATCATTGCAAAAAAGAAGGTTTTTATCAGGAGAGATCTATTTTAAAAAAAACAAGAATCAACTGTCCTTGAAGCTGTCCAAAGTCATTATCAAGGCTTTTTTAAATATGTGCTCATTGATGGTTATCTGAGGGAAATATCCCAGCATGCAGTGTGTCCCCCTCTGTCTCCAGCACTCCTCTGAGCTGTGTTTTTATTGTGGAGCCTCTTCTTTCGATCAGGGACATCTTCAAAGCCGCTGTAATGACACGGTGTGCACACCCCTGCTTCCTGTTCCTTCAGGGCCCACAAAACTACGGGGAACTCTCTCCCTTCACATCTTACAGCGGAGCCCTCGTCACCCCACACATCCAGTAATGGACAGGGCACCTCAACATGTCTCCCCCCCCCCTGCTCTCTGTTTCCTCTCCATGCTCTCAGCAGTCAACATCCTCCATCAGACTCTGACTATTAGGACTTTCATCTCTGCCTCGTCATTTACTGGAGTGCATTGTGCTGTTTGTCTGCAGCCAGCTTGTGTTTTAGCTTTATTTTCCAACAGATGAGCTGGACTCTTTATGTCTCTGAGTGCTGTTGTGCATCGGCTGTTACACAACCGGACTCTGCCGGCATATGCTCTCTGCTGTTGGTTTAGCGGTACACTTATCAGTGCCACCTGCTCTTGGAGTAGCCTCTTAATTATCAGATCAAAGGCAGTGAAAAGGTGCTAAGTGGTTAGGAGCCGCAGCAGCACGCTGCTGGCCTTTGATCCGCTCGGTCCCTGCCTCCCCGACAGCAGCCTGTCTTAAATTAAATATGGACAGACATCTCTCTTTGAGTTCAGCCTTTTCCCCTCATAAGCTGCAGTGTTTTTTTGTGCAGTGCATTCTGTTTGATGTGAGTGACTGCTTAGCCTGACAATGGACTGCAGTGTGCTTTAAGAGGAGTGGCTGGCTAATCGAGTGCTGCAGCCTCCTGCTGAGTTACCTGGAAAGGTCTGGGCTCTCTCTTGACCAATCAAGCAGGCTGTTCAGAGCACACTATAATAAACGTGTGTGTGTGTGTGTGTGTGTGTGTGTGTGTGTGTTTTTTTTCTCTATGTGATTGATGTATTATTTGTGTGCTGATTTAACTTATCTGAGAGTAAACACCAGACCTCAAGCATCCTGCCATCCGTCATCTTCTGTGTTACAGCACAGGATCTGGTCTGGTCTGGCCCCGGACTGTCCCGCCACCTCTGTCTTGCATTAAACCATAGACTGTTTACGAGGGCAGCGGGCAGACTTGGCTGAAACAGTTGAGGTCTTGTGTCACCAGATGTTTTATAGGGCAGGCGGCATGGAGGAGGCAGGGAGGTGGAGAAGGCAGGGAGGTGGAGGGGTGGGTGGGGTGTCACTGGCTGGACCGGCAGTCAGGTGCTCTGGGTGCCCTTTTATGAGCCAGTACAGTCATGAAAGTGGGGTTCTGGGACCACTGTGGAACATCAGAGACCACTCCACCTCAGCACACCCCCACCTCCATCTCCAGAGGAATGTCATAAAGCCCTAAACCTGCCTCCCTCCTCCCTTTTATTATTCACATCCGCCTCCCCTCTCACTCGCCATCCACTCGGCTGATTGATTGGTTTTCATTTGTTGTCGTGTTTCCGAGTGGCGGCGGAAGTGGCGCCTTCACTCCGCTGGGGTGCTGCAGGATGGGGTTAATAAGTCAGTATCAGGCAGATGAAGTGTAAGATGTCCAAAGTCAGGGAGTTTGATAAGAGCAGTGAATGTGATAGCAGTGACTCGACATATGGAAGTCTGCATAGGCTCCACACACACATGGGACTGATAAAGGGAGCGTTTCTGTGGTCAACTGTGATGTTGACACTTCAGAGACCCGTCGGTGTAATGTGGCCACAGAGGGATCTTAACACACTCTGTCTCTGCCGAGCAGGCTTGTATCTGCCCATCAGCTCCGAGGCCAGTGAAGTGAATTCAGATCTACTTTGGTCATGCAGGATGTTCCACAAATCTGTGTTTCACTGAAGAACACTTGAGGACACTGTTAAAAGAAAAGCAGGTTTTAGGGGCTGTTACAACTTTGAAATGACCTAAATGAATCAATCTTTATTTATATGTCTGTTTTGGGGGATTTTAATTGTTTTGGATTTCTCCATTTGATTCAAATATTTCTGTAAAGAAGAATCACAAATAAAAAAGTATAGTACACAAACAAAAGCTCCCACTTTCAAGCTGTTTAGCAGTTAACTGTCTTGCCCATCCTGTAGGAAGCTGGGCTGCCAAATATCAACAGAGTACTAGTCCTGTCCTGGGCCCAGATGAGGCACAAAGACCAAAAACTCCTCCAGCTGAGTGCTTCAGGGCTGCTCCTGCTACTTTCTTTCACCTTCCTCAGATGAACTGTTATCAAAAGAAATAAGAGTTGGATTCAAACTTGAATTCATTTATACTCCTTTACCTACAAAAACATTACCATCAGTGATCACTGCTTCTTCCATACATCCTGTACATTGGCATTGCTGTTGACCTATACATGCACCTAGGGGTGGGGTGGGGGGCGGAGTCAAAAGTTTATGTTAACAACAAACTCAAAAACAAACATGGTGATTGTGGAGGAGGAATTCTGGATGTAACCTCTTCCATAAAAGACAGAAATGGAGGCAGAAGTTCCTCACCAACTCCAAAAGTTTTTCTTCAAAAAGTTCAGCATTGTTATTTCTTCTTCGTGTCACTCTAGAGCTACTTAGTAGTAACAGCAGGAACTGACCAGAGACAGAAGTCACAAGTTTTTGCTGATGACATCGCTTTTTCCTTTTTTTGGTCTTTATTCTGCCCCTCTGGTGCCCCTGTTGTAGCTTGACATAATTTTTAAAAAAGTCATTATTTCTCTCACACTGGTGTTTTAGAAAACTCTTATTTCAGCCTCTGTCTGAAATAGTTATTATAAGCTGCTTCCTCTTTAAGGCTCCCTGCTCCTCAAATCCCCATCACTCTGATTGGGCAGCCGTCTTAAGGGCTGCCTGGATAGAGCTGTAGGAAGACCTTGGTGTTTGAGGCCCACCCTTCCAAAGTGTCATGGACCACTCAGGATACCCCTATGTAAGGACATCCTCATTTTAGCAAGTGTGATCACGATCTGGTGCTATTTTTAGAACAGAGTGTTTTGATCCGTTTACAGTCAAATTCAGGGATTTCTACAACAGATAAATATGTAGAGGTTTGAAAATCTGCACACATTTAGCCTGAACATCCAGCGTTGGGACTTTATATCAATGTTTATAATATAGGACGGCAGAATACCCCCACTTTAAGTTATCCTCACTCCCAGCTTCCCCTACGACCCCCAGACCCCCCTCTCTGTATTTCCTTAGAGCTTTGAACTCCAGTCCGTCTCAAATCTACTCTCTTTCTCACACAGTTGAGCCCAGAGCATCACAGAAGCTTAACTCTCATGTAAATCAGCAGGTTGAGAAATACATTCTCTGTCAGGTGTATTCACTTAGCCCGAGCCGCCTGACTGGTGCTGAGGAGAAGATGTGGTGAAAAAAGGAGAGAGAGAGAGAGAATAAAAGTGCCTAGGTCTATCAGCCCCCTTCCTCATTGGAGCACAGTTACAGCAATCTCCCCCTGGCAGGCATTCACTGGATCTGACTGGATTACACCCTGAGCCCTGCTCTCACGTTTTAGCCAAAGTACAACATGCATGAGTGAAAAAAAGACGGAGAAACAACGAGGGGGGAGACGAGGAGGAGGACAGAAGGAGAGGGAGGCGATTGTTGGGCAAAAGAGGGACTGTGAGGGGCAGCGATGTGGAATAATGTCCCTGTTTACTTTCTGGGATGTTGTCGTGTTAAACTGCAGCGAGCCAGGCAGAGCTCAGAGCTGGGAGGGGTGAGGACTCTATGTCAGTGGATAAATGGAGGTGGGGGGTGGAGGCTGATGGGAAAGATGTTTGCATCAGGAAGAAAAGACAGCAGAGATACCGTAAAAAAGAAAAGAGAAGGAAAAAAGTTTCACAAGCTCAAATTTGTTGTCAGAAAGGAAATCCTGTCATATCGGAGACTAAAAGAAAACTGTTCTCACCGTTTGAGTGAACAGTTTCAGGAATCAGTTTTTAGATACAGGCATTACAACTCTTCTACAACTTTTATTATTATTATTATTATTATTATTATTATTATTATTATTATTATTATTATTATTATTATTATTATTCAAACTGATAAACTTCACTGTTTCTTTCTTTCTTTTTTTCAAATATTCACCCATTTTGAATTTGATGCCTTCAATGTAAAAAATAGCTGGGGCAGGGGCGTGTTTATTTATTAATTTATGTTTGTTTGTTTATTTTTTTTATTATTATTTTATATATCTTTTTTATTTAGGACACAATCAAAGTAACAATCAATAATTCAGAAATAATTCAGAAATTACAATACCCATCTTTGTTTTTGTTTTCAAAATAAAATAATGAAATATTTTGAAATAATAATGAACATTTTCAACACTGTCTCTGTATTCAAAGAAAAACACAATGAATTAAGTCAATTTCCTTTTGTAAAACAATCACATAAATTGTTCAAAATGAAAATACTTGATAAAACAATTCCATTCTTTTTTTAAAATGCCAGAATTGCCTTTCACTGTTAGACTTATCTTCTCCAATGTGAGAAATGACATAACGTAATCAAGCCACAATGATAAAGACGGGGGTTTGGAGGAAACTCTTCTGCAGCTTCCTGTTCTGTGTCCCAAGTCACAGCATCACTCCAGATGCTACAGACAGGAAATCAGCATCCAGTGAATTTTAGAATGAAACACCATGTACAGATGTTTCACCATGAATACAGAAAAGAAATATTTTTAGATGTTTTTTTTCTTTTTAAACAAACTACAAATATTTGTTCCTCATCAGTCACCACTACAACTGTTGACTTTGTCTCCACTTTACAGCAGATTAGGACACAATCATACACATAAACACAACCAAACCCTAAAAAACAAATGAAGAGTAAATCTGCCTCAGAAAGGCAGAGTAACCTGTTGAAACATCTTGTAAATGTTGTTTTCTGTTGTTATCTTAGGATCTCGATACCCTAGAGTGTTAGAGAAGAGCTCACTTGACACAAGTCCAGCTGCTTTGAGCCGTGCTGTTTCAGGACCAGTTCCTCAGGGACATGATGTGCACCCTGACAGAGCTGATGAAATATAGCAAGGAAAATGCTTTCTGCTAAGATCATGAATCAACATTTTATTTTAGGATGCTATTCTTCTTCTTCTTCTTCTTCTTCTTCTTCTTCTTCTTCTTCTTCTTCTTCTTCTTATTATTATTATTATTATTATTATTATTATTATTATTATTATTATTCATCTAATAATAGTTGTGGGACCTTGACTATAAAACATCATTCCAATTAATTAGAGGTTTGTAAGTAATTAATTGTAATGATCATGTATCAGTATTTGACAGGAGAAGCAACCTTTCTTTAATTCAAGTGGGTTTGAATCAGTGAATAGATATATATACATGAGCTCAAAAGACAGAATCATGCTGGCAATATTCTCAAGGCTCAACAAATAAGGTCAAATTTAAGGGGCCTTTTTTTAAATTTTTTATTTTTTATTTTTTGCACTGGGTGCTTCGGCTTGTGCTCGGATTAACTTTGGCATCCATGCTCACAGCTACCGTATAGAGTGCATGGCTCCTACATGTTGAGGGGATACTGGAAACTAGAATTGTTCTAGTGACATGCAATAATTTTCCATTCAACAGGCTCAGCAATTCCTTTTTTTCATTTTTCCCATCTGTCTCATCCAGGTTGTATGTCATCAGCATAGCATTACTAGGACGCTCTCCACATTGGGTGGGGGTGGGGGAGTCACATTGTGCATCACTAATACTGATACGCCAAAAACTCGTCCATTGAGGAACGTTCTGTGTTGTCCTGAGTACAACGATAAACTTGTCACACACTGTTCCCGTTGTCCTCATGTACAACTTTTTGACCGATACACGTTCTAATAGAGCTGTGACATCATCATTTTTTAGATGATTTGAACTATTTTTGACTATGCTGTAGAAATCCCTAAATCAGTTTGCAAACAGATCAAAACGCTGTGCTCTGAAAATGGCACGAGATTCATGCCATTCTTCATGAAACTTTATGAAATAAAGACGTCATCACATTAGAATCATCCAACACCAAGGTGTGTCTATAGCTCCACCCCTGATAGGCCTTTAGAAGGGCTAGTGAGCTGTAAAGGTCCTTCAGGGCACCAGAAGTACACAATAAAGATTAGCCTGTTGTGCTCTGTGAAGTGTTGTCTTCAAGTCTCATTCACATGTACAGCGTGAGCATTGCAGTCCATCACTACACCGAACTTTGAGACCACTCTAGTCATGGCACATTCCACTCTAGTCCATTACTGCATCCACCCAAACCGTGCTGCGGTCTGTCTCTGGCGTGTGCCACCAACAGCTGCTTGTGGTTATTACCCTGCATGTCTATTTTTGCTGGAGTACGCTGTAGAAAAGCGTCAGCATGGCCCTCTAATAGATTGGTGTTAATCAGTTTGGGAAAAGTAACATCATCCAATTTAGGTTTCCAACTTTCTCTCTGTGTTCGTCTTGTATTTCATCTTCCTGTCAACCCTAAACCCTCCCTGCCCCTCCCTCCCCTCTCATGCCCTGGCACTGGCCTGCATAAGTGTGCTGGAGGGTGGGAGGGGGGCAGAGGTGGAGGCAGAAGGGAGTGGGTCGGCAGCGTGGGGTCGGTCATGCGAGAGCAGCCAGACTGCTTGTGGTCATTATCAGAGCAAAGTCTCAATGCTGCCGCACCAATTAGTTTTGACCCAGAAGGAACAGTCTGTAGACCGGGGACAGGCATCGCTCCATCCGCCGCAGATTCAGATGGACACACACAAAGAGAGAGAGAGAGAGAGAGAGAGAGAGAGAGAAAGAGAGAGAGAGAGAGAAGAGAGAGAGAGAGAGAGAGAGAGAGAGGCTAGCTCACATGGGACATCACATCAATTTGTACTGCAGGAATGTTCGTCTGAGCATCTCCCCTGCCCCACATTCTGCTCTCTCCCTCTCCCTCTCCCTCTCTCTCTCTCTCTCTCCCTCTCCCTCTCTCTCTCTCCCTCTCTCTCTCTCTCTCTCTCTCTCTCTCCATCCGAGTGCAGAAGTTTTGGGTTCAGGTGCTTCCTGACAGACAGGGAGTGTCTCCTTGACAACACTTAGATCAATCTGTTGGAGGACGTTGAAGGGATGACTCCTTGGGGTGCTCATCAGATATGCTCAGATCAGAATCATCAGATCAACCTAAAGGGATAAAGTTACTGACAATCTTTGTTGACTGCAGAAGTTCATGTGATTTCTTTTTAAACATCCATCCATTGTGAAGAGTTCACTCGGTCATCTATTCTGCATAACAATTAAAACACCAAAAAAAAAGGAGACAAAAACACACAAATCATGGCTGAAATAGATCTTATCTTGATGTTTCTTTGTGCAGACTAAAGATAAATCATGGACAGTGCTCCTGTTCCTGACTGTATGTGTGTGAGTGTTAACCTCAGGTGTTCCTCAGTATGTTTGTGTGTAGCTGCACCCTGCACTCTGCGCTCCGTCGTCTGAGCTCATCTGAGCATCTGGGGAATTGAAAAAGCAGTCAAGTTGCTCATTTGAACCTGGCCATATTGAGTCCTGGCCGAGCAGGCTCAGGTATGGCAGCTTTAAAACGCAGCTCATTACTCATTACTGCCGAGTCCCAGCCCTTTAATTTGTGGAGCCTGGCAGCTGGACCACCTGGCCACACATTAAACACTAAAGGCTGCTCTCCCTAATGGCCGCAGATTAGATCATTACCTTAACAAATCAGAGAGGAGCCTGCCTGGGCCGAGCTGGCTGCCAGGAGGGAAGCTCACAGAGGATGGGAGTCTGGGTAAACTGTTGGCTTGAGCCTTCACATGTTATTTCAGACTTTATCCCAAAGATCAACAACCCCAGTGACTTCACACAACACAGTAATCATACAGATGTACACGGACACAGGGACATGTATGTTTCCCTTTTATCATGAGTAATCACTGGACTTAAAACTGCTCACTTTCTAAGTGCACATTATTGTTTTAACTTTTTCATAATCTTTTAGAGGATTACAGTTACACTTAAAAAAATATGAACAATATGTGCAGCAAACAATGGAGTTAACATCGTCTTTTAGTTTTATCCACAGGTGCGTGCTCTGCTGTGTTTTGTGATGTGGCAGCCCACAGTACTCACTCAGACTAGCTGCACCTGTATGCTTTACTCACAGGTGGCAAAAAATTAGAAATTTAGAAAAAAAAAAAAAAAAACAGAAAAAAACATAGTGCCTGACTAAAATAAATGTAGGGTATTATGCTTTTTGTAGTCCTTATTCTGTCTCTCTGGTGCTCTCATGGTATCTTTACATGGTTTACAGCTCAAAAAAATCACCATTTTCTCTTTCTGCTGTTTTATGAACTCTTATTTCAGCCTCTGTCTGAAACATTTTGTTTTAGCTGCTGTCTCTTTAAGGCACCCTGCTCCACAAACTCCATTCTCTCTCCTTCTCACTCCTTTGGAGGCTAAGTTTTGCAGACCTTGGTGTTTGAGGCCCGTCCCTCTAAAGTGTTATGAACTAGTTTTGACCCCTGACTGGCCAGTCTTCTGGAGACTTGTGTGGGGCTTTACTTTTTTCGTCAGCTTTTCTTTTAACATCAGTTTGTTTGTTTTGTTTTGTTTTGTTTTGTTTTCTGTTTTTTTTTTTTTTTTTTTTTTTTTTTTTTTTTTTTTTTTTTACGCTTCAGTGTTTTCAGTGAGTGAAAGACTGCTGGTAGGTCAGTTTATTACCTGGACTCTTCTTCTACAGAGCCATGCTGTTGTAATGTTTGCAGTATCTGGTTAGTCAAACTCTCTCATGTAAGATCTTCTCTGATAAGTCTTGTCTGGATGGCAGCATATGTTGCTCCGTAAACTGATATTGTTCAGCATTAATGGATCCTTCAAAGATTGTGAGCTCAACATGTCATGAACACCAATGATTCCCACAATGATGCTTTTTTTTTTTTTTTTTTGCATTTTTATAAACTTTCATTTAGAACAATGGGGCATTACACATCCAATGATACATAAAGACAATGATCAATGACATCTCAATGCAAATATAAATGAAAGTAAACTTGGCACCATAGTAGAAAAGAGTAACATTCAATGATTTAAAATTGACATTAGTCCAAACATAAACCTGACCACAGTGACAGAATGCAAAACAAGCGGAAACAGCACCACATGATCCAACCCCAAGATCGCAAAATACAAGCCCCATAACCCCCCCACACACACACACAAACACACACACACACACACACACAGGGAAGCTGACCTATAACTTCAAGCTGATAACTAGCTAAATTTAATTTAATTTCCAAAAAGGATGTTAGGTTTTGATCTGTCAAACCACAGGACAATGTGTCCGTGTACCCTACGTGCATCTTAAACAGGCTCAGGCCCAGAGGTGACAGACATTCCTGGTTCATGTTTTTAACTGGATGTATAGATTTTAGGATTTGAATACCGCAATGTTTTTTTTTTTTCCTAAAATCTTTGAGAGAGAGATGAAGAACTTAAAGCATTGCAAGAAAGTAATCTGATGCCCATGGTTCAGAAACACATTATGCTCAGTGAGCGCTCACTACTGGAGTGTAAATCCACCAGAGATGAGCACGCTCCCTGATCCTGTGCTGAGTGGTGGCTGCTGCTGACGGCTGAACACGCATCCTGCCGAGTGTGTGACAGTGTGAGCTGAGTGCATGACGCCTGCCGAGTCACATCATACTAACACACACACACACACACACACACACACACACACACACACACACACACACACACACACACACACACACACACACACACACACGGCGGCTGTGGCTCAGTTGGTAGAGTTGTTGCCCCACAATCAGTAGGTTGTGGGTTCGACTCCAGCTCCTGCAGTCACATGCTGAAGTGTCCTTGAGCAAGACACTGAACCCCAATTGCTCCCACTGTTGTTCAGTGGTGTATGAATGTGGTGTGAATGTGTTAGATATAGCTGATGGCTATGTTAGTTTCAGTTGGCCATTCAGTGTGTGAATGTGGTGTGATTGGGTGAATGAGCTAGCAGTGTAAAGCGCTTTGAGTAGTCTAAGACTAGAAAAGCGCTATATAAGTACTGGTCCATTTACCATTTACACACACACACACACACACACACACACATCTGACACACATCTGGGCCTTCTGCTTGAGGACTGCGCATGACGAACAAGATGTGAGGGGAAAAACGAGCTGATAAATGATCTCCAAACTGGTGAAATCTGGTCGTTGCAGCAACATCAGTGAAAATAAATGAGAACGTTTGTAAAAGCTTCAAAAAAGTGAAAATGACGGGATAAAGTTCCAGGAATGATTTCAGTAATTTGAGTGAAGATTTACTAAACCCCTGAGCCAAACACGCACTGGTAATTATTATGTGATTATTTTGTTGTTGTTGTTGTTGTTGTTGTTGTTTTAATCAAAATATAAAAATCCTCAAAATAGTGAAGTCTAACATTCATGGTACCACTGAAAAGAAGCTCTAACTGTCTGAATTGGATAAATACTGTCAGTTACTCAACTGCTGACAGATGCGCACCTGACCCTATGTCAGGGATGCCGACTGTATTGTTGTGATTTTTATTGTTTTTATAAGTAAAATAATTCCTTGAATTCTCAGGATCTTATCTCAGAAATTTAAAGTATCTGCTATGATTAAACTAACCATTATTTGTCTGGTTATACTGTATTCAACACAAAGTTATGAGTGACACCAAAGCAGACTCTGAAGTTTGTCACTGAGCTCTGTGAGGACTCTCTGTTTGAAGTGGATCACAGTGACACCTTTTGGCTGGAATCGTGCTCACACTGTTGTGATGTCATGACTCTTAACAAAGTGTGTGTTTGTTTTGGAAATAAATGGAGATCAGATCTTCTCTTTAACACTACTTTTCTTTGTTTAAGACAACTTTTTACTGGATACAACGTGACGAGGTAAGGTATTAATCAACAGTTACACAGAGCTGTTGTTTGAAACGTGACAACAAGTTAACTTTTTCAGTTTGTTCTGTAGTTTAGTACACAGATATATTTAGTGCTATCAAAGCCCGGTGCTCTATAATGTATCTGTAGGCTAACGTGCAACGTTAGCAAATCCTTATGTTCTGCTCATCTACCAGTCAGAGCTAACGTAACCTCACTCTTCATTTTATTGACAGACTCTCAAGTTTGATCAGATCACTGCAGAATAACTGCTGCATGTGGGCTGGAATGAACATTATCACAAACAAATTAGCCTGTGTTTTAGCCTTTAGCTCATGATTTAGCCTTTAGCTTGTGCTCTATCATTCTTCCATTAAGCTTTCTTCTCTTCTGTCTTTTTTCTGTTTGTCAGTTCAGCTCAAGTCTCCAACATCACTACTAAATTAATCACAGAAATTGTTTTCAGCAGAGAAAAACACAGATCTCTCTTCTCACTGCGAAACTTCATCAGGCGGCGTGGTGACTTCAACATCCCATAAATCAATCTAGTCCTGTTTGACCTGATCAGGAAGCTAAGAAATATCATTTGTAAATCACCTTTATTGGTGCTGATAATCTTATTTTAAGTTGTAGATTAGGATGAGGCAGATATCTAGAAGAGAGACTTTTTCAAGATCACTTAGAAAGTGCTCACGGGGATTTTAAATACAGCATCACAAACATTTATCATTCTTTATCTGAAGCTTTAATCGGGTGTTTTCACAACAATTTGATACAAAAAAGCAAAATAGTCAGCTATACTGGAATATCCCTCAGTAAAAAAAACAATAACAAAAAATCACAGCTATGCTCCAATAAGCTAGTTAAAAATCAAAGTAACAAATAAACAGAGCATCTAACTGGTTATAAGAATAACCAAAATCACATTAACAAGGCTCAGAAGACATGGAGGATTGTTCACATGACCAACTGACAAGACAAAACACTTTGGAACACGACAAGGAGAGACACAGATGTTTCATGTGCAGGGCAGGAAGAATTAACTGCAAAATAAAAACAGACATGACAAACATGGAAGACGATACAGGGGCCAAATGTGCAAACTACACATAACCGTCATAACACTGCAGTGATCAGGATGCGTCAATTTAACAGACATTTCAAAAACTTGACACACGGACAAGTTGAAAAACCTGTGACTTTTTCCTGTTAGCTAGATCCTCAATTTAGAACCATTTAAAGACCCGAGGAGGACTTTCTAGTCTTGTGCTATTTCATGATCCACAATTTACAATGAGATTATCAGCACCAAAATGTGTTATTTCCAAGGGCTGTTTCTCAGTGTCTGTGGTGCAGTATGGTTATCCCAGGAGAAAGTGACTTCATTGTTGTCACCTTTCAAACAATAGTTCTACATACAGTAACAACAAAAACATACATTACTTTGTTGCTTTGCATCCTGGGAAAAGTTTTCTTGAACAAAGAAAAGTACAGTAAAAAAGAAGATCTGCTCTCCAAAACAAACATGCCTCAGTGAGAGTCACATCTTAATGATAGTGGGTGATGGTGTTCATGGGAAATGGAGTCTTTATCCCAGAAACACACCAGTAGAGCTAGTATCGTAACATGTCACACAACAATCCTTGTGCTGCTGCCTGCAACTTCACACACACACACACACACACACACACACACACACACACACACACACACACACACACACACACACACACACACACACACACAATCATTCCCTTCACTGAGATTTATTGGAATTAAGTCAGTTCAGTGTGGAGAAAAAAAGAAACTAGAAAGTATTAAGCTACTTTGGCCATATTGTTGTAGCTTAGCATGCTACATTTCTGGGGGTCCTAGCTTTAGTTTAGTGAAGCTTGATTTAACACAGTGTAACTGGTAGCTTAGTGCTCTAGTAGCTTGCCCAACACTGAAGAAAATTTTCTATTCAAAAAGATCTCTGCATGTTGATATTTATTTAGTTTGTGCTGAAGACGTTTTATCGCTCATATTTCCTGCAAAGAGGACAAATCCTGTTGATATTTCTCAGGGTTGTTTGGTCCTAACAGTGGTCAAATGCAGGTTTGATGAGTTCATGATGAGAGTAGAAAATATCTCACAGGTGTTTTATATATATATATATATATATATATATATATATATATATATATATATATATATATATATATATATATATATAATGAAACCCTTCAGTGTAAAAGTCCTCATAGTCCCTATAGATCTATTATTTTACAACTGCACTTCAAATTGCACATGAAACCCTGACAGTGTCCATGTTTAGTTTTTTGAAATACTTTAGTTTTTAAAGGACACTTTATGTAATAATACATCACCACAGCCTAGTCCTCTATTTTTCCGGCCTGCTTAATAAAAACAGTGAGGTATTTTTTGAGCATTTCTGGCTCAGCATCGGGGTCAGCCCGTGCACCCATCCAGACTCCTCATCAGGCCCGACTGACCCCCTCTTCGATTTCATGCATGCGTGGCAGAGAGCTGCCATTAAGCAATGTGATTGGAATATTCAGATGACTGTTTTAATTGAAGAGAACAAGTGTTCACACATGGCGAGGCTGGCGGTGTTGTTGAGCGCCCGAGGCCAAGTCCCCCAGCGACCCAGACCCATCTGATCACGGCTCAGCGGAGACCACGAGCCCACCAACACTATGGCAAAACCCTGGCTGCTTTTAATGCCCCCAGGCTTCCATCCACACCACACCACACCACACCATGCTGCATTCACACACAGACCCACACACACACACACACAAGCCTGCACTGCACATCACAGGAAGGAGAGGAAGGGAGGTGGGAGGAGGAGGGGGAAGGAGATGAGTGAGGTGAGTGACAGTATAATTTAAACACATTAACATGCTACATGAATGAGATGAAACAACGTGAGAGAGAAAGAGAAGAAACATGTAAACACAGAGTGAATGTGCAACAGCAGAAGTTAGCAACAGAGTCATGAAACAAGAGGAAGACAGGCTGGAACATGAGTCAGCAAAAGAGCGATAACACACTAACGTTTAATTACATCACTCAACTCACGCTCACAATAAAAACTCAGCAACATTTTAACTTCAGAAATGTAAAAATTTCAACATGACGTACTAAAGGAAACTTTACAAGGAAAAAAAAAACATTCACTGAAGTCAAAAGATTCGCTCAACAAGACAGAGTTACATATTTCAACCACAAAATGGTCTAAATATGTCTTTGACTCAGCTTTGACATGTAAGCCCAGATCAACCAGATGTAAAAGAAATGTCTTGAATTAATGAACTGTGTCAATTTGCTTTGAGTGGGATGTTTCACCTAGAAACCTTGAGACGACTTGATCGGTCAAAAGCAGTAGGACAAAGACAAATAAGGGTTGGTATGATGCTCAAAGTATTCTAAAAAAGTAAAAAGTATTCTATAACTTGTTCAAACAACACCTTTGATGTTTGTTTATTGGTGTCATAGTTTGATTGTTTGTTTTTTAAACTAATTAAAGAGTCAGTCCCACTGAATATAATCTCAAAGTATTTTTAAAATCATTCTTATAGTGTAGTCAACTAATAATATCATATTCATAGTCAATTTTTTTGCGCAATATCAGATTTTTTGTATGAGAAACATTGGTTACACCAATCAACATTTTTCAGTTTTACCAGCTGACCACATCTTTCAGCCATCAACAGAGTTCTTCGAGTTGCAGCGAGCCCGCCTACCAGCGAAGCATACAGATGCAGCTAACCAGACTGATGTCAGGAGGTACCTGCAGCCCAGAAGCCAGCAGGACACAACCATGGAGTGTGTGTGAATCACTATCAACATGTGGAGGCATACATCACCTCTTCATCTCCTCTTGCACATTTCTTCATGTGCAGCCATATTATCCTTTAAAAAAAATCAGAATAAATGTGTAGAATAAAAACTCTAATAAAAACCTTCCTAAGATCAGATCATGGGAATTCACTTACAGGCCACACCAGAAACAGACATCAAAATACCAAAATAACAACAACAACAATAATAATAATAACAATAATAATAACAGTAAAGGCATAAGATACTAAACTTATTTGCGAATGGGTCTACCAATGTGTTTCCTGAATGAATGAATCTGCCTCCACTGATACCGTTGTTATCCCGGTTTAGTCACCTCGAGGGTCTTCAACAAAGAAAAACAAACATTTTCTGTTTGCATGGTTTGTATAAAATCTAACCACCATTTCTGATTAATTTTTAACAATAATTGGTGAAGCATGCAATGTAAAGAGTTTTCAAATGCTCAAAGGCAGTTTGTGTCCCCCACTTCAGGAACCCCTGCCCTGCATTGAGGTTTCAGAAGCTGAGCATTTATTTCAGTGAGAACTGAAAATCTAAGTTCCCACATTGTATTAGACAGAATTGGTTAAAATTGCTTCACAACATAATAACGGAATCTTAAAGATGCGATCAAGCATGCAAATATGCTTGTGGTAAGACGCAGTCATCATGTTGGAGCCCTGGTGAATTTATAAGAACAGTTATCAAATATTGGATATTTTGTTTAATACCCTACCTGTGGCATTTGACCAGAACAATGATGTAGCACACTGCTAACAATCGAGGAAAAAAAACCCTCCTCCTCAATCATCAAAAAATCTCTGAATCCTGCAAAATCAAAAAGTACAATAGAAGGCAGAGGACAGACGCCGCTCACAGAGATCATCATTCACGATGTCACAAAAACAGTTAAATTCTCTGTTTTTAGATCAACAGTTTTGTCATTGTATCACCATCTGAACACAGTGTATCCGAAATAAATGAATAAATAACAAGCAGAAGGATTGTGCGAGCACATCATTACATCAAGAATAAGAAGTAATGTTGAAGTGGATTTTTGTTCAACATGGTGTTAAAAATGGGACAAAGTTATTCAAACACTCATAAAAGTGAGTTCACAATTCAGAGATATGAACAAAGTGTTCAATTCTAAAATGATTTTATTTTATTTTTAGCTGTAGAATATAATTTCCTGTCCTCCAAGGTGATTATTAGAATATATATTTTCTGTTGAAACCATTTTGATTTATTGTCATAGATCCTTGGACAGCTGGCGATAATAAACCTGTTATTTAAAGGTTCAGTCTTTGCTGTGTGTTTGGTAGGTCCTGTGGATAATTTCTGTGCCACTTGCAGGAATTAAAATTTCTCTAAAGGTAAAGAATAAATAGGGTGTTAATGTGTGAGCAGATGAGGTAGACATTAAGTCTGTGTTTGCCGTAACTTTTACTCTCAGACAAGTCTAACGTTTAATCGTCAAATTTAGCAGGATGTTGGTAGCGCTGCAGTCGGGTTGCTGCCTATGGTAATAAATAAATTAATGAATAAAAATCTAAAATAACTTCCCCCGTCTTGTACACGGATTAAGAAATAAATATGTGCTCTTGTTATTCAGGGAATTCTTGCTGCACCGAGGCTTGTTGTGGATGCCAGGATCAGGATGGGAAATGAAATGGTTGAGTGATGCTGGGGGTCCGCTAGCCCTTCACCCCCTCACGCCTGGTCCTCTTACCGTGCTCAGGCACCTCCTGTCCTGCCCAGATCACCCACTCCTCATCCGCATTAATTGGCTGTCAAAAATGTGCTGAATTAACGGATTAATGAGCGTGGATTTGAATCCTAAGTTTGGCAAAGGGGGGATGTTTCCCTGCCGCGGCGTAGGCTCCCCCTGCCTCCCCTCTCGTGTGCGCAGGCCTGTTACAGATATGCATCCAGGACATTTGAGCGGATTGCATTTCATTAGTTTGATTTGAGCGGACAGCACTAAGCTGCTGAGGGCTCTGCGCTGACAGCTAATTACAGGAATCAGCCTTGTCCACTGATAGAGAACAATGGGCTGGGATGAGCCCGCCTCGCCAGGGGGACCGGCCCTGCACACAGCCCTGCATTCGGCTCCCATATAGTCCCCCAGTAAGGAGAACCATTACTTGTGTTAAAGGAAACGGGAAGCCTAATTGAGTGCTAGCTTCCTCCTCAGCTCTACGCTCTATTTTGAGACAGAAAGAGAGAGATTGATAGAGGGATGGGGAAAATGGCCCTTCTGGCAACCTGAATTGCCCCACCACACACCTCCCTGTCAACTCCCCACCACCCCCCATCCCCTCCCTCCCCCACCTATCCCCACAGCCAGACTCCAACCCATAGCATCCTCTGTCCTCTTGCCCAGGCCTGCTGCCCGGCTGCATGCACAGCTCTGTCCGCTTGCATAACTCCATCCATCTTTAAATCATCAACATTAAAACATGCCGCTCGCTCATGTGAACACTTTCCCCCCTTAAAAGAGAATTAAATGGATTAGCTCAAACGTCAGTAAATTTATCGGTGCATTACCCTCACAACATTACAAACGGCAGATCGCAGTCAGACGACGGGATTAGCTGGCTTCCTGGTCCTGCTGGATGTAATCTTTTGTCACAAATCGGGGTTTTCCTCTCGTGTCCCCGGTCCCACACAAAGACCTTCTCTTTGACTTCAAACGATGAACTTTGTTTGGGAAGCTGAGCAGAAACTTACTTTGGATCTTCTGTGTTCTTTGAGTGGAGGGAGGAGGCAGCTGTGCTCAGTGCACCCCCCCCCCCCCCCCTCTCTCTCTCTGTCTTATTTGGGAGGCATTGATATGGCCAGTGGCGAGTGGCCAGGTGCGCTGACACAGACTATTATTTTGGGAGCGAGTAGCACCATCTCTCAGCTTTTTGTGCCATTTTCAGGTCAGACCTTTAGGTCATTTTCCCCTACAGATTCTACCAGTCTATTTTCTGGTCGGCTGATGGAAGGTAATGACTGAGAGGCTGATGGTGGCGCTGGCTGCGGCTGCATGTGACCATGTCATCTCAGCTCAGTGACAGGGCCTTGTGGTGGCCGGCGTCTGCCAGGGGAACAGGCAGAGCCCGGCGCCTGGTCCGGGGGGTCAATGCGAGGTGGCCCCTGCTCTGACTGACAGGACACCGGGGTTTGTTAGGGAGATTTGTCCCTGCCGCAGATCTCCTGTCGGCCCGGTTGTGGCACTCGTGTCAATTTGCACCCCACGCACATCGCCAGTCTAGCTGACAGGTGAGCAGTGGTATGGCGTCCTGTCCGCCTAATTGTACCCCGCAGTCCTGCTTGTGTGTGGGTGCAGAGAGGAAGGCTGAGGCCCGGGCCTGTTAGCGCCCTGTTCGCCCTGGCGGCCAGGCCCAGAGCAGCCTCCTCAGCATGGGAGTAATCCAAGGTGAGGGCCTGTCGCTCTGTCAGCTGGTTGTGTACCGGCAGCTCTGAATGATGGACATGTTGCCCTGAAAAACACACAAATATGTATTCAGAGCCCACGGTTTGCACACGGTAGTGTGCTGCACCAGTGTGCACATGCAAATGCATGCACAAACACCCACAAAGAACACATGCAAACAATAAATCAAACTACATTTACATGAAACCCAGCGAGAGGGAGATAGATACACATGCATTTATGTCATGCAAGCTGTATTCTTTAGGGAATCCAAGGCCTTCAAAGTGGGGAGAGAGGGGGAGGAGGAGGTTGTAATTGTCAAATTGTCCATCTTTGAATTCCCTAAAGAACTTTGTATGTAAATATGTAGAGTACAATTCCTAAGCCATCCCACTTTTTGTTTCCAGGCTCAGAACATGATATATGTGCAGGAATTAATGTCAAAGGACTCTAAATTTCCCTCAAATAAAACACTCTGTAGTCGTGTTCGCTGTCTCCCTGAATACTCAGAAAGTATCTGATGTGTGTGACTGACAAACAGCAAATGAAGCGAGTCTTTAGTCGTGCATTCGTTTCCTCCCACCGATGCTTGTTTCTTTCCCTTTTTTTTTTCTTTTTTTTTTTACAAAAGGAATCAATGATGTTTGTTTGTCGGATGAACAGTGTGAAGAGCAATGTTTGAGGTGTGTGTGTGTGTGTGTGTGTGTGTGAGTGAGAAGGAGAGAGAGAAGAGAGAAAGAGAGCGAGGGAAGGGGGAGGGAGGTGTGGGGTATAGTTGGGGAGGTGTGCCATTTCCTGGCTCATGAAGGCCTTGGTGCCAGCTGCGCGGGGCTGGTGCTGCTTCCTGGGGGCAGATGCCTGCAGTGCTGCCTCCATGATCCCAGCTCTGTTCCTGCACCAGCCCCTGCAGTCTGCTTCACGCCCTGGGGGGTGGGGTGGGGCGGGGGGTGGGGGGAACACACACATAAACACATACAACCTTCCAATGCTTATGCACGCACAGTCACACAGAGAACATGCGACTGGAAGTGTAAATACACACACTCCTCTCTCTCTCTCTCTCTCTCTCTCTCTCTCTCTCTCTCTCTCTCCTTACACACACACACACACACACACACACACACACACACACACACACACACACGCACACACCTCCCAGGCTCTGGAGCATTAATTAGGCAGCCTACAAGTCTGCCACACCACAGTCTACCTCCATCACGTGCTGGAAAATAAGCAGTGAGCACCAAATGCACTATTCAACAAACACGGCAGATTTGGGGCCGAACTGGGAGGTGCAGCCGGACCCCAACTACACAGATCATGAAGAAAAGAAGAGATTCCAGTCGCTTTCTCGCCAGAGCGTAAGCTGCTTTCTGGCTTCAACCAGCTCGTCCATCGCTTTCATCACCCATTCCCTCTGTCTCCTTCTCCTCTCCTTCTCCTCTCCTTCTCCTCTCCTCTCCTCTCCTCTCCTCTCCTCTCCTCTCCTTTCCAGGCACGTTGTTACTGACACCACACTGGCATCCAGAGGCCCTGGCGAGTACTGCAGCATCTCCTCCACGGTCCCACCCCTAACTGTTCCCATCCAGCACCAGGTCTATAAATAGGCTCTAATTAACCACAGCAGTGTACCTTTGGAGATGTTGTTTGGAGTGGGAGAGTGTTTGTTGTCTTGTATCTATAGAAGTCACCCCTCTCTGGGATGAACAAGGGCTGAAGGGCTCTTTGCATTTTGTTAATAACACACACATGTAAACTGGGCCTGAGCCAGCTTTTGAAAAGGACACAGGTGAAGCGAAATGAAAGAGAGCGGATTGGCTGTAATGGAGTCATGTGATGTAATGGATGCATACGCCTGCTTTTTAAACATTAACACTTGGAGTCTAATGGTCTGATCACATTAGATGCTTCAATAAAACTTTGCCTTGCACTGAATTAAGGAGCTGCTGCATAGCAACTGATCCAGAGCTGGATTTATCCAAAACCCTTCAGTATTTCTCCAAACTAGGCTTTGCTTTCCCAATGACTCCATCTTTGCATTCATCACAAAGTCATTAACAGATTTTATATATTGCACACCTTCCTCAATCTTTCATTTATTCCAGACATGTCCAAACTGTTTTCAAAGAGGGCCACATGCGATCCTGGGGAACTGACCGAGGCCCAGCAGTTCTTACTGACTATTATCCATAAAGTAACCAATGAAATCTCTGTTTATTAACTACTTCTTTTAGTGACAGGGTCACACTGACCATCCAAACCGTACTGAACTCCCAGAGCCCATTTCACTATTCCAACATGAACCAGACTTTAGACACATGCATGGCCATGAACTTTTTGGTTCACGTTAAGCTGTTATGGTCCCACACAGCCCTCTAACACCCCCATTATTGTTTAAAATAACTGAGTGGCCACAGCAATCGTGTCCGCATGCTCGTGCTCATGCACAAAGTGTACCGTGCTGAAGCGCATCTCTCCGAAGTGTACCAAAGAAGAGAAGTGATCAATACTTTCAGTCACACTGGCCAAATGAACTGGACTTTAGAGCTGAAGCGTGCTTTAACACGGAAAGAATGTCCAGTGTGACCACACTCTTAGTGGCAGAGTTGCAAAGTTCCATTTGGAAACTTTCCACAGGAATTTTTATAAATAAACAGGAATTAAAAGATTTTTTTGGAACTCCATATGCAGTGCATTCACTTGAACATATATATATATATATATGTGTAAATATTTAAGATTTTGATTTCTTTTAAGCAGACATGCATGCAAAATTGTAAAATGCAATATTTTTAAATGACATTTTAAATTAATTTTCAGCTTATTTCCCCTCACTGAGTCTAACAGTCATGAATAAAGGCATACATATTTATCATAAGTAAATATACATGCAAATATGCCTGAAACAACATTTATAAATGAAACAAATCTGTTTTTAGAACGGTAGAACTTTAGCAGTTTCATTTGTTGCTAAATATTTGATGATTAGCCAGATAATCAGTCCAATATCCACTATTCCATGGACAAAGAAAGAAACAGGTAGATGAAAGCTGGTATTCATAAACCAAACTAGCAAGCAAGCAACATGCACTATGTATTTAATTTAATATCAGAAACTAATAAAAATATTTTTCTTTCTAGCTAGCTTAGTTAGTGGAGCAAACATAATGCAATGCATGTTTCACAAAGTTAAGTTAGCTAGCTCTCATGACAGCTTTAGCTCACTACAATGCAAATTACTTACATCTGTCAGTTGGTGGTCTAATCTGCCTGGTCCTCTCCTTTTCCTCCTCTATATTATCCCACTCTGTAACATCATATGTTGTCCCAACCTCTGTTTTCACTGCTACACCGAATACATTCAGCTCTACATCTCATCCAAACCATTTCTGATGTAACCCACTCCACTCTGATGAATTGTCTTTCTGAAGTAAAATCCTGGATGCAAGACAACAGCCTTTAACTTAACTAGGATGAAGTATTAGTGTTAATCATTGATCCTAAATCCCTCACTAAAACCACCCACAACTCGACTACTGCAACAGCATTCTGTACAGATCGTCTCAAAAAGTCCACAGTAACTTTCAACTTATCCAGAACTCTGCTGCCCCTCTACTCACACACACCTACTCACAAGACCACATCACTCCTGTCCTCCAAAACCACCACTGGCTCCCCATCAAACAGTGCATCCACTTTAAAGTCCTCCTCCTAACCCACAAAGTTCTCCATTGCCATGCCCCGTTCTGTCTATCTGACCTGCTGCTCTGTCACACTCCCTCCCACAGACTCTGTTAGTTCGACACCAACCTCCTCTCTATTCCACCACAAACCAAGCACCGGACCTGGGGTGACCGCACATTTTCTGTAGCTGCTCCCTGAAACTCCCTGCCAAAACTCAATCATGGCTGTACAGACCTGCCCACCTTCAAAAATCCCCAAAACTCATCTATTCAGACCAGCTTTCACTGCATGACTGCTTTTGACTACTTTGTGTTTTTATCCCTGAGTTCTACGGCCTTATGCTCTCTGTTTTCTATGATTGTGGAGAAAACTGTCAAGCTAACTGTCTAGCTAGCCTAAAAACGTGTACATATTTTGATGAGCATTTTGTTAGTTTGACATCTGTCCATTACTTAAAGTTAATTATACCATCAGATATATTTACCTATGGCAGGTGTCACAGTAGGAGACATTTCACGGGAGGCAATTGATGATTATTGAAGACACATATCATCTAAAAGGAACCAAAAGAGTCTTAACATATTGGAGGGATATATGAATCAATTTACTGTTGAAGGTCCATAAAAAGCTTCAGTTACAAGACAAAACTTACAGGTCCCAGAGCAAACCTGAGAAACCACATCTGGTTACAATAAGAAATGCTGTAGGCTGTTAAAGTAAAATAAAGGATATAACGTGAGCTGAACTGTTTGTGATAATGTTCATTCCAACCCACATGCAGCAGTTATTCTGCAGTGATCTGATCGAACTTGAGAGTCTGTCAATAAAATGAAGAGTGAGGTTACGTTAGCTCTGATTGGTAGATGAACAGGACATAAGAATTCACTGACATTACACATTAGCCTACAGCTATGTCAGACACCAGGCTGCCAGAAAGTGCTTGTTACTTACTTGTTGTCACGTTTCAAACCACAGCTCTGTGTAACTGTTGATAAATACCTTACCTCGTAACGTTGTATCCAGTAAAAAGTTGTCCTGAACAAAGAAAAGTAGTGTTAAAAAGAAGATCTGATCTCCATTCATTTCCAAAACAAACACACACCTTGTTAAGAGTTATGACATCACCACAGTGTGAGCACGATTCCAGCATAAAGTGTCGCTGTGATCCACTTTAAACAGAGAGTCCTCATAGACCCTTTAAGTTGAAAACAAAACAAAACCAAAAAAAAGGGAAATTTTCAGGAATCTCTCTAGAAATTTAGAAAGTGTCTCAAACCTCCTCGTTCCATCATCACAGACTGATGAAATCAAAGCTCAACTGTCCCTCAGCTGTCTCACCTGTCCCTCAGGTGTCTCTCCTGTCCCTCAGGCGTCTCACCTGTCCCTCAGGCGTCTCACCTGTCCCTCAGGTGTCTCACCTGTCCCTCAGGCGTCTCACCTGTCCCTCAGGCGTCTCACCTGTCCCTCAGGCGTCTCTCCTGTCCCTCAGGTGTCTCACCTGTCCCTCAGGCGTCTCACCTGTCCCTCAGCTGTCTCTCCTGTCCCTCAGGTGTCTCTCCTGTCCCTCAGGTGTCTCACCTGTCCCTCAGCTGTCTCTCCTGTCCCTCAGGTGTCTCACCTGTCCCTCAGGTGTCTCTCCTGTCCCTCAGGTGTCTCTCCTGTCCCTCAGGTGTCTCACCTGTCCCTCGGGTGTGTCTTTATACCAGATGATCAGTGGTCAGTTTTCTGCAGTGTTACCTGCTGCGTAAACATCATCAAACTCTGCTTCTGACAGAGGAAAATGTTCTCCATTAGGGGGCGATATGGGACAAATATGTCACCAGGGTTTTATAGCAGGTTCAGGATCAGGGCCCGTATTCACAAAGCTTCTTTGAGTCCTCTCAGAGAGCTCCTAACTTAAGCGTAAATTTCCAGCAAGGAATCTTAGCTGGAGAGTGATTCAGGAAGTTTCTGAGTGCAGCTCTGAGCGAGGAGGGGACAGAAACTTTGATTATAGGGAGGAGGTGTGGTTGTTAGGTATGAAGCGGTCTTCTAAAAGCTCTGATTGGTTGATGCAAAAAGACCAAAAGAAAATGCTCTCCAGGCTCCTAATTATGGACTGAGAGTAAAATCAAGCGATCATATAACCTGGACCTTATGAAGAAATTTTTCTAACAATGATGTCACTAAGAGCTATTTTTAGCCTTACCCTTACCTTATGTCTTCTATACATATGATGGTCCTCAGGCTGATAATGATGGATAATGATGGCAATGGAGGAGAACCAGTGGAGAACGGAGCAGGTGTCCTGCTGAGTGAGCGCTGTTAGCTAGCAGCATGTAGCCTAATGCTGTGTTCACATCAGCTGATTTAAAGTTTGAAATCAGAAACAGTACCATCAAAAATAAGTAGTAAGAGCTGATCATAAAGCAACAGGCTTTGAGCCGTCATCACAGAGCCCATAGAGAGACAGACAGAGAGCTCTGTCAGAGGTCTGTCCACTGATCTAGAGTCAGAAAACTACAATCCAGACTGAGCTACGCTGCTCAGCTCACGTTTCCGTTGTGACATTATCAAAGAATGTTAAGAGTTAGTTAACTAAATAATAATAATAATAATAATAATAATAATAATAATAATAATAATAATAATAATAATAATAACCTGCAGTATGCTCTTTAAGATATGAAAAGACAAAAATTACAAGTTTCTTTAAATCAGAATACTTCCTTCATATAAAACAAAAAAGGACGCTTTTCTATCAAAGCCTATTGCAGTTTATTTGAAACAGTTCAAAAATCACATTGCCTGATAATCAGAATTTTTTTTTTTTTGCTTTGTTTTCGTTTTTTTTTTCAACAAAAATAAGCAACAAACACTTTTGTCAGGGTGCTAAGATATCAAACAGCAGCAGAGATTTGACAGCTAGAGGATGGTTGGTGGATAGAGAGGAGGAATGAAAGATAGTTATGAGTAAGTGATGAATGAATGAATGAATGAATGAATGTGTGAGAGGGAGACAACTTATGCTGGACTTCATTTTGATTTTAAAAAACTCTAGGATTTGAAAGCGGTAACCTAAGTTTCAAGATCTTAGCGCATGCTTCAGCGATCACCTTTCCACCTCTTGAAGTAAAAGTGAAACTTTTCTGGGGTGTTTAAATGAATCGATAAATGCATGAATATCATTTCTTGAACTTGACCCTTCCTGCTGTTCGCCTCAGCATCCAGACCTGCATGCACTCAGGTTTTACACACAAATGAGGCTGACACCAGGTTCAAAGGAGGTATAAAGCATAATGGTTTTTATTTTGGGTTGGTATTAATATTGATTCAGCAGTTCTCGAACAGGTTGTGGAGGTCACAGGGTGAGCTGAGAGGCAGGCTGAGGATGTCTTGGCCTGTTTCATTATAAGTAAATACATTTTATATTCTTTATAAGTTAGCTGACAGTCACGCTTGGCTTTCACATCATCTTTCTGTTCCTGCTGTTTCTTTCAAGCATTTTTAAAAAACTCTCTGATACCAAATGTTATCACATTCATTGATAGATCATCTTCATTTTTGAGCCGATCGTTGAGATGTGAGCAGATCCGGCCTTCTGTCAGCGCCAACGCTGCACACTGACTGCAATAACCTCCCTCTCACCGGGATGTGTGGCTGGCTGCAGAGTGCTGTGGCAGCTGTCTGAGCGCGTGTTTTGCCCATATGGGGCAGAAATGCTCATGATGCACTGATTTCCGATAGGTCTTCACCTCCTTTGCAGCTCGTGGCCTGCGGCTCCTTCCTCACTTCTTCTCCTCCTCCTCTGCGCTCAATCAATTGACTGACGCCGCTGACCAGCTCCCACAGCACGCTGCCGGGGGAGGGAAGTTATTGGAGACGTGTGGGTGTGTGGGTGTGTGTGCGCCTGCATAAGAAAGATCTGCCGTGGAGCTGTACTTGCTGTAGCGTTTGAATAATCTGCAAGTCATTTGCAGAAATCTGAAGCTGCAGACTTCTGTGGTCGGTTTGGGGTTTTAAAGAAGTGATTTTGTGTTCAAAAAGGTTTTAACCAGGCAGCAACTTCCACTCTAAAATATGAAGAAAACATTTTTGACCTGTTTTGATATTTTATACCCTCTTATGGTTTTCCATTGTGGCTTTAGAGGGAAAACCATGATCAGAGATTTCTGAGGATTCATGCAAAGACAAGAAGTAAACACCAGGACAGTTTAAGGATCAGATTTCTTTTTCCCACAATCACAGCTGTGACTCCAAAAGCTTCTAAGGACACACACACACACACACACACACACACACACACACACACACACACAGACACACAGACACACAGACACACACACACACACACACACACACACACACACACACTGCTGCTGTGTTGAACTGTTTTTCTGTTGTGAGCCCTCACCTCTGAGACAGGGGGGTGTAGATACCAGGTGTATGATTGAGAGAACCCTCCTCTGGGACTGCAAGGTGCCTGCTGCCATGGCCACCAGCACAGGTGTGTGTGTGAGTGAGTGTGTGTGTGAGTGTGTAGCCATCACCCCAGGGAGCTGGTCAGCTGTTGTTTCATGCAGGAGATTACACAGCTTAATCAGGCAGCTGGATCAGGTGCAGATGATGCTGGCGAGTCTTAACTTTCACACACACACACACACACACACACACACACACACACACACACACACACACACACACACACACACACACGGACGCCTTTAAAACACACACCCCTCCCATTACACCCAATTAGCCTTGTTACCATGCCCTCCATGCCAGGGGACCACACACACACACACACACACACACACACACACACACACACACACACACACACACCCACAAACACACACACACCCTGTACAGGTGAGCACAGACTCACTTGTGTGCAAGCCCATGCATGTGGCATAGACACACATTAAACAATTACACAGCCACACACACCAGAAAAAACAAAAACAATAACAAAAAGCAGCAGCTGACATGAACAAAAACTAACAGATCTTTACTGACCTGATGTGAAAGAGGTAATACAGCTTCAGAGATTCAGACAGAGCCGGCCCTTCCCTTGGCGCCCTGGCCAAGCTTTTATATGGCGCTCCCCTCAATGGGTGATTTACATACGCTTAAATAAAAAATCTAATAGCACTGTTTTACCATTGTCTTTAATTTATAAGATATCATGTTACTCAGATAACATTAGTGCTGCACAATTTCACAAAATTGTGCAAATGTGATTAGTTTGGATGAAATCTCTCCCTCGCCCACCCTGGGCGGTACTGTCCCTTCAAACTCGGGTCCTCTACCAGAGGCCTGAGAGCCTGAGGGTTCTGCACAGGATCTTAGCTGTTCCTAGGAGTGCGCACTTCTGGATGGATATCTTAGATGTAGTCCCCGGTATCTGCTGGAGCCATCCACCCAACTTTGGTGTTACAGCCCCCAGTGTCCCAATTACAACTGCCCACACACCCCACATCTTCTGTAGCTCTTCCTTCAGCCCTTGGTATTTTTCCAGCTTCCCGTGTTCCTTCTTCCTGATGTTGCTATAGCTCAGTATCGATACATCTATCACTACCGCTGTCTTCTGATCCTTATCTACCAGGACTATGTCAGGCTGATTAGCTAGCATCTTGTCAATCTGGATCTGGAAGTCCTACAGGACCTTGGCCCACTTGTTCTCCACCACCTTAGGAGGTGGAGAACAGGGAGGAGGACCCTGGGTCCTCCAGTCCAGACAGATGTTCCTGTACACTATGCCAGCTACCTGGTTATGTCGCTCCATGTATGCCTTGGCTGCCAGCACCTTACACCCTGCTGTGATGTGCTGTACTGTCTCAGGGGCTTCTTTACACAGCCTGCATCTAGGGTCTTGCCTGGTGTGGTAGATCCCAGCCTCTACTGTTCTTGTGTTGAGGGCCTGTTCTTGTGAAGCCATGATTAATGCCTCTGTGCTGTCTTTCAGTCCAGCCTTTTCCAGCCATTGGTATGTCTTCCTGATGTCAGCCACTTCTTCAATTTGTCGGTGGTACATGCCATGCATGGTCTTGTCTTCCCATGTTAGCCCCTCAAGCTCCTCCATGTTACTGGGTTTCTGTTGCCTGACGCATTCACTTAGCAGGTCATCAGTGGGAGCCATCTTCCTGATGTACTCCTCGAGGCCAGCTGTCTCTTCCTGTATATCGGCTCTGACACTCACTAGTCCTCGGCCTCCCTCCCTCCGCTTAGTGTACAGCCTCAGGGTGCTGGACTTTGGATGAAACCCTCCATGCATTGTCAAGAGTTTCCTTGTCTTGATATCAGTGGCTTTCATCTCTTCCAGTGGCCAGGATATTATCCCAGCGGGGTACCTGATTACTGGCAGGGCATAGGTGTTAATGGCCTGGATCTTGTTCTTCCCGTTTAGCTGACTCCTCAGGACCTGTCTCACCCTCTGTAGGTACTTGGCTGTGGCTGCCCTTCACACCATCTCCTCATGGTTACCATTTGCCTGTGGAATCCCCAGGTATTTGTAGCTGTCCTGGACATCTGCAATGTTACCCTCTGGCAGTTCAACCCCATCAGTGATGATCACCTTCCCTCTCTTAGTCACCATCCGTCCACACTTATCCATTCCGAATGACATTACAATGTCGCTGCTGTAGATCTGAGTTAGGTCATCCATGTAGAGAAGGTGGCTGATGGTTGTCCCATTCCTGAACCGGTATGCGTAGCCGCTCTTGGTGAAAATCTTACTGAGGGGGTTCAGGCCTGTGCAGAACAGCAGTGGGGACAGAGCATCTCCTTGGTATATGCCCCGTTTGATGCTCACCTGTGCCATTGGTTTCAAGTTGGCTTCCAGGGTCGTCTTCCAAAGTCCCATTGAGTTCTGCAGGAAGGTTTGCAGTGTCCGATTGACTTTATACAGCTTCAGGGACTCCAGTATCCATGTGTTCGGCATTGAGTCGTAGACCTTCTTGTAGTCAATCCAGGCAGTGCAGAAGTTGGTGTTTCTGGACTTGCAATCTTGGGAGACTGTCCTGTCAACCAGTAGTTGGTGCCAGGCTCCTCTGGTGTTATTGCCAATTCCCTTCTGCGCACTGCTCATGTATTCATCCACGTGTCCACTTATCTTATTTGCTATGATGCCTGAAAATCGGTGGTGTTACCCACTGAGCTAGTCCCACGGGGGGAAATTCCAGGTTTACAGCAGCAGCAGGATACAGAGAAGTATCAGACGAGACTTACATAAAAAAAAATAGCATAAATACATCTAAGATGAAAAATAAATTAAAAAGAGCATGAGCCTTACAGCAGTACTTTCAAGTAAGAAATACAGATTATTGCACACTGGAGAGGTTTTTGTTGTAGAGTCTAACAGCTGCAGGAAGGAAGGACCTGCGATACCTCTCTGTCACACACTTTGGGTGGAGCATCCTGTCACTCACAGAGCTCTTCAGTGCAGTGAGTGTGTGTTGGAGGGGGTGGAGGCCTTTGTCCATGATCTCGGACAGTTTGGCTGTAGTCCTCCTCTCCACCACCTCTTCCACAGGTTCAAGAGGGCATCCCAGGACCAACTGGCCTTCATTATCAGTTTGTCCAGCCTCCTCCTGTCAGCTGCTGTGATGCTGCTCCCCCAGCAGACCACTCCATAAAAGATGGCAGAACAGAGTCGTAAAAGGTCCTCAGGAGTGCCCCCTGCACCCCAAAAGACCTCAGCCTCCTCAGCAGATAGAGTCTGCTCTGACCCTTCTTATAAAGTGCAGTAGTGTTAACAGTCCAGTCCAGTTTATGGTTGAGGTGAACAGCCAGGTACCTGTAAGATGTCACCATCTTGATGTCCCTTCCCTGGATGTTCATGGGTGATGGGGGGAGTGGGGGTGCCTGTGGAAGTCCACAACCAACTCCTTGGTCTTTTCAGGGTTGATCTGCAGGTGGTTCCACTGGCACCAGTCCACAAAGTCCCGGATAAGTTCTCTGTACGACCTGTCATCCCCATATGTGATGAGGCTGACGATGGCAGAGTCGTCAGAGAACTTCTGCAGATGGCAGGTGGGGGACAGGTGGGGGACAGGTGGGGGACAGGTGGGAGAAGTTTGCGGTATAGAGGGTAAAGAGGAACTGCGCCAGCACCGTTCCCTGGGGGGGCCCTACACTGCAGAGAACTGTCTCTGACACACTGTCCCGGGTCCTCACGTACTGTGGGCGGTTTGTGAGGTAGTCCATAATCCAGCGTGTGAGGTCTTGGTCCACACCGGAGAGCTCCAGCTTGTCCCTCAGGATGACTGGCCTGATGGTATTTAGAGCACTGCTGAGGTCCAGGAAAAGGACCCGAACAGAGCTACCGGGCGACTCCAGGTGGGACAGGGTTCGATGGAGGAGGAAGATGATGGCGTCGTCCACTCCGATGCCAGTCTGGTACGCAAACTGCAGCGGGTCCATGGACAAGCTTACCAGGGGGCACAGGTGAGCCAAGACCAGCAGCTCCAGGGCCTTCATGCCTTCATGAGGTGTGATGTGAGGGCCACTGGTCTGTAACAGTTAGGGTCCTTGGGATGGGGGTTCTTATATATATACATATATATATAATGGGGACGGGACTAGATAAGCTCTGCTTCTCCCGTCTTCCCTTTCGGACATGTACAATTTGATCAACTAATGACAATTTGTGATGTTGTATAAGTGTGCTGACGTGCCGAAATAAATAAATAAATAAATAAATAAATATATATATATATATATATATATATATACACAAGTATTGATTTTTAAAGTGTATAAAAGGAAGCTTGTATGTCCTTTGTTTTAGTGTATTTTTTCATCTTTTACTAATATTATTTGATTTTTTGTTAATGCTGCAGCCATTTAATCTTGTATCTTCAATAAATACAAATTAGCAAATAAATGCTATTTATTGAAGTTTGGGCCCACATAATTCATGTCCGGGCTGCAAGGTAGCGCAGATGTTAGTTCTGTTGCTTCACAGCAAGAAGGTCGCTGGTTCGAATTGGGCTTGTTGTGCCTTTCTGTGTGGAGTTTGCATGTTCTCTGTGTGCATGTGTGGGTTCTCTCCAGGTACTCCAGCTTCCTCCCACAGTCCAAAAACATGCTCATCAGGTTAACTGGTGATTCTAAATTGACCGTGGGTGTGAGCATGAGCATGAAAGGTTGTCTGTCTCTGTGTGTCAGCCCTGTGATTGGCTGGAGACCAGTCTAGGGTGTACCCTGCCTCTCACCCTAAGACAGCTGGAATAGACTCCAGACACCAGTTACAGATCTCAAAACGCTCTGAAACACATCTTACATTTCCTCTCTTATTTATTGTCCTTAGGGAGGTCCCTGGTTACATAGTTACAATCTAAAGGATGGGGTGATCACCGAAACTGTCACGTAGCACTTGCATGCTCACTGCATGTGTTCACAGCAAGTGCAACGCATCATAAACATGTTATCTGTGTGTTCAGTTTATTTCATCAGCATAGCTCTCCATATAGAGGTACGTTTCCATCACACGTGGAGGTCGAAGTCCTTGGTCTGGCAACACTTGCTTAGATGAGGAATCAAAGGTTAACAAAGAAAAGCAGACACTCTAAGGCAAATGTGTGATCAAACTATGTACAATTATTCTACCAGATCCTGACCAGGATAAGAGGTATAGAAGATGAATGAATGAATGAATGAATCTTGTCCCCCCTGCATAAGTCAGGGCCCTGGTTGGGGCAACCTAATCTAAAATATCTGGACACACCCCTGCTTATCAACGTGTACCTTGTTGTAGGTACGTTCTGTTACTCTCCTCATCACCTGATAGATTTATGCTGAACGAAGGGTTCAGTTGGTGGAATAAACAGAGTTTCTGTGAAAGACGGGGCTCAATTTTCCCTCACGTAAAAGTCAAACAACTTCTCGTTCATGGCAATGCGGTGCGCCACTCTCTCTCCAGTTTAAGGTTTATGTGGATTGCTCATCTCCCTTCCTGAAGTCAATATTCACACATCATGGGCGTGTTCTTAGAAAAGCTGATGCATATTTCTTCATTTTCTAAATTCAAAAATGATCACCCCATGATCTCTGGGGTCACATCAATTAACTCGCCTGCTCACAGAGCGAGCAGGCACTGATCAGGAAGAGACTTACTTGTTTTTATTGTTTGTTGTAATATTAGGGCATTGCTTTACATTTGAATTAAACGGTACCATGTTTCAGTACCTAAACACAGGTATAGGAGTATAATAACGGGAGTACAGATGTCACAGGCAGAGTCCTTTCAGCATGACCAACAATATCCAGGATCCAGCATCAACTTTAGTTCATATTATTTTTAAATTGTAATTGTTATCATAATTGAAATTTTACAAAAATATTAAGACAGTCATACTGTATAATACATTCAGCCAGTTGAATAAATCTGAACGAGTTATTTTCCTCGAAATTAAAATATGTAACTACATTAAGTTTGGTATAAAATAAAAGGTTCACTAAACTTAACTTGACTGTGATTTACACTTTTTACAAATTTTAACATTACTACTGAAGGCACTGCTTGAATTATTATACTGACATCATTTTATGTATCAAAGGGTTAAAATTAACACTTATATAGCGATTTAGAGGAGAAATCAGAATACTGAAATATATATAGTGTATCGCAATATCGCTTCAAATACCAAGATATTACTTTTAGGCTGTATCATGCAGCCCGATGTTGAATGTTTGTTCTGATATATCTGTTAAAGATAAATTTTTGAGAAATAAATATCAAATTAAATAGTTTTTGGATCTTATTATTAAACAAATGAACATTTTTTAAATACAAACACACACAAAAGTACCGAAAAATTTTGTACCGTTGAGTACCGGTATCGATTCCCAGGTACCGGGTATCGGTACTGTATCGATTCAAATGTGAAAGGTACTCATCCCTACTTTTAATGTAATTAATCCTGTTGAGCAGGAATTTAATTTTGTCAATAATGAATGAAATTGCCATACCAGCTTTCATATTGTTGATGTTTTTACACTACTAATATGGAGTCAGATCAGTCTCAAAATTCACAAATGATTCAATAACTTCATATGAATGCCGTACAAAAACAACGAAGAATAGGAACAGGCGGATCAGGCGTGAGCTTCAGCGATTGATAACATAAACTGTACATAGAAAAATACCACAGAGAACAGCAGCTGTCAATCATCAGACTTGAACACAATGCAGCCTAATAACATCTTCATATCACCACAGCATACAGATGAGAGAAACATTTCTATGAGGTGTATTAATTTTTAAAGTCTGACTTCAGTCCATTTGGAATGAAGGGTAGACAGAGGTTTTGAATATATGAAGTTATCATATGAAGTTATTGAATAATCTCCAATAGAACACTTTGAAATGTTTTAAAATATGTATAGCTTATGATCAGATTTTAGTTGTGGTTTCCCAGTGATATGTGCTGTTGTTAGTACTTCTGTATGCGCAGTTGAAGGCTAAAGTGATCACATTGAAGCACACTCTCGAATCTACACTACTGTTGAAAAAAATGCATTTGTAAATCAAAGCGCATCAGGGGAGTCTCAAAAATCCACACAAAAATGCAGCGAGGTTCACAAATGAAAAGCAGCTTGTTAATGCTCCATATATATGTGAATTTCTGTTAAATATATATATAAAACAATAAACATTTGTGTGTTAATCAGGAATACATTTGTGATTTTTTTTTTTATTGGATTTTTTTTTACGTTTGTGTAGAACGATATATATTTGTGTGTGAGTCAGAAATACATTTGTGAATCCTTCTGTGTGCATTTGTGAATTTTGAGATTTTTCTTTTGATTTATCTGACTCCATACATCAACAGTGGCAACTTGAAGAATTATACATAATGCTGATCCGAGGTCGTCTTATGAGGTACATAATTAAACAACAACTTTATCATCATCGACAGGAAAGAAGGAGAAAGTGTGTAATCCTATGATTGGTACGAAGGTCCGAACCTATCAAAATAATGCTTTCACACTGGGCATGTACCAGAGCGTGGTCCCATTTGGTCCGGACCGAGACCACCACTTTTGGTCAGACCAAGGTCTGACTGTTTGGTTCGGACCAAAGTCCGAACCAAACATATATTTATTTTTATTTTGAATGCATAGATGTTAAGTTAAAACTCAAAACTCAAACATTGGGTTTTAATTTTATTTTTCAAATGATCAAAACTTTTGGCCCTGATTTAACACCATACAGGGAAGGTTTCACACCTATCATTTTGGTTTGGCTCAAACAGAAAAGTCCGAAAGCCCAAACCAAACAAGGCTGGCTTCTGTCTGTCAGAGAGTAGACTCTGCTCTGCAGTAGAAGCTGCTGCTGCTTCATAATGTTTTGAATGGTTTAGGGACAAAACACGTCAGAAATCTCCTCTTACACTGTGGACAAGCTGGTGTATGAGCAGAGGGTTAAAAGATGATCTTTCAATGCAAACTAAATTTTATTGTCATGAATTAAATAATTGACCCTTAGCCCCTGATATCCTGGGATGGACCTGATGGTGGATCTACAGCTGCAGTACAACCTGAACAATCCCAAACGTCACAGTGAGTTTCACATGCTGCAACTTTGCAGCTTAATCCTTATAATGTGTTCATGTTTTATATCTTTTCACACAGTTAGGATGTTTTTCAGTTTCAGTTTTTCAGAGTCAATTTTGACCCCGACCAAGAAATCACTCACAGTCACACCTAACAGTACCACCATCCTTGTCGATGCCCTGGTCACCTCCTGTTTAAACTTTTGTAATTCCCTCTTCTCTGGTCTACCTCTAAAACTTCTCCATAAACTCCAGCTGGTCCAGAACTCAGCTGCCTAGATCTTCATCAGAACCCCTTCCACCTATCACATCACTCCTGTTCTTCAACATCTCCACTGGCTGCCAATCAAATATTGTATTGATTATAAGATTCTCCTCCTCACCTTCAAGGCTCTTCATAACCTTGCACCTCTGTACCTTTCTGACCTCCTTCACACCGACACACCCTCCAGGACTCTCCTCCTCCATGCTCCTGTCTACACCTCCTGCCCTTTTATCTTCTATCTTGCTCCCCATTTCTAGAACCCTCTTCCACAGACCATCAGTGACATTCCCTCTCTCTCCACCTTTAAATCTCACCTCAAAACTCATTTGTTTAGACCAACCTTTTCTGTTTGACCACATCATTTTCACTTCTCTTCCGTTTTTATGTAACTGACTGTGTTCTTGATTTTACTGTTTTTACCCAATACTTTGCTGTGTAAGGTGACCTTGAGTCACATGAAAGGAGCCCACACAAAGTGTACTATTATTATTATTATTATTATTATTATTATTATTATTATTATTATTATTATTATTATTATTATTATTATTATATTCTATATTCTATATGACTTTATTTAGAATGTTTAAATGGCTCATTTCATATAAATATATATACATAATTAATCTTTAAAAAATATTTGAAAACAACAACAGAGATCTGAATGTTGGGGGAGCTGAAGAAAAATCCTCTAAAATAGGTCTTGAGAAGTAAACGGAGGACACCAGAGTCAAATCTTCCTTCACGTGTAGCTCTGCTTACTTGCATCTCTTCCAACTGTCGATGTCCCATGTTTGGTGCTCTCGTGCAAACTCCAAATGGGCAATTTTGTGCTGTCAAAGGAGACGAGGTATTTGGAAAATCTTTTGCTCTTAAAGCCCTTCTCTCACAGATTCCGTCTGATGGTTATGGGACTGCAGCTGGCACCAGTGAAGAGCTTAATTTGGGCCAAGGATCGTCCCGTCCCGTGTCTGGACAGACGACCATTAGGATCCTCCGACTCAGGGCAGGTGAATTTTTTTTGGTCTACCACTTGACTTTTTTTGCCCATAACCCTCAGGATCTTTTAAGAAGTTTAAAATGACTGTTTTACTGCGTCAAACCTCAGCAGCAATGGCATACTGCAAAAGGCCTTTCTTATGTAGCTCAACAATCCGACCGCTACAAAAAGAGAAAGCTTTTTAGCCTTTGCCATCAGGAGGTCATGACAGTGTGGATACCTGACAGAAAATGACACTGAAGCTTTTAAAGGCTGTGGTCTTAAACTTTTGATCAGCTGATGAAGAGCCTATTTCAGTTTAATGG